>OZ017738.1:327498064-327635564 GCA_963969285.1 Odontomyia ornata
ATTTTTTCAGATTTTTCGGATGGAAGGTGTCCAATCGCGAGGGGGGGGTACGCGAAAAGTTCGTACATTTCCCCTTCCCCTGCCCCCCTCGGTACTTATAAGACAATTTTAAGACTTGTTTTGAAAAGATCTCATAGAGACCTTTCCAATGACACTCTACTCGACTACCAATGGTGAAATTTTTTTTTTGAGGGGTCACCCCCTTATATGGGGAGACCCCCCTTAAACGCCTTTGAAAATTTTTTCCACCATTGAACTTTCAAGAAGTCACCACTTCTGACCTTTCTACAAAGTTTCATGGCTGTAGCCTCTATAGTTTCGGAGAAAAAGTGCTGTGACATACAGACGGACGGACGGACGGACGGACGGACACAGGTCGTGATTGCAATAGGGTTTTGTATTTTAGTACGAAACCCTAAAAACGGGAATGTAAGCTGAGCACGAAGAATTAAGCCACGCCCATGTAAACAAACGGATGAAGTACTGACTGATTACTGTAAACGCACGTAATTAACACTAACTAAATCAAAATGTTCAAAAAATACACGCGCAATCAAAAAATAAAGCAGTAATTGCCAACTTACCTGTGAAAAGATGATCCTGGCAACCAGCATTTCGTATCATTTCCGCACGTAAACACTATGCACTTCATTATTAGTTTTCTATGTTTGTAACTAGTGACACTATCACTTAATGGGCTTTTTCAGACGCAGCGTTAAAAGTGAGCGTTAAACAGGTTATATGGGCAAGAAGAGTGAGAGGCGTTGAGGGGGTAAAAGCAAGCCAACATATTTTGGGGTGAACGAGCGTAACGCACATACATAAACGCATTTTGTTGATCATTTGGTGGGGGAAATTTTATACAAACGCCGGTAATCATTCCGAATTGAACATTCAGTGAAGAAGGTAGTCGTCATGAAACGATGGCCTTTCTTTAATTTGAGTGCAAAAATGGATGCGTGGACGCCAGAAGCTACGCGTTATTTAATAAATTTATAAAAGCGGAGGCCATGTTCAATTTCAGGAAACAACACGATGAATATCACGATTTCAATGAAGATAAATTGCCTATTGTAAATCTATAGAAAATTAACAGTACGCATAATCTTCATAGAATCACATTACAATAAGCAAGTTTACAACACATCAAGAAAAACATGCGACTAAAATAGATATTCACATTTGGAATATATATTTCAGAAAGCGGAAAAACACGGAGGATTCAAATAAATCCAATAGAAGTTTGAATCGACAAACTCTAACAATCATAAAATACATTTTTCATTCTAGTTTTTATTACCTCATGCACAATTCAAGGCTAAAACATAAATTCTCAATCGCTTATCTCTCTGTCTTCGCTCTCATATTGTCCGCACCATTGAGTAATTAAATAATACTGGAGTGGACAACCACGTGACAATATGGTTGCAACAACCCCTGCGACCACTTTTCCTACTGCTACGCTCTTGTTTACAACCTTAGAGAGAGCCAAATTGCACAAGCAAACATGGCTGCTGCTCAATGTAAACAAATTTTCATACAATACCAAAAATTTGCTTTCTATTTGAAAAACCTTCAGCATTGTATGAAAAACATGCAAAACATTAATATAATAACTACTCACTTGTGAAAGGAAACACGTACAGATCCTTTTCCACTATGATTTTTTCACGAAGGCACTACACATTTCATTTTGAAATTCTAAGTTAATTACACAGTGTCACACGTTAAAGTAACTTAAATTACAAACTCCAATCGAATGTTTAAACACTTGGAACAAATTTAGATCGCGAACACTTTCCACAGTTTTAATATCGGATAAAATTCGCGACGAAACTTGCAAATCGGCCAATTTGGCGTCCAATTTGCATCAGTCAACTTGACAGTCTGTTCACACCTAGTCAGCTTTTGGAACAAGAAAGTGACCAGCAAGAGGCAGACGGGGAGGAAATGACAGACTGTTCACTTGGAAGAGAGCAGAAACCGGTCTCATGCATTTTATATGAGCTTAGCCCATCCAGTTCTTATTAATCTTAGGTCCGCACGATGTTCAACGATCAAATGACCCTTTTGACATATACACTCGCAAGACGTGTATCGTATACAAAAATAGGTTGGCTGAACTATGCAACGTGTAAACATAAGGGCGTAAGCGCGAAACCTGTTTGGATATGGGTTTTAACCATTCCCGTGTCAAAGAGCCCAATGGGCTTTTTCACATGGGAATGGTAAAAACCCATAGTCAAACAGGTTTCGCGCTCACGCCCTTACGTTTACACGATGCATAGATCAGCCAACCTATTTTTGTATACGATACATGTATTGCGAGTGTATGCGTCTAAATGATCATTTGATCGTTAGACGTCGTGCGGACAACATGAAAGCGAAGACAGAGAGATAAGCGATTGAGAATTGATATTTTAGCCTTGAATCGTGCACGAGGTAAGAAAAAATGGAATGAAAAATGTATTTAATGATTCTTAAAGTTTGTCGATTCAAACTTCTATTGGATTTATTTGAATCCTCCATGTTTTTCCGCTTTTTGAAATATATATTCCAAATGTGAATATCTATTTTAGTCGCATGTTTTTCTTGATGTGTTGTAAACTTGCTTATTGTAATGTGATTCTATGAAGATTATGCGTACTGTTAATTTTCTATGGATCCACAATCGGCAATTTAACTTTATTGAAATCGTGATATTTGTCGTGTTGTTTCCTGAAATTGAACATGGCCTCCGCTTTTATAAATTTATTAAATAACGCGTAGCTTCTCGCGTCCACGCATCCACTTTTGCACGCAAATTGAAGAAGGCAATCGTTTCGTGGCGACTACCTTCTTCACCGAATGTTCAATTCGGAATGATTACCGGCGTTTGTATAAAATTTCCCCCACCAAATGATCAACAAAATGCGTTTGTGTATGTGCGTTACGCTTGTTTTCACCATCAGGTCCCCTCAATGCCTCTCACTCTTCTTGCCTATATAACCTGTTTAACGCTCACTTTTAACGCTCCGTCTGAAAAAGCCCAATCACTTCACTATGTTCTTTAAACCTCACCTCACGTATGACACGATGTTAAAATCAAATCAACACTTTCGATTTGAAATTTTTTTGATCAAATTCGACGGAAATCCCGACGCGTAAAATGTTTACTCACGTCTATCAGTCGATTTGACAGAAGTGCAACTTCGGGTTCAATTTAAGAGACACGAATCAGCTCAGTTGCTACGGATGGGGAAAATGAATTTTTAAGTAATCACTTGTTCACGCTAAGTGAGTGAACTCATACCATCAAAGGTTGGTTAATGAGTTGCGTCCTAACTGGTTTAAATATGAATGGAATGAATCAGAGTTAACGCTATCAATAATATGCGGCAATTTTCGTTTGCGGTTAATGTACTTTTATCAGTTTTGTCGTAAAACCATCATGAAAGTTGATAAAACTGAGCAAAAGCGTGACCATACCTTAGCACCAAATACCTTCCTAACGGCAATGTAAGCTGAGTGACAGTTTCTAGCCCGAGTGTGCCCGAAAATGTGCAGAAATGTAAATATTAATTTGAATTTGATATTTATGAATGAAACAATTGATTTTCATCCGAGAATATGAATTTGTAACTTGTAAAATATGTGTATGAAGCTGATGTAACGAAAATTTTTCCCTTACGATTTATTTAATAAAAACTATATCAATGCGAATTCGAAAGTGAAATACAATAAATTTTTTAACGAATTTTTAAGTTTCCTGACGAAAATTAGAAAATTTCTTGCGCTAAAGACTGGCATTCGATTTCTAGGTAATGAGTCATTAGAATTTATGAACGCCATAAGTGCTGTCTGCACTGATAAATCTACAAAAAACCATAAGTGACCAGGCTAGTTTAGTATATACCAATCTACAATACCCACGAAAAGAGCCGAAGGTGGTAACAGCTAATGAGGGGAAAAACGGGTCAAATCAAATTGTTGGGACGCTCATGGACAGGCATTTATACGTTTACAGCCCCTCTAATATCTTGTTCCTCTAAGACGCACCTAACCTGGCACCTTTATATTGTTGAATTTAGAGCATATGAATTTTTCATGGTTGACGTTTTCGATTTTAGGGGTTTGTAAAAAGAATTTTTTTACAATACCTTATTCATATCGGTATATGTCTGTCTACTCATTCGTCAGTGCGTCACAGCGAGTTTTCTCACGAGCTTTAGAAGCTTGACTGTAGCTGTCGTTATAAATTTTAATGGAATTTACTCATTACTCGCACCTGGATATCGTAGCTTGAGTACACACCCCTCCTGACATAAGCGTAGTTCTTCTACTCAATTTGTTAACATGGGCTACAGAGACCGACAGAGGCCAATTTCATTTGGAAGTTTCGTTTTGTGTTATATGCATTGTTCGAAAATAGGCAATTGTTTGATCTTAACCGTGCTGCTGATATCTATGATCTCCTTAGACTAATAGGGCCCATTGACAAGCAACTTGGTGGCCAACCTTGTCACCAACCTTATTGTTGGTTGATGCAAGAAGTGACAAGAGATGTTGACAACTAAGTTGAAAACGTCATTCTCGAGGTTGTGACCATTGATTAAACAAATCCGAGTGTGAAATTTTACAATCAAGAGACAGCAGTAGGGGTAGTTTGCGGGTTCTAACGCACTTTTTTCATACAAATTTCAAATGTTGTCGAGGGTGTGTGTCTTGGGTGTATGGGTGTGTATATTAGGGTAGAATGGGTAGGTGCCTGAGATAAGAAGGTGTGAGTCCGGAATAGGTGTGGATCTTTTGGGTGGTTGCAGCGAGGGTGTGTGTCTTGGGTGTATTGGTGTGTATATTAGGGTGGTATAGTTAAGTGCCTGGGATGAGTATGTATGGGCCTTAGATAAATATACATCTGTGTCATGGTTAAGTCGGCAAGTGCTCCGGGTCTTAGTAGCCTCTAGCGGTTAGTAGAAGTAGACATATGTCTTTAGATGACGGGTGCGCTTTCTTAGCCTAAGTAGCCTCTAATGGTAAATGGTGAAACTAGGTATATTGATTATAGTCTAGGATAGGCCCATATTTTCAATCAATAGATTAGAGCTCTAGATTTCTCAGCGGGCATTTATATTGGGTTAATATACAAGTTTGAAATTAATGGGAGCTAGCCTTTGACGCTTTTAGCGATAGATAATTATACTATTCATGGTTGTTATTCATCTGGAAGGATTTCCTATGTATTCATTGCTTCTAGTCTTCGAGTAGTTTTGTTATTGATCTTTGGTGGAAGTGTTTCTCGGGTCTTAAACGCTCCTAGTGGTTGATAATTTTTTATCCATGGTCGTTTTAATGTATATGCTAGGAGATCCACGTCTAGAGTTGTTAGTTTGAAGTATTAGGGTTGCTAATTCATTAGGGAAGTTCTATTGATAGGTGGCGCTCTGGGCAATAGGTTTACTTTATCATAATAGGCATGTTGAACGTTTTTTATGGTGCGATTGGCTGCGCGGTGACGGCGGGCGTTTGTATAGACGGATGACTGCGATACTGATGGATGATGGACGTGCCGTCAGCGCGTATTCTAAGCCGTGGGAATTTACTTCATGGGCGCTTGGATAGGGAACGCGTTGCAGCGATTGGTGTCTTTGGCTGCGTGTGGAAATTGCCGATTTGCTTGATCATGCTAGCCGTGCCGGAAGTTTTTATGACTCGGTCAGTTGCATGGTGATGGAGGGCGCTGCTATAGCCGGGTGGCTTTGCATTATGGATGAGCGACGGGCTTGCCTTTCGACGGGTGTTCTAAGGCGTGAGAATTTCCTTCATGGGTGCTTGCTTAAGGTACGTTTTGCTCCTCGTTTGATGTCTATGGACGGTATTGTAGATGTGATCCGCGTCGCTTGTTGGAGGAAGTAAGTAGAAATTTGTCTCGTGAGCGTTTGGTTAAGTTTCCGCGTTTCTCATCAAAGGATGCCTGGCTTTAAGTATGGAAGGCCTTGTCGGCGATTCGGAATGATTTGCGTCGCTTTTTGGAGGATCGTGATTGGGGTGTAGATTTGTTCGGCGGTGAATGCTGTAAGGTATGGAAATTATCCTCGGGGATGCGTGGCATGTGCAAGTGAGTTTGCTTGCTAAGTGTAGTGTTTCGTTCGCATAGACTTCTCTGTTGGCGGGAGTTTTAGGGCATCGGAATCTACAGCGTGGAAGAGAAGTGGCGTGGCATACACTGCATTGCAATATGGTTTTGCCTGATGGAGGCAGATTTTTTTGTTGTATTGGTCGTGGGCAGCGGGTAACGTGATGCGCGGCATTGAGACGTGTTTTCATAAATATCCATTCAAAGATGTGCTTGTTCTAGTTTGCTGCTTATTATTTACATTGATCGTTTTCAGTTTCTTTTTGCTCGGATACGTCGTTTCGTTGTTTTGTGACTCATTGCTATTGTATATTATTGCTTTTATCGGTTTCACGTCAATAGTACTTTAAGAATCGTCTACAATGTATTTTGTTCGGTTAGACTACTATGTTGATTGCTCAAATCTATGGATGCAGTAATACGTTCTTGATATTTAGTATAGTATTAAATTTTAGTTTGCTTGTAGCAGCATTTTGTTTGTCTGCATCATCATGACTTTCTATACTTCATTTTCTGATTTTACTATAATGTAGAAGTATGGCACTATATTCATTCATTTTTTTTCTTTACTTTAGGATGCTCATTGGTTTCGTTCAAAAACTCTATTAATTTCTTCCAAGACGAGTTATTTTTTCAAATTAATGATCTTGTAGTGCATGAGATGGTGATAATTTTGTTCGTACATCATATGATTTGTCCCTTCTGATAAGTGCTTGGGTCTATTTTTTAGATCACTATGTTGACATGTATGTTTTGGGTATCTATTCTAAATTTGAGATTTTTTATGGATGTTGTATAGAAAAGATATTACGGTTTATGGCTTCTGGAATGCTACTTTTTATGGAGTTTATGTATGATCGATGTAGGAGTAGTCCTAATGAGTAGGAATATAGACGCATTTTCATTGATAAATTTTGGGTACGTACTGAAAGATAAATAATATAGAAAAAAGTGAATGCGGTAGGTCATTGACATTAGGGGTTTGTTGGTATTATTCATTGTTTATGCCCATAACGCATGGAAAAATATTTTTTAGTCATGCTAGCATTATAGGCATGCACTAGATTGAATAAATTTTTATATTTACTCTGAATTAGGTGCTGTTATTGTGGGTCTGTATCATTTAGTTTAGGTAGTTTCATGAGTGTCAGTATAATATAGAGTAAAACTATTATTTTATGCTTGTCTCATATTCTTCACAGTATATATGATTTTTCGACATTTCCGAATTTCTTTAGGTATATTTTCATTGAGAACTTGTCGATATTCGAGTATGAGAATCTCTAATTTGTTATCTCCTTAGGAATGCTTGCATGCATGGATGATGCCATTTAGCTGATACTTTTCGGATGCATATTATCGCTTTTAGTGCCTATATGATTGCATGAGAATTTACAAATCTCATACTTTGTGTGCTTGTATTAAGCGTAAAGTCACTTCAGCTATAGTCATATACATTTTCAATATTTGAGCATTGTAAAATACGTATTTCCTACATTTCAAATATGCTAGATTTATCATCATAGGGATTGTCGGGTATGCCCATTGACATATTCAAGTATTATTTTCACATGAGTAAAATCTATTCTTGTTGAGTTTTTTCTTATCAGAATTTTTTTCTGCTGGATGCTTGGTTGAATTTTTATAGGTTTGAAGAAGATCTAATTAGTTTCCAACATAAAGGGTATGTTTTGGGTTGGCGCACTGCTACTATAGATCACTTAGGCTAATGTTTATGTAAGATAGTTCGGTATAGATAACGATGTGTGGAAGCATATGAGTTTATGGTAGGCTATTTTTAGATCGATCTCATCGTATCTTGTATAGACAAGTAGCATATGTTATGAAGTGTTCTTGATAAGGATGGTCGCGAGTCATTGTAGGATGTTAAGAGATGATCATTACTTTCAGGAGGTGTTTGTCTGCTGTTAATTTGATGAACAGATGTACACTTGAGTTGAATGAACTAATGAGGGTTTTTTTTTGTCTCTCATTGGCTATTTATGAATGGTAGAGTTAAGTGTTTGATATTTGAGAGTTTCGGATATGCTAAGAATGTTTAGAACATTATGCTTGGTTGTTTAAGATATTCGTTTGCTTGGACGGTTGTAAAACAGTTGATAAAATTTAAAAAACCTGTATATTTTTCTGATAAAAATAATTTATTGAGTAATACTACTTTTTAACATATATTACTAAATGTTGATAAAATCTTTAACAGCACATCTGATAAATAGCTATATATTTTTATGTATTCTACAGTATATTGAACAATTTTCAAGTTAACTCAACCCAGGTTTATCCAGCTGCACTATTTAAGCATTAGGACCATACAAATGTATAATAAGTCCTCTCACTTCTTTTTTAATGTTTATTGTACAATTTATTAAGCCTCCTCAGCATATTATTGTAGTTTATGTCCCCTTCACTCTAGTGCAAACTGTTGATGCTTCAATTCCAATATTGTTTTGGTTTTATGTTATGAAAATTGTATGTCCCTTGATGAATTACTGATGAGCATTTCCTTAAACTTTTTCATTCTAATAGCGCTGGCCACCAGTTGGCTCTGATTTTGTTTGGACTATTTATACTACCCGATGCTATGAATTATTACTTTGTCTTATGTATGCGAGACTGCAGGAGTATGTACTGTTTTATTAGTTTAAAAATATTTCTTGTCTCTTGATCGTATGGACAAATGCATGTATCAGTGCCTGATGTCGTATTAGAGTTGGACCATTCACATATTTGGTAGTGCATTCCATATTTATTAGATACTTTCTCGCCCATATTACCATATTTAAGCATATAATTCTCGATTCGTATTCGGTGTTCAGGAAAAATATCACGGTACACTTCCATGAAGTATAGGATAACCATTGTAATAGATCTTATCGCGGTGAAAGTGTATTGACGTCTGTTTTCCTAGTTTTCTTGACGTCGTTTACGTTGGTTTGCTGAATTTTAAAAACCTCATAATAATCCGTAGAATTATATGTAGTCTAGTGATAGAAAAAAACGACGTGCTGCCTTTAAGTTAACATACATTCATTTCCTAGTTTGTACAGTGCAGCTAAGATGAGGGTCTGTTTCTCAATATTAAATTTCAGTATTTTATAGACTCAAGAGATTATACTTGATTTCAAAGCCTTTCACAATAGTTTGTAGATGACCAAGTCTCAATTTCCAATTTCCTTATGAATAATTCCTTTAAGTGAAGTAAAACATTGTTTATAGGGTTTTTAGTATTTTATTTCATCACATGGAAAATTAGATCGTTACATAGTACTGGTATTTCATAAAAAAGCCTAGAGTAGTTTATATTTACAAATGATGTTTGAGTTGGAGTGAAGAAGTCGTTGATATCCAGTTTAAGTACGCTTTTTTCTCTGCATCTTGCACAATATTGGTCATAGTATTCCTTCACACAATCGGTAAGCAAATTGTTGTATTGCATGACAATGTTGAAAAAATCCATCAAGATGAAAAGCGTGAAGAGCTCGGGATGTTTAAGTATTAGTCTCTCTCCTCCAATAGGTATGTAGAAGAGTTCAAGAAGTCCAAGCTGATTTGCAGGGAACTCATCTACTCTATCCTTGAGATCAATGAGGTATTGGCGAAGTGAAGTCCATTGACTGTTATCTAACTCCAACTGATTTTGTCCACTGCATTGGAAGATTATTTTCGCTTGAAATGTGAGCGGGTCAAATCCAAGTATTACTTTGCTTTTGTGGAAGCCTTCATCAAGATAGTATGTATAGTTCAGCAAGAGGTTTTTCTCATAGATTCGCTGTTTCTCTCGATTCTTTTTTAGTTTCTTCTCTTTCTTGTTCACTTTTCTGGTTGAAGTAGCCTTATCAGTCTGGCTGGCCTTTTCATGCTTCTGACTGACTGACGAAGTTACTGGATCTGCTCCGTTCATTTTAAATGACTGCTTCTAGTAGTAAAACTAAAGATGTATATTTGTTACACCAGCATATATATTCACTTCTCTGCATTTACGGATGGAGTGGGGGGGCAAGTTCAATATGTGTTGATAATTCTATTGCATAAGTAAACATGTTTAGCCCTTGAATGCTGTAATGTTGCTTACGCTCATGATTTGAATTCAAAGATAAGAAAGTGCTATGGAGTTAAGATTTGAACCACCAAGCTAACAGGAGTAGGAGTCAGTAACAGGAAATGACACTTTGCTCCGTATTTCCTTTAGAATTTTTAGGAGTACTGCTGGGCTACAATAGATTGCTTCTAGGCTAATTAGCTGTCTTTTTATCTATTAAACTACTATTTAGCTGTCACTTTTGCTGATGAGCTGTCTATCTTATGTGTAATGCTGTCTTTTAAGCCGATTCCCTGTCTGTTTAGCTGATATGCTATCCTCTTGAGCTGTCTATTTAGCTGTCACTTTTGCTGATGAGCTGTCTATTATATGTATAATGCTGTCTATGCAGCTGTCTATTTAGCTGATGCCCTGTCTGTTTAGTTGTTATGCTGTCTGCTGAGCTAACCGTTTAGCTGATAAACCCGTCTATTTAGCTGGTAAGTGGTCTATGTAGCTTTCTTTTTAGCTGATGCCCTGTCTGCTTAGTTGATATGCTATCTCTTTAGCTGTCTGTATAGCTATCTTTAGTTAATAAGTTGAGCGTTTGACCTTACGTGCTATCTGCCATTCGGTAAATTCATTTGATTGTTGGTAATTATCTACCCATAAAAAAATTCTTACTTTCCATACAGTTGCAGTCAGCTTTTTTTTACATTTACTTTAAATGTCATATGCACATCACGATTTACGTTAGGCCTATTGGCTACCAAGACTGCATGTTGATCATCTTCCAAGTTATTCGTAGGCATACATGGGTCAGACAAGAATCTTCACGTCTATGTTGCTCTTCTGGTGAACAAATCTTGATTAGGAGCAAGCCATTGTTATTTGCTCGAGAGTTAATTGATCTTATTTCACACTGATGCATTCTTCATAAGAATGAGTCAAGTCACCATTCTTTTTTATCTGCATCAGTTTTTCTCTGGACCTCTGTCTATCTAATCTATAGGATCCTCTTTCTACAGCAATTCGATTTCAGTTCTCTAGGTTTTCATGTCTTCATAGGATTTGCGACCCATGGGATCCTTATTGCCCACTATAATGTTCCATTGCATTGAAATTATGTTGCTACACTTATGAACTCATCCAATATGCCCAAAAATCATATGATCCCATGGATCAGCCATTTGAATTATTTTGTAAAGCACAAACTTGTTGAATAAATCTCTACTTCATGCAAACCATTGCTAGGGCCTTTACATGAATTAGTTCAGCCTGTTGCTTAGTCGATGTATTAAGGGTTTATAGTGGAACTTATTAAGTATATTGAATCATCTTGGCGTTCTCATGTATGATCAACCCTTTTGGATTATCCGGGATATGCTATGACTGGAACGATTTTTTTCCCTATCATTGAACAATTGAGTAAAATTTTGATACCTCCAACTGACTAAAAATCTGTCATTGATCCATTTTCAGAAGATGTTTGAATGGTTTGGAAGACTTGAGGCTGCAACATTACTCACAACCTATGAAATGATTAAATATCATGGACAAATGTGTCTACATATGTACATTATAATAGCTATCAAATGTTTATGTATTAGTATCATATGATCGACTGGTCTCTTTATCATGCAAAGGGGGTTATCCACAATCACCGATCAGTTGAGCCGTCTGATACGATCACGAGTTGCCTGTTCAGCAGTTGAACTTTGGTCAACTTCACACCAATATGTTTTCTCTTTCGCACCTGCTAACCCAATTGCCTGACGAACTCAAGGTAGCCTTCTCTTTCACACCTACAACTCGAGTTGATTGGTGAGCAGAAGGTGGTGAAGGGCCTTACAGGGCTTCTACCCAGCCTGCCCCGTGGCATGCATGCATGATGATTCTCGCAGAGATGCAGAATAACCTTCTTCCCAGCCTACCTCATTGCCACGCAGGCATCAATGACCGGTAATCATGCGTTATGACGCGTCATAATGCATGATGATGGGTCATCATGCCTGCATGGCAATGGGGTAGGCTGGGAAGAAGGTTGTTCTGCATCTCTGCGAGGATCATCATGCATGCATGCCACGGAGCAGGCTGGGTAGAAGCCCTGTAAGGCCCTTCGCCACCTTCTGCTCACCAATCAACTCGAGTTGTAGGTGTGAAAGAGAAGGCTACCTTGAGTTCGTCAGGCAATTGGGTTAGCAGGTGCGAAAGAGAAAACATATTGGTGTGAAGTTGACCAAAGTTCAACTGCTGAACAGGCAACTCGTGATCGTATCAGACGGCTCAACTGATCGGTGATTGTGGATAACCCCCTTTGCATGATAAAGAGACCAGTCGATCATATGATACTAATACATAAACATTTGATAGCTATTATAATGTACATATGTAGACACATTTGTCCATGATATTTAATCATTTCACAGGTTGTGAGTAATGTTGCAGCCTCAAGTCTTCCAAACCATTCAAACATCTTCTGAAAATGGATCAATGACAGATTTTTAGTCAGTTGGAGGTATCAAAATTTTACTCAATTGTTCAATGATAGGGAAAAAAATCGTTCCAGTCATAGCATATCCCGGATAATCCAAAAGGGTTGATCATACATGAGAACGCCAAGATGATTCAATATACTTAATAAGTTCCACTATAAACCCTTAATACATCGACTAAGCAACAGGCTGAACTAATTCATGTAAAGGCCCTAGCAATGGTTTGCATGAAGTAGAGATTTATTCAACAAGTTTGTGCTTTACAAAATAATTCAAATGGCTGATCCATGGGATCATATGATTTTTGGGCATATTGGATGAGTTCATAAGTGTAGCAACATAATTTCAATGCAATGGAACATTATAGTGGGCAATAAGGATCCCATAGGTCGCAAATCCTATGAAGACATGAAAACCTAGAGAACTGAAATCGAATTGCTGTAGAAAGAGGATCCTATAGATTAGATAGACAGAGGTCCAGAGAAAAACTGATGCAGATAAAAAAGAATGGTGACTTGACTCATTCTTATGAAGAATGCATCAGTGTGAAATAAGATCAATTAACTCTCGAGCAAATAACAATGGCTTGCTCCTAATCAAGATTTGTTCACCAGAAGAGCAACATAGACGTGAAGATTCTTGTCTGACCCATGTATGCCTACGAATAACTTGGAAGATGATCAACATGCAGTCTTGGTAGCCAATAGGCCTAACGTAAATCGTGATGTGCATATGACATTTAAAGTAAATGTAAAAAAAAGCTGACTGCAACTGTATGGAAAGTAAGAATTTTTTTATGGGTAGATAATTACCAACAATCAAATGAATTTACCGAATGGCAGATAGCACGTAAGGTCAAACGCTCAACTTATTAACTAAAGATAGCTATACAGACAGCTAAAGAGATAGCATATCAACTAAGCAGACAGGGCATCAGCTAAAAAGAAAGCTACATAGACCACTTACCAGCTAAATAGACGGGTTTATCAGCTAAACGGTTAGCTCAGCAGACAGCATAACAACTAAACAGACAGGGCATCAGCTAAATAGACAGCTGCATAGACAGCATTATACATATAATAGACAGCTCATCAGCAAAAGTGACAGCTAAATAGACAGCTCAAGAGGATAGCATATCAGCTAAACAGACAGGGAATCGGCTTAAAAGACAGCATTACACATAAGATAGACAGCTCATCAGCAAAAGTGACAGCTAAATAGTAGTTTAATAGATAAAAAGACAGCTAATTAGCCTAGAAGCAATCTATTGTAGCCCAGCAGTACTCCTAAAAATTCTAAAGGAAATACGGAGCAAAGTGTCATTTCCTGTTACTGACTCCTACTCCTGTTAGCTTGGTGGTTCAAATCTTAACTCCATAGCACTTTCTTATCTTTGAATTCAAATCATGAGCGTAAGCAACATTACAGCATTCAAGGGCTAAACATGTTTACTTATGCAATAGAATTATCAACACATATTGAACTTGCCCCCCCACTCCATCCGTAAATGCAGAGAAGTGAATATATATGCTGGTGTAACAAATATACATCTTTAGTTTTACTACTAGAAGCAGTCATTTAAAATGAACGGAGCAGATCCAGTAACTTCGTCAGTCAGTCAGAAGCATGAAAAGGCCAGCCAGACTGATAAGGCTACTTCAACCAGAAAAGTGAACAAGAAAGAGAAGAAACTAAAAAAGAATCGAGAGAAACAGCGAATCTATGAGAAAAACCTCTTGCTGAACTATACATACTATCTTGATGAAGGCTTCCACAAAAGCAAAGTAATACTTGGATTTGACCCGCTCACATTTCAAGCGAAAATAATCTTCCAATGCAGTGGACAAAATCAGTTGGAGTTAGATAACAGTCAATGGACTTCACTTCGCCAATACCTCATTGATCTCAAGGATAGAGTAGATGAGTTCCCTGCAAATCAGCTTGGACTTCTTGAACTCTTCTACATACCTATTGGAGGAGAGAGACTAATACTTAAACATCCCGAGCTCTTCACGCTTTTCATCTTGATGGATTTTTTCAACATTGTCATGCAATACAACAATTTGCTTACCGATTGTGTGAAGGAATACTATGACCAATATTGTGCAAGATGCAGAGAAAAAAGCGTACTTAAACTGGATATCAACGACTTCTTCACTCCAACTCAAACATCATTTGTAAATATAAACTACTCTAGGCTTTTTTATGAAATACCAGTACTATGTAACGATCTAATTTTCCATGTGATGAAATAAAATACTAAAAACCCTATAAACAATGTTTTACTTCACTTAAAGGAATTATTCATAAGGAAATTGGAAATTGAGACTTGGTCATCTACAAACTATTGTGAAAGGCTTTGAAATCAAGTATAATCTCTTGAGTCTATAAAATACTGAAATTTAATATTGAGAAACAGACCCTCATCTTAGCTGCACTGTACAAACTAGGAAATGAATGTATGTTAACTTAAAGGCAGCACGTCGTTTTTTTCTATCACTAGACTACATATAATTCTACGGATTATTATGAGGTTTTTAAAATTCAGCAAACCAACGTAAACGACGTCAAGAAAACTAGGAAAACAGACGTCAATACACTTTCACCGCGATAAGATCTATTACAATGGTTATCCTATACTTCATGGAAGTGTACCGTGATATTTTTCCTGAACACCGAATACGAATCGAGAATTATATGCTTAAATATGGTAATATGGGCGAGAAAGTATCTAATAAATATGGAATGCACTACCAAATATGTGAATGGTCCAACTCTAATACGACATCAGGCACTGATACATGCATTTGTCCATACGATCAAGAGACAAGAAATATTTTTAAACTAATAAAACAGTACATACTCCTGCAGTCTCGCATACATAAGACAAAGTAATAATTCATAGCATCGGGTAGTATAAATAGTCCAAACAAAATCAGAGCCAACTGGTGGCCAGCGCTATTAGAATGAAAAAGTTTAAGGAAATGCTCATCAGTAATTCATCAAGGGACATACAATTTTCATAACATAAAACCAAAACAATATTGGAATTGAAGCATCAACAGTTTGCACTAGAGTGAAGGGGACATAAACTACAATAATATGCTGAGGAGGCTTAATAAATTGTACAATAAACATTAAAAAAGAAGTGAGAGGACTTATTATACATTTGTATGGTCCTAATGCTTAAATAGTGCAGCTGGATAAACCTGGGTTGAGTTAACTTGAAAATTGTTCAATATACTGTAGAATACATAAAAATATATAGCTATTTATCAGATGTGCTGTTAAAGATTTTATCAACATTTAGTAATATATGTTAAAAAGTAGTATTACTCAATAAATTATTTTTATCAGAAAAATATACAGGTTTTTTAAATTTTATCAACTGTTTTACAACCGTCCAAGCAAACGAATATCTTAAACAACCAAGCATAATGTTCTAAACATTCTTAGCATATCCGAAACTCTCAAATATCAAACACTTAACTCTACCATTCATAAATAGCCAATGAGAGACAAAAAAAAAACCCTCATTAGTTCATTCAACTCAAGTGTACATCTGTTCATCAAATTAACAGCAGACAAACACCTCCTGAAAGTAATGATCATCTCTTAACATCCTACAATGACTCGCGACCATCCTTATCAAGAACACTTCATAACATATGCTACTTGTCTATACAAGATACGATGAGATCGATCTAAAAATAGCCTACCATAAACTCATATGCTTCCACACATCGTTATCTATACCGAACTATCTTACATAAACATTAGCCTAAGTGATCTATAGTAGCAGTGCGCCAACCCAAAACATACCCTTTATGTTGGAAACTAATTAGATCTTCTTCAAACCTATAAAAATTCAACCAAGCATCCAGCAGAAAAAAATTCTGATAAGAAAAAACTCAACAAGAATAGATTTTACTCATGTGAAAATAATACTTGAATATGTCAATGGGCATACCCGACAATCCCTATGATGATAAATCTAGCATATTTGAAATGTAGGAAATACGTATTTTACAATGCTCAAATATTGAAAATGTATATGACTATAGCTGAAGTGACTTTACGCTTAATACAAGCACACAAAGTATGAGATTTGTAAATTCTCATGCAATCATATAGGCACTAAAAGCGATAATATGCATCCGAAAAGTATCAGCTAAATGGCATCATCCATGCATGCAAGCATTCCTAAGGAGATAACAAATTAGAGATTCTCATACTCGAATATCGACAAGTTCTCAATGAAAATATACCTAAAGAAATTCGGAAATGTCGAAAAATCATATATACTGTGAAGAATATGAGACAAGCATAAAATAATAGTTTTACTCTATATTATACTGACACTCATGAAACTACCTAAACTAAATGATACAGACCCACAATAACAGCACCTAATTCAGAGTAAATATAAAAATTTATTCAATCTAGTGCATGCCTATAATGCTAGCATGACTAAAAAATATTTTTCCATGCGTTATGGGCATAAACAATGAATAATACCAACAAACCCCTAATGTCAATGACCTACCGCATTCACTTTTTTCTATATTATTTATCTTTCAGTACGTACCCAAAATTTATCAATGAAAATGCGTCTATATTCCTACTCATTAGGACTACTCCTACATCGATCATACATAAACTCCATAAAAAGTAGCATTCCAGAAGCCATAAACCGTAATATCTTTTCTATACAACATCCATAAAAAATCTCAAATTTAGAATAGATACCCAAAACATACATGTCAACATAGTGATCTAAAAAATAGACCCAAGCACTTATCAGAAGGGACAAATCATATGATGTACGAACAAAATTATCACCATCTCATGCACTACAAGATCATTAATTTGAAAAAATAACTCGTCTTGGAAGAAATTAATAGAGTTTTTGAACGAAACCAATGAGCATCCTAAAGTAAAGAAAAAAAATGAATGAATATAGTGCCATACTTCTACATTATAGTAAAATCAGAAAATGAAGTATAGAAAGTCATGATGATGCAGACAAACAAAATGCTGCTACAAGCAAACTAAAATTTAATACTATACTAAATATCAAGAACGTATTACTGCATCCATAGATTTGAGCAATCAACATAGTAGTCTAACCGAACAAAATACATTGTAGACGATTCTTAAAGTACTATTGACGTGAAACCGATAAAAGCAATAATATACAATAGCAATGAGTCACAAAACAACGAAACGACGTATCCGAGCAAAAAGAAACTGAAAACGATCAATGTAAATAATAAGCAGCAAACTAGAACAAGCACATCTTTGAATGGATATTTATGAAAACACGTCTCAATGCCGCGCATCACGTTACCCGCTGCCCACGACCAATACAACAAAAAAATCTGCCTCCATCAGGCAAAACCATATTGCAATGCAGTGTATGCCACGCCACTTCTCTTCCACGCTGTAGATTCCGATGCCCTAAAACTCCCGCCAACAGAGAAGTCTATGCGAACGAAACACTACACTTAGCAAGCAAACTCACTTGCACATGCCACGCATCCCCGAGGATAATTTCCATACCTTACAGCATTCACCGCCGAACAAATCTACACCCCAATCACGATCCTCCAAAAAGCGACGCAAATCATTCCGAATCGCCGACAAGGCCTTCCATACTTAAAGCCAGGCATCCTTTGATGAGAAACGCGGAAACTTAACCAAACGCTCACGAGACAAATTTCTACTTACTTCCTCCAACAAGCGACGCGGATCACATCTACAATACCGTCCATAGACATCAAACGAGGAGCAAAACGTACCTTAAGCAAGCACCCATGAAGGAAATTCTCACGCCTTAGAACACCCGTCGAAAGGCAAGCCCGTCGCTCATCCATAATGCAAAGCCACCCGGCTATAGCAGCGCCCTCCATCACCATGCAACTGACCGAGTCATAAAAACTTCCGGCACGGCTAGCATGATCAAGCAAATCGGCAATTTCCACACGCAGCCAAAGACACCAATCGCTGCAACGCGTTCCCTATCCAAGCGCCCATGAAGTAAATTCCCACGGCTTAGAATACGCGCTGACGGCACGTCCATCATCCATCAGTATCGCAGTCATCCGTCTATACAAACGCCCGCCGTCACCGCGCAGCCAATCGCACCATAAAAAACGTTCAACATGCCTATTATGATAAAGTAAACCTATTGCCCAGAGCGCCACCTATCAATAGAACTTCCCTAATGAATTAGCAACCCTAATACTTCAAACTAACAACTCTAGACGTGGATCTCCTAGCATATACATTAAAACGACCATGGATAAAAAATTATCAACCACTAGGAGCGTTTAAGACCCGAGAAACACTTCCACCAAAGATCAATAACAAAACTACTCGAAGACTAGAAGCAATGAATACATAGGAAATCCTTCCAGATGAATAACAACCATGAATAGTATAATTATCTATCGCTAAAAGCGTCAAAGGCTAGCTCCCATTAATTTCAAACTTGTATATTAACCCAATATAAATGCCCGCTGAGAAATCTAGAGCTCTAATCTATTGATTGAAAATATGGGCCTATCCTAGACTATAATCAATATACCTAGTTTCACCATTTACCATTAGAGGCTACTTAGGCTAAGAAAGCGCACCCGTCATCTAAAGACATATGTCTACTTCTACTAACCGCTAGAGGCTACTAAGACCCGGAGCACTTGCCGACTTAACCATGACACAGATGTATATTTATCTAAGGCCCATACATACTCATCCCAGGCACTTAACTATACCACCCTAATATACACACCAATACACCCAAGACACACACCCTCGCTGCAACCACCCAAAAGATCCACACCTATTCCGGACTCACACCTTCTTATCTCAGGCACCTACCCATTCTACCCTAATATACACACCCATACACCCAAGACACACACCCTCGACAACATTTGAAATTTGTATGAAAAAAGTGCGTTAGAACCCGCAAACTACCCCTACTGACAGCTACTGAGGAGTGTTTATTTAAGGTTGCATAAGAGCAAAAATGTATTTCAAAAATAATATCGCTGAATGTTTGTTTTATGTGTTACAATACTAAATGATGACGCTTATGAATATTTATGTTGTAGACCCCCTACACGATCAATATATTGATTAATATGCATTGATTGATCAATACGTATTGCAGAGCTATATTGGCGTAATATTGACGTTGAGGAGAGTTTCAAACATATGGATGTAAATTTATATTGAAGCTTTGTGGATATTGTTTCTCATACTGACGTTTATGATGTATATTGATCAATATTTCAATATTGATGTATATTGATCAATATTTCATCAAAACATGTCTCTGTATTGGGCATTTGTACTGTAGCGCTCACAAAATACAAACGATGTTGACAACCTTGTCGTCAACTGTCCCACACACACCTCAACATAGTCATCAACATCAGGCTCAACCCATCAAATATCAAATCGATTTAAACTACATCAATATCAACTTCAACTTGGTTGACGACATCGAAATCAGTCATCAACATGCCCATACACATTCAACATTGTCGTCAATATGGCATGTTGATGTCCCAAGTTGACAACTAATAGGGCCCATTGACGAGCAACTTAGTAAAAATTCACACTCGGATTTGTTTGCTCAATGGTCACGCCCTCGAGAATGATGTTTTCAACTTAGTTGTCAACATCACTTGTCTCCTCTTACATCAACCGACAACAAGGTTGATGACAATTTTGACGACCAAGTTGCTTGTCAATGGGCCTTATAAGTTGCTCGTCAATGGGCCCTATAACTGAAGGCAAGATTGATTAACTTGGATACACAGGGTAATCGGATTGTAAGATATAACTTACGAAAGCTTGCCCTGATTGGTAATCATTATGAATTAGTGCATGTACCAAACTCTGAGACATGGACACAATTAATTTCTGATTCTACAGAAATGAAAATTTCTAATTTTAATATAAATTAAAGCCTAATGAACATTCTCTTCTTCAATTCGATGAAGCATTAACCTCTGACCTCATAATAAGTTGTAACCTTCTTATTTATTATTTTATCAGTTATAAAAATTTTTGTCTTACATTCGAAAAAGTAAGCAGCAAAGAATCCAGCGAAATTGATGACATTCCTAACATAGTTCTCCGATATCTGCCCAACATTACTATTAGAAATTATTGCGTATTGCTTAAACATATGTTGAATAATTCATATTTCTTAAATAAGTTGGAAAAAGCTGAAGACTTTTCGATCATGAATAAAGAGAAGGACTTTTAGTCCCCTGAAGGCTGTCATCCAATCAGTTTGCTGCCTATTATTGGAAAAGTTTTTGAAGTGATACTCTATCAAGCAGTAAACGCACGCATTGAGAAATTGATGCCTTACTGATAGTTTGGATTCCTCACCAGGTATTTGACCATACGTATGATAGCGAAAGTAGAGTCAGACATTTGCTGGAAACTAAGCAATATAGTAAAATTCAGCTTAGATGGTCTCAAGCCCGGTTGAGAAGGGAGGAAAATTTCCCATTGTTTGCCCAACCTACAGCTTCCATTACTCTCCATCCTAAACCCCACGAACAAATATGTAGTAGTAAATGGTCTCGCAGTCGCATATTGGGCTTATTGATTCCCCAATGATGTGTCAGGAAATGCCGAGAAATGCCAATAACTGCAAATATGCCTGTAGCTCTTCTACCAAATCCTATTACTGTGGTGAGGTAAGAGGGTGAAGGTGAGTCTTCCGCGCCTGATAACGAAATCGAAAGTAATAACCCTGCCACCAAAATAGAGCTTGGGCGACGAACTAACTCTCTATTCCTGTGAAACTCGACATTCCGTCAAAACCTGCAACAGAGTATTGGAATAGATTGGACCTACAGCAACGACATTGCAATCGACAAATAGACTATGACACTGGATTCTGGAATATAATATCATCCAATTACCCTGACGGTGTTAAGAGCTTTTACGACAGGCCAGTCTATATAAATTAAACATACTGGCAATTCAGGAAACAAACTGGACTGGAAGTGAGATTCATGATTCACGATGTGAGATTGCACACAATATTAAAAAGTAGGAAGTCCAAATTTAACGTTATTGATTTTGAGGCAGTCAACGAACAGTTGTGTGCGATTAGTAAAAAAGCAGAATTTTTCAAAATCTTGCTAATAAATGTGCTCGCCCCGACCAAAGAAAAGGACGAAGAAACGAAGGAAACTTTCTACAATCACCTGGAAAGGCTAGTCGGCTTATTGCCTATAGACAGCACAAAAATAATTCTAGGAGACTTAAAAGAAATGATGATGATGAAATGATGAGAACCTTTTACAACAGGCCAGTCAAAATAAAAAAATAGGAAGCCTACTGGTAAACGAGAATTCAGAGTGGGCAAACGGATGAAAAAATGAAGGACACGTTTTACAATCACCTGGAAACACTCATCGGCTCATTGCCTACAAACAACACAAAAATAATTCTGGATGATTTCGACGCTAACGTTCGCAATAAGCTACACCCAATTGAGAAGCATCGACGTAAGTTGAGCGGGCAATAGCACAAGACAAGCATACGAAGTAGTGTAAAGCTTAAAATGAAATTATCAGCCCAGAAGCACGCTCTGTCGTGATGACGTCGGCAACCTCGCTGATGAAAACAAAATTAAAGAAATATGGGCAGCTTCTGAATATAGGGGCTTGTAGATATTCTCAATGGGATACGAGTGGAGATTATAAAATATGGTGGCAGCGGTGTTCAGAAAGCCATCTTTAAAAGCATCACAGCACATTTGGCACCAAGAACATATGCCAAACGAGTGGAACCAATCAATTATATTCCCTATCTATAAGAAAGGTGACAAGCTAGAGTGCGAAAACTATATAGGCATATCATCATATAAAACCTTAGAAAATAGAATCAGATCATACGTCAATAGTATTATTGGGGAGTATCAGGGTAGTTTCAATATAGGTTGATGAACAATAAACCAATTGTTTACTGTCGAACAGGTAGTTGAGACATGCTGGGAGTTCAACACACAGGTACACCAGGCTTTTTTTTAATTTGAAGCAAGCATACGATAGTATCTATCGTAACGAACTGTACCAAATAATGCATTACTTTGGTATCCCAGCCAAATTAGTTCGTCTTACCAAATTGACAATGATGTCGACAACCTCCAAAGTCCGCATCAATAACCAACTCAATGCTTTTGACACAAATATCGGACTAAAGCAATTTTGATCTGGAATAAGTCATAAGTATGTATCTATATTATACTAGTAGAGCCAAGTGGTAGCCTATGCGAACAAAATCAACATTTTGTCACGTTCGTTAAAATCCGCCAAAGAACTTTTCCTGAAACTCTAGAGCGAAGCAAAACTAGTAGGTCTGAGAATAGAACAAAACTCATGACGCAGTCGAGGAAGAATACCTCAAGTACACACATCATACTTGGTGGATATAATATCGAAAATGTGGGCGAATTTGTGTATTTAGGTGTGAAAATAACAAGAACCGGCAATGAAAGTGACGAAATACGCCAAAGAATGCAGCTTGCTAATAAAATATTGTTTTACGTTTTAATAGTTTTGAAGAGCACGTGCATACCCAGAAAAACAAAAATCCAAGTATACAAATCTGTGATAAGATCTGTACTATGGGTGTGAAACATGGATCCTAACCCAAGCATCCGCGAATTGAACGCCTTCGAGAGACGGGCCCTACGGCGAATAATCGGATAAGCGGAGCGAGGCTGGACGGAGACCAATATTGAATTCGTTACAGCTATCAGCTATATGAAATTTTTGACGGGCCGGAGGTTTCAACCATTGTAAGACTGTGAAAGCTGCAATGAGCTGGCCATGTGAAACGTAGGAAGGAACAACGGATACCCAAAAAGGTATTCGTTGGGAGAGCTGAAGGGCGGAGACCAAAGGGGAAACTGAGGAAACGCTGGTCTGACTCTGTTGACGGAGACAGTTTATCGCTGCCTCGATTTTAAAATTCGAGGACATGAAAGGGGCTGCAGTGCTACGAAGAAGAAGGAGAAACAAGTGAGAATGTGTTGGAGCCTGCCTCATTGATATTGAAAAAGACTTCGATAAAGTATGGTTATGGGCACTTTTTTTAGCTTATTTGTGCCATGATGTGCAAAATGTTCTTTGGAAAACTATTCATTGTAGCCAATAGAAACCTGGCGATAACACGTGATTTCAAGCTCTTGTATAATCTATAGCAAGAAATAGTAACTGCATCTCTGCTTTTTTCAATGTTTTTTCAAGCTCTTTTATAATCTGCAGCAAGAAATAATAACTGCACCTCTGCTTTTCCAATTTTCATTCAAAGCATTTTAAACGGCTTCAATTCTAATTGGTCGACATTGCGATTGTTAGTGGCATTTAGCGATGATCTGATTATCTATTCGGCAGACAGAAAAGCACTAGTGGCTTGAACCAATTTTCGAGAAATGTTCCAAGAAATCAGTTTTTCATGAACAATTAGTGAATGAAAGTCAATGCAAAGAAATACAAAACAATTTTATTTCGAATAAAGTGGTGGTTAGCCAGTCAACGCTTGAAGCGCAAGTCGAGGGATTCCACATTATGGCTGACAAAGGTAGTTCAGAACGAGTGCCTCGTAAGCGCTGCGTTCGATGCCTTAGTGTTCATCTGGATCATTATAATACATACCATAATGAATTCCACCGTAGATGGCCCCAAGTCCGTTTGAGAAAGAGAAGGGAACTCCCTTGTTTCCCAAACCTAGAGCTTCCATGATTCCTCATCCCAAGCCCCCCAATGAAAAGGTAGAAAATGCGCTTGAGATCACACATTGGGTTTATTGATTCCCCAATAATGGGACACTAAATGCCGAGAAATGCCAATAACTGTAAAAATGCCTACAGGTCTGCTACTAAACCCTACCTACACCTCCTTTACGGGGACTTCAGGGGGTTAAGAAGAATCTTCCGCGCCTGATAACGGAATTGACGCAATAACCATGCCGCCTGAATGGAGGTTGGGCGATTGGCTAACTCCCCCTTTCCGGCAAACCCTAAAGTGTTTCGAAACCTGCAGACGGGCCTCGGAATGGATTGGATTCACAGCAACGTCCTGACAATCAAAAAAGGACTGGCATTGGATCCTGAAATGTCAGATCACTCAATTACACTGGCGCTGTTAAGGATCTTTTGCAACAGGCCAGTCAATATATAGTCAATTCAAAATACTCGTAATCCAAGAAACGAACTGGACTGGTAATGATATTCAAGACATGAGATCGCACACAATATTCAAAAGTGGGCAGCCTACTGGAAAACGAAAATTCGGAGTTCAAATTGCACGACACAAAAATTATTCTGGGTGATTTTAACGCTAAGGTTGATATCTCATCGCGGATCGACTGGAGGATAAAGCCGCCGCGATGAGACAAATGACAACGGCCAGTGCCTGATTGACTGTGCATGTAGCAAAGTATGTATGAGTATGAGTATTACAAGATGGCAATACACAAACCCAGATCGATCATGTTTTGATCCAACAACATTGAACCTCGAGCATACTTGACGTCCGTACATACCGAGGAGCCAACTGTAACTCAGATCATTACTTGATCAAACTAACCTATCGATATCGTATGTCAAAGGCATATTTGGCGAAGAACAGCCCGCTGCAAAAATTTGACATCGAAAGGCTCCAAACGGCGTCTGTGGCCGAAAGCCCTCGAAAGCCAGCTGGTTCCCATCTTATCAAAAGATCCGTTAAGGGCAAGCAACGAGCTCTGGATGGAGGTGAAAGCGGTTATTAAGACCGTAGCAGAGCAGACGATTATACATCAAGCCCGATGCAAGAGAAATTATTGGTTTGGTGATGAGTGTCAGAATGCGTTAGATAAAAAGAATGTGGTGTACAAGGAATACATAGGTAAGAAAACTAGGACGAAGAGATAACACTATGAAAATCTAAGAAAAGTAGCGAATAAGATAATTAGGATTTAGAAAAAAAAATACTATGATGACCAACTGAGAAGTATAGATGTAAGCTTAGCGAGCAACAACACAAGACAAGCAGACAAAGTAGTGAAAAGCCTGAAACGTGGTTATCAGCCCAAAACCACGCTCTGTCGTGATGACATCGGTAATGTCATCGCTGATGAAACCAAGATTAAGGAAAGATGGGCATCAAATTTCAAGAGCCTCCTTAATCCCCCGCACAGCTCCTGAACATAAAAATGTTTAGATGTTTGCGGAGAGCCTCCATTGGCCCCACCAACTCGAGATGAAGTGTGTCCCATCATCAAAGCCCAAAAGAATAATAGAGGACCGGGTATCGACGAGGTTCCAGTGGAGCTCATCAAATATGGTAGCAGCAGTGTTTATAAAGCTATTCACAAAGTCCTCCAGCACATTTGGCAACAAGAACATAAGCCGAAAGAGTGAAGCCAATCTATTATATTCCCTAAACACAAAAAGGTTGCCAAGTTAGTGCGAAAATTATAGAGGCATGTCACTACTTTGTACAGCGTATAAAGTATTTTCAAAGATCTTAGAAAATAAAATCGGATCAAATGCCAATAGTATTATTGGGGAGTATCAAGGAGGTTTTAGAGCAGGTAGATCGGCAATAGACCAATTGTTCACAGTCAAGCAGGTACTTGAAAAATGCTGGGGGATCAACATAGACGTAGACTAAAATTTCGTGGACTTTAAGCAAGCATACGGCATTATTGATCGTCGACGACCTCCCAAGTCCGCATCAATAATCAACTCGCCGACGCATTTGATATAAATATCCGACTAGAACAGGGAGATGGGTTGGCCCTATTGCTATTCAATTTGGCTCTAGAGTATGCGGACGACATCAGCAAGTCCGGCCATTAACAGCCGCAAGAACTCTTCCTGAAACTCTACAGCGATGCAAATATAGTAGGACTACAAATTAATGAAAATAAGCTCATGACGCAGTCAGGGAAAAATACCTCAAATACATAAAATATCACACTGGACGAATACAGTATCGAAAATGTTAGCGAATTGGTGTATTTGTGTACGCCGAAAAATAAAATATTTTATTCAATATTAACAATCTTGAAGACCAGCTGCTCACAGGAAAAAAAGGTCCAAGTATACAAATCGGTAATAAGACTTGTGTTATGCTATGGGTGTAAAGCATGGACCCTAACCCAAGCATCCTCAAATATATTGAACGCTTGTGAGCGACGGGTCCTGAGGCGAATCATCGGAGCGAAGCTAGACGGGGAACAATGGTGAATTCGATACTACCACGAGTTGTATGAAATTTTTGACAAACCGGAGGTCTCAACGATTGAAAGGCTGGGAAAGCTGCGAGAGACTGGACACATGAATCGAATGGACGAACAACGGATACCGAAGAAGGTATTCGTTGGGAGAACTGAAGGCCGGAGACCAGTGGGGAAACCGAAGAAACGCTGGTCTGACTCGGTCGATGAAGACAGTTCATTGCTGCTCGGATTTCGAAATTGGTGAACCCGGTCAATAGACCGAGACAGTTGGAAACGCTATTTGTAGGAGCGAGGACCGAGAGGGGCTGTAGTGCTGCGAAGAAGAAAAGGAAGAAGATAATGAACATGTTTTTTTGCAGTTGGGCGGTGAATGCCATTTACACAGTGAGTGTACATTTTCCGTGTTCGCAAGCAACTAGACTACCCACTGAACAACTCACCTGTCAACCTGCGATCCCAGCCTGGAACCGTTTGACACATTACTTCAGGCTAGGTTTCATTTTGTCACGCCGTGAGGCACCTTCAAGCTTGGGGATTCCATCTCTAATGGGAGGGTAGAGGGGAAGAGGGATTACCAGACAAGCGATTCTTCAGCTTTGACACCCCAGGCTGTGTGAGTTCATTTTATCTTGTAGGACTGTCCGAACATAATGTGCCTCCTGGTTCCATTTGTCAACCGATCCAAGCATCATCGCACCTATACTATCCGGGGTGAGTTCTGCCGTCCCCCGGAAGAGGCCCCGTCACAGCCTTCCCCATTTTTTCGACGCATAAAATGTGTGGCAGGCATCATCTTCCTCTTCTGGGCAAAACCGTTAGTCGGGGGACAATGACCTACTAATTTTTTGCATGTAAGACTGAAAATACCCATGCCTACTCAAAAGCTGGGTCAGATAGAAGTCTATCTCACCATGCCTTCGAGTTAGCCACACTTTCACATCCGGGATGAGATATATCCAACCGAATCGACCAACTCAAAAGACCTATCCCGCAATCCTTTTTTTCGATCCCCGCTGCTGTTTCGAGGTAATATAATTGAAGTTCAATACGCGTCGATTCCGTTACCCACACATATCTTTTCCATATCGGTAAAAGCAAGAATTTCAATTTTTCAAATGTGGTGATTTGCATAACCATAATAGTGTTTGGTTATATGCAAATAGTCATACACACGGGAGTAATTCCTATTGCCGGTATCCCAAAAAGATTGTTCCTGCACCCGGGCGAACTTGAATTCAGGGTCCCTGCGCAACTACCACCGGAGCCACCTCCTGCTGATCTCCTATTCATCCATTTAGCAACTTCAACTGTACAACCTTTCGTGATGAGCATTGAAATGAAATTTTTCGGTAGGGGAGTGAGAGTAAATTTTTGTTAGTATAACAAATAAAATGTTAGTGGGAGATAATGAATAAAATTAGCTAGTATGAAGGAAAGAATTAGGCTTTGTTAGTGAAAAGGTATCGAATGAAATTTTGTTAATGTCAGGTAATGAATGAAATATTGTTAGTAGGAAAGATAAGTAAAGCTTTAGTAAAAAAAACAGAGTGAAAATGTAGAATTAATATGACGGGGAAATAAAAATTAGAGGTAACATAATTCGTTAAATCTTGAGAAAAAAATATGTAAAAGAAAAAGGTATGCGAGCCTAAGAGCAGGTGGAGATGATACGAAGGCAATTTAAAGTTGCAAATGGGAGAGTGCCAATACGGTTGGGATGCGCAACAGAAATCGAGAAAGTGAATTTCAATAGATTTTAAATCGAAACTTTTGGAAAATAATAAGAAAACCGACTTCAAAGTGTCCTAATAAGGATGATATAACTTTTATGAAAACGGTGCTACATCAATTTCTCTGTTTCAACATAAAAACTTATAACATGGACGCTATCACAAAAGAAACGGATAAACTGATATGACACCGCCTCCATAAAATTTATTTCACCCTTTTTAGGCCATTTTAAAGTCGCTTTATTTTTCAAAAAAAAAATTTTACACCCAAATTGCTTTTTAGATTTATGCCTGTTAGTTTGTTCGTTACTCATGTGTTATTCATACCATAGATGGATACTTTTCCGTACATATGTGTATACATCCATTACCTAAATAAATATTCAAATTTTGCATAATCACTCAAACAATGAATTTAACCTACTATAAATAAAGTGACAGCGAAGGGAGCACATGATTAACAAATTTTAGTTTTCCAACTCAATTTATGGAGGATGTGTCCGAGTCATGCAACTGATATTCAGCTGACATTACTTGATTTAGTATTTGGTTTATAAGACTCTTCTGGCAGGAGCGCTCTCCTGCGACCTCAATTATTAGGGTTTTATAAAATACTTTTACAAAACCCTATTAAGATCACGTCCTGTCTGTCCGTCCGTCCGTGTGTAAGCAATTTTTTTCGCAAACTACATACCGTAGAAACATAAGATTTTGTAAGTACGAGTAGATGTAAAATCATACCTTCTTCTTGTTCGCCTGAAAAAAATGTAGGTAATATGGATATCAAATGAAAGGTCTTGGTGTGAGCTTTTCAAAATAGGTCTTAAAATGACAAGTTTTGCTTTGAGAGATGTCGGGGAAGGAGAAATGTATGAAAATTTTGTGTCCCCCTCGCGATGAGACACCTATGACCAGAAAGATCAGAAAAAATCATAGAGGTAAGTCCTTAAGAGCACTAGGGTACAACTACCTCAGAAGCCGAAATCTGATCAACTTTTCTGATAAAAGAACATTTTATAAATTTTGCATTAAATTTCCAAAAAAACTACAAGCTAAGTTTTTTCATAGCAATTGTATGTGTCCTGAAAATTTCATAATAATCGAACAATATACAACTATGCTACAGCCAATTGAATATTTAACAATTACAACAACATTAACACGTGATATTAGGGAGGTACACGTTTGTAACCGACCCAGACATTAAAAATATGTAGGAATGAAAAAACTTTTAGAAAAAAAAGAAAACCGACTTCGGAATGCCCTAAAAAGGATGAAATAAATTTTATGGAAACGGTGCCATATCATTTTTTCCCCGATTTTGTCGTGATGATGCAGATGTGGGAAGTATTTATGTTGAAATGGGGAAATTAATTTGGCACCGCTTCCATAAAATTTATTTCATCCTTTTTAGGGCATTCCGAAGTCGGTTTTCTTTTTTTTCTAAAAGTTTTTTAGTTCACCCTTTTTAGTGGCAAATTTTTTCATTTCAAACCATTCAAAACTCAGTTTGTTGAATACTCGTACATTGTATCATGTTCTCGTATATTAAAATTATAATTTTTTACTGCAATGCAAAAACCACTACGGCTAAAATCTGCAGCGTTCATGGGAATCGAGTTTAACTCTGGTACATTTAATCCATGATCTCATTAACGTCTACCTTGATTTTATATTTCATAATAATCCAATTTGAATTGTAGCTTTGAGAAATTTTCGAATTTCAAACTTAACCTAGCCGCCATTTTTATATTCTGACCTGACCCTGAAGTGCTTTTTTATCGTCCAATTTTTTTCGACCTTTGAGGGGCCGCCATTTCGTTTCAAATTGTTCGAGTTTGAATTTTTCATTGTGATCTTTATCACACAACTGAATAAATCTTTGTACTAGTTTTGGTACGAGCTGGAGCTATACTTTGGCCAGAACAGAAATATTGCTGAAAATTTGGCGTACATCGAAGCAGAGCTGCGACCCCCAAGCACAAATTTTGTTATATATACCACACACATAGCCATATATATATATATATATATATATATATATATATATATATAGATATATAGATATATATATATATATATATATATATATATATATATATAGATATATATATATATATATATATATATATATATGTATATATATATATGTATATATATATATATATGCATATATATATATATATATAATATACATATATATATATATATATATATATATATATATATATATATATATCCATCTATACGCACAAGTATGTATATATATATATATATATATATATATATATATATATATATATATATATATATATAAATATATGTATAATACACATATGCATATATATATATATATATATATATATATATATATGTATATATATGGATATATATTATATACATATATATGTATATACAATATGTATATATATATACATATATATATATATATATATATATATATACATATATATATATATATATATATATATATATATATATATATATATATATATATATATATATGCATATATATATATATATATATATATATATATATATATATATATATATATATATATATATATATATATTTATATATATATATATATACATGTATATATATATATTTATATATATATATATACATATATATATATATATGTATATATATATATATATCTATATACAGATGTTTATATACATATATATATATATATATATATATATATATATATATATATATATATATAAATATGTATATATATATATATATACACATATATATATATATATATATATATATATATATATATATATATATAGATATATATATATATAGACACTATGATACTATTTTGAATCCTGAAGCTTGGCCGCCGGGAGTACTTATTAAACCATTCAGCTCAAGAAGAAGGAAGTCCTTTCGTGCACCGGGTAGACAGCAACCTACAAACTAGTATAAGATTTCATGACTGTAGCTTAACTTCAAATATTCCAGTATATTACCAAAATGTAAGAGGGTTAAGGACCAAGCTTGATAAGCTCTTTTTATCGTTACAACTCAGCGAAGATGTATTTATATGTCTTACGGAAACCTGGTTAAATAGTAACATCTTAAACTCGGAAATATCCCTTGATTTTGATATGTACCGTTGTGATCGGGACATGGCCTCTGCAAATAAAGTAGATGGAGGTGGTGTTCTTGTAGCTGTTAGTAATACAGTGCGTAGCTCCCTTTGTGCTGTTTTTTGCTTTCCCGTGTTGTGGATTGTGTGATTGTCAAGATCTTCCTTCCTAACAATACATCTTTATTAGTTTCCTCTGTCTACATACCTAGTAACTCTCCTTTGTATGTGTATGAGACATTCTTTGACGAGTTTTCCTCTTATGTCTTATTGCAACATCCGCAATCTTTAATTCTAATATGCGGTGATTTTAATTTGGGGACAGTGCAATGGACGAAGAACCTTCCTTTCTCTGTTTCATAAACCGATGCATCTTCTTTATCCCTCTCCTCGTTTCTATCACTCTGTTCACTATCGCAATTCAATAATATCCCCAATGCTCATGGTCGAGTACTTGACCTTGTTCTTTCTAACTTTCCACTAAACTGTCTATCTGTTTCCACTGCATTAAATACTCTAGTGAGTATCGATAGTCATCATCCGCCATTATCGCTCGATCTCTCCATTACACCTTTGTCAAGTCTAACGTTTGCTTCTTCGCCGAAATTCAACTTCTTGAAAGCAAACTACGAAGCTTTAGCCTCCGAGCTGAGCTTGATTGACTGGCAGGAGTTTTTTGATAATTTGGAGTGTGAGGAAGCTCTGAATAAGTTTTATAATTACCTCTATGAGTTGATTAAACACTTCACACCTTTACAAGCTCTTCGCAAAGTAAAGCAGAAACCATGGCTAACCAAGCAAGTACTAAGTGCCTTGAGTGCTAAAAGTAAGGCACACCGCCGTTTCAAGCGTTGTCGTACTGAAGAATCCAGAGCCCGCTTTTGTGATCTACGTCTTGCAGCAAAAAAGAACTAAAGACTGCAATGAAAAACTACTTCAGTAGCTTGGAGAGTTCCCTCATGGCGAATAATGCGAAACCATTCTGGTCATACATTAGATCCTTTAAGTCCTCCTCTTCTGTCCCTCCTTCAGTCCGCTGGAATAATATAGTTAGCTCTTCTCCACAGGATATTACCAACTTGTTCTCTCAGTTCTTCTCGTCAACTTTTATTCCTTCTTCTTATGTCTCTAATCCAGTTAATACACCCGTACTTCACTCCATTGACATTTCTTCACTTTTCACTGACCATATCGAAGTTGAATCCCTCATTAATTCACTTAATCCTAATATATCACCTGGTCCTGACGGCTTGCCGAATATTTTTGTCAAGTCATTAGCGTCTTCACTTTGTATCCCTCTGGCATTTCTCTTCAACCTCAGTCCAAAGACTGGTATTGTTGTTCCTATTCTTAAAAGTGGTGATCCTTCTTCTGTGTCCAATCATCGTCCCATTTCCTTAATTTCCTGTTTCCCAAAATAACTCGAGCGTCTGGTACATAACCGGCTTTCAGTTTCATTGACCCCTATCTTGTCGAAAGAACAACATGGGTTTCTCAAAGGTCGCTCTACGACCTCAAATTTAATTTAATTCACCGATTTCATTGCTAAGGCCCTAGACAATCGATTGCAGGTTGATGTAATCTTCACTGACTTCTCGAAGGCATTTGACACGGTCAACCATCAACTTCTCTGTTATAAATTGAAAACTTTTAGGGCTGTCGGCGCTCTCCTATCATGGATGGACTCCTATTGTCTTCTCGTATATGTTGTGTTAGTTACTGTGGAACTACCTCTATTCCATTCTATCCGTCCTCTGGTGTTCCTCAAGGTTCCATTTTAGGTCCCCTCCTATTCCTATTGTTTATAAATGATCTTCCTTCGGTTATTGCTTCCAATTGCCTACTGTATGCCAATGATTTTAAAGTCTTTCGAGCTATCAGGTCTGTACAAGATTGTCAATATCTTCAGATGGACCTGATTGCACTAAGTAACTGGTGTTCGTCTAATTACCTCTGTCTTAATGTTGCCAAATGCTATAAAATGACTTTTAATCTAAATCGTTCTCCGCTGACTTTTACCTATATGTTGAATGAAGTCCCACTCGCTGCTGTGAGCTCTGCTAAGGACCTTGGCGTTACTTTTGATCCTAAACTCAATTTTGATGCACACGTTCTAATCGCGACCACTAGGGCCTCGAAAATATTGCTCTGTAGTTTGGTCTCCCCGACACTCCTACCTCATTGACTCGTTAGAGAATGTCCAGCGTAAATTTACTCGTGTCTTGTTTTACAAATTCAAAATCCCGTATCAACCCTATGACTGCCGTTTATCCTTCCTACGTATGCCTACTCTGTCATCTCGTCGCATGTATCTAGATCAGCGTTTTCTGTATCAACTCTGCCACAATCAAATTTCATTAACATTGTTTGCAGACCTACGTCTTCGTCAATCATCGCGTTCTTCTCGGGCAAACAATTTTTTCGTGCCACCGTATGCCCGTACAAATTTATATTTTCACTCTCCTATTATACGAATGGTAAGGAATCATGATAAGCTTGAGCTTGGTCCTTTTTCTGACTCATACCTAGTTTTTAAATTGAGGTTAAGAAGCCTGATTCTTAAACTCAACTGGAGTAAATATTAGACTTTATTTTCTTTTTTTGTGTGCTTTAATTTAATTTTACACGCATATTTATTGTTGTTAGTACCATTGAATTTCTTTTTAGGGTTTTGTAAAATAATTTTACAAAACCCTTCTAAAATCGCGTCCTGTCTGTCTGTCTGTCCGTCTGTCTGTCCGTCCGTCCGTCCGTCCGTCTGTCCGTCCGTCCGTGTGTCACAGCAGTTTTTCTCGGAAACTACTTAAGCTAGAAGCATCAAATTTTGTATGTAGGTGTAAAGTGGTGCTCTCTTCAAAGTTTTACTACAAAAAAATTTAATGAGGTATTTAAGGGGGGTCTCCCCATATAGGAGAGTGACCCCCCCGAAAAAAAATTTCATTGAAGGTAGCCGATATGGGTATCAAATGAAAGGTCTTGATGAGAACTTTTCAAAACAGGTCTTTGTTTGGCAAAGTTCGCTTCGAGGGGCGCACAGGGAGGGGAAATACACGAAAAATTTGTGTCCCCCCCCCTCGCGATTGGACACCTGTGATCCGAAAAATCTAAAAAAAATCAGGAATGTAGGCCTTGGTGAGTACAACAACAACAAATACGTGAGAAGTCGTAATTCACTCAACTTTATTAGTAATAGTATGATTTATCGATTTTATGTTTTCTTGAATAAAATCTTAACGGTACCCTTAAATTCTAAGAAATTCAGTACACTATTGACTATTTATAAAATTGATCTATTCTGAAAGTTTCATAAAGATTGAATCATATTTAGCGAAGTTATAGCGGTTTGAATTTTCCTATATTACTCTGGAACAATATGCGCTGCATTTATTACTATGGCAACATATGGCTATGGAACAACATGCGCTTTTTACCGACTCAGACACTACAGTTTTGCTAGGATTTGCATGAAAATTTCAGGAACGATAAGTGTCATGTAAATCTTTGAGAATCGGTTCAGCTAGTGGTATCAGTAATTGTAAAACAAAATAGTGGCTGTTTTAAATGCGAAGATTGAATTATTTTGAGTCATTTTTTCCCAATTTCAGCGTTTAAGGTGCATGCTTTGAACACTTGATTCAATTTAATGAATGACTGTAGATGATGAGCTACAATTAATCCTCATAAGTGAAACAAGTCAAGAAGGCGGGAGAGAGCTCCTAGCAAAAGGGTTTTGTAACCATTCTAGGATTCGAAAAAATTGGCAATTAATCGGTAACAGTACGGGAGAGTGGCCCTGAAAAAAAAATTCATCAAACGTAGCCGATATGAGTATGAAATGAAAGTTTTCATGGGAGCTTTTCAAAACAGTTCTCAAACTGTCAGTTTTTGCTTCAGTGGGGGCACAGGGGGGCAATACATGAAAAATGTGGTTCCTCCCTCGCGAATGGACATCTGAAATAATGATCAAGGGAGATATTTATGAGCGTAGCAATAACAAAAATAGTATGATCCTCGTTTTTCATACTTTCTCCAATAAAATCGTCTTTGACATGTTTCTTGATTTGATTCGATCTGGTGACTGCATTTTGTAAATTGGATACAAAACCCTTCTGACATGAGCGTAGGTCTGTTTACCCAACTTGTTTATATTAACTTTAACACTTAATTCTAATTTTCATTAATTTTCTTTTCTGTTTGTTATGTTCCATTTTGTAATTGGATTATATTTATCTGTTAAATGGAATTTAAATAAATAAATAAATAAATAAATAAATATCTATTTATATATGTGAACATACAGTTCACTCCGCAATCAATCTCATGAAATTTACTTTAAAAATATCCTTCTTAACCGCATCATTCGTTCACGTTTATTCGATACCCATCGCCTTCGTTTTCAGTTAACTGTGGCACCTAATTTTCATGAAAGTTTCAAGAAAATCATACCATATAGTTCAATGAAAACTCGGCTATGCATCTTCATCTTCATCTGTCCAGTTATGATCAAGTATAGCAGGAAACGTATCTCTTTTCAGGTTGCGATTCTCTTCAGTTTTTAGTATGGAAGCCACTAATTTTAGATTTCTGGGCATATGTTGTAATGTACATATAATATTCACTGGAAAGTAACGAGTCAACTCTATAATTTGCAATTATTATTATTTCTTCCGGGAATTTTATAATCCTTTATGTAACGTTTACGTCTAAGGATGTGAGAAGGATCCTATACCAAGCTCATTGGTAAGCAAAAAATGAATGCGGAAGCGAAAAGGATCCTGAAATGTTCCCTCTAACTATTGTTGAATTGTATTTCTGCCACATTTAGAATTAATTTGTTGGTTATTTCCGATAGAAATGATGTACTAAAATGTACCGTTTATGTAGGAAATTAAGGATACTGATCATTTTTATCATCCGTCACCAAAGGACTCGGTATCTCCAACAAATCCTTGCAGAGTTCCAACTAATTGGCACTTTTCGTACGAAATATCATTTAAATTCAATTTCTCGACATCAATGTAGCATATTTAACTGCTAATATCTACAGAGCCCTTGGAGGGATTTCAATTCTGTTCCGAAACATTTTAGATCAATATGTTGTCCTTGATTTGAAACCTCTATAATCAAAATCCTTACACGCGTCGATCAGTTATGCTAAAAAATCGGGGTGAAAGTAGGAATTTTTTTAGTTTTAAGGATAAAAGTCCTTTACCGTTACTTGAATTTCTTGTCCTTTAAACGGGACCTAAAAAAAAGCAAAAAAAAAATATATACGCAATAAATTGATAACCTTCTTTCTTTTGGAAGTCGGTTAAAAAATGATAAAAATTTTAATGATGGTTTCTAATATTGATGTGTTATCATCATAAATCAAACAACGAGGTCAAAACACTTGAGACAAAAGGGAGGTGAATTTAAATGTTTAATAACCAGGATTTAATTTTTCGAACTCAGTTTATGGAATCAGTATATTAGTCAAGTTGATTTGATTTGATTTACTAATTGTTTCACAAAACCCTTATGGCAAGAGCACCATCCTGCGACTTAAACTTGTTTATTCTTTTTTTAATGGAATTTGAAAATATTATGCATGCATGCACTTATGAATTTTAATTTAAATTTTGGCATGCTTGCATCAGGAAATGTAACGTTTGAGCCTGGAAGATTTGTTTATTCAAATCGATATATTAGTAGAAACGTTCGATTGTGCTTAAGACGGCGCCTGTATTAAGCAGTAGTGTTCATTACGACATAGCCAAAACGTGCCATCGGACGTGGTACGCCTATTTATAATTCAGTTGCAATATTTCTTTGCATCAGGGCTTGCACATGCAACGCACATTTACTCGTATTCTTAAGTCCATTCTCTCGGAAAATTTATGCGACTTGCGCTTGAATTTAACACCATTACTTTGTCGTTAAAACACCGTTTTATTCTATTTATGGTTAAATGATTTCTGGATTCGTATTGTGTGCCATGTGTCTGGCAGGTTACGCTGCAACCACAAAACGTAGCCTTTTAACAAAACAAAGGCTAAAAATACCCTCAGCGTGCTTACCCAATTCGATCTTTCAATCAACAATATCAGATATTTTATAAACAAATCGTGAATGCATCCGTGCAATGAGTCTGAAACACCGTGGATGTGTGTTATTTGAGATTTGAATACGAGTATGTGCAGCCTGCATTATGAACATCAAATAAATATTTACTCTTCGGTGAGGTATGTTTTTCGTCTCACCACATGCCGACATTAATCAATGCTCATAATAACCGTGTTGCTTGCTTTTACCTTCAAATGATCTGACTTGAGAAAGTTTATAACCGGGAAATCATCTTGAAGAGCCAGAAATTATAATTTCTAACACTTCATTTCATGCTTTTCTTCAATTGAACTGTTTTGAGTAAATTTATGTATATGTCAGCACATCGTCATTTCCATCTTGAAGAAATAGGACTCGAAATATGTTAAAAGAAAACTCTTCTTTCAAAGTTGAATTTTAGATTGAACATATCAACTCGAGAGGTGATGGGCACTTTAGCAATCATTTCGTTAACGTTTCAACTTTATTGAAATACAATCAGAGAAGCTGTTTGAAATTTCTTACTAATTCGAAGATGATATTTGATTTTCAAAATGAATCTTGATATTTCTCGTCCATACAAAAACGCTGATTTCTTTCAAGTAATGCTTGGGAAAATTTCTTTTCATCTTTCCATCATTTTTTCTGCCTTAATCTAGAAACGTACTATTGGTAGCCAAACCAAAAAGTGGTTTTAACTGACCTTAAAATATATAGTATAAATTGAATTTTAGATTTTAAACTTAAGTAAATTTAAAATATTGAATTACTGTAATACTTATGATTATATCTTCATATCGAACAATTCAAAGATTTATAGTTCATATGTGTTCCTATTATTCTCATATTTAACCGATATTTTCTTTTTCAGGTAATTGCTTGCTTTAACTTTCTACCTGTTGGAAATTGATAAGATTTGGCGACTCATAAAATTTATTCAAGTCAAGAAATTTTAAACTGGCGTAAATACGTACATGTTTTTAAGTGGTGGTGGCAACGCACCAACTTAATTCGAGTTTGAATGGAGATGCAGGAACTTTGTTAAGTATACCATTTTAAAGCCTTAAAAACATACATACTTTATTATTTTGCAAATAATATTATTACCATTTTTGAAGCTATAAAATTTTTTCCAGTAGTCACCAATGTGTTCAATGTACTTGCAATGTATGTTAAATAACTTTTGGATGGTGATTCGGAATCGCCTTTGAAAATTTAATTGGAACATTCAGAAATTTTTTTTATTGAAGCATAGATGTCGAAGAGGGCAAAGTTAAACCATTCTTAGCTACATATTTTCATCGTGCTACTATGCATTATTTCTTGATTTGATATGGTGAGCACGGTATATTGTATATCTTTGTCCTTAAAATTAATTGATTTGAACTAGGTATTAATTTTCGAGGATCTTTATCCATTTAAATTATATTTTATACTTTCAACTAGACTTTAATAATCCTTTCACAAAAATATTCTCGTGATTGCTTATAATGATACCATTCCACTAAGGCAGGATACACTTGTTACCTGTTTTGAGGTGTGCAACTTGGTGTCAGAAAATTAACAATGTCGCATGTGGAATTCATCTCCCCACATTACATACACTTTGTAGTAGATCTAGGGAACAAAAGATCGGTGACGGTTAATTAGTTAATGAATTGAATTGATTCACCGACCATGATTTTCACTGGGCAATCGCTTTCACCCGAATTGATTAATTGGTGAACTGTTTCGGTTAACAAGAACGAAATTTTCGTTCGCTTCTTGAACAAAAAATTGAGTTGAAAATGATTGCCTCGAAGGAGCTTAAGCAGCAGCAAATCAAGAATGAAGAAGTTGAGTAGACAGAGCTACGCTCATGTCAGAAGGATTTTGTGCTCAGCCAACGATATGCAGTCACCAATAATGAATAAACTCAAGAAAAATTTTAACGATAGCTACAACAAATACATACACCTTTTAAAAGTGAAACCATTATCATACCATTTTAACATACTGCCATTTGGTCGCAATATCACTAGCAACCATTGACTAAATGAAATCTTAAAGATATTTTTAATTATTCATTTTATCTGCAAATAAGAAGATCCATATAAAAAAAATGAAAGAAAGTAAATTCCCTTTACTTCTACTATTTTTATTTTAAATTCAGTATACAATTGTTTCGTTCTCTACTTAAGAACTTCCTCAGTACTACTATTCCCTAAACTACAAGTGTCCTAATATTTATACTAAACTCTTTAAACTATTAAAATGAATCTCCAATTACACCTAATACGTCTATAATCCTTCAAAGTACTTTTACTTAATCTCTAATTGCCTGATCCTTTTACCATTCAAAAATTTTGGTTTTCTTTAATTACAACTTAAATGCATTCATTATTTTGTAAGCTTGAATAGCTAGGTGTATCCATTACCTGGGATGCCGTTCCAAATGTCCTGCATCTTTCGATTGAACATCTCCAAAAGTTCTACTGCATCAAGCTTCCACCCGTTTGTAATCGTTTTCAGCATTCTCACGTTGTCCGCAGTGATGTCATCTTTTTCAAGGACTATATGCTCCGCCACTTTAGATTTGAATTTTTTTGCCTCTTGCTTTTTGTTTTTGTTGACTGCTTCCCTTAAGTGTTCGTTCCATCTGACACCTAGTGATCTCCTCGTTTGTCCAATATCACATCAATTACATTTCGTACATGATACCTTGTAGACTCCGCTCCATTTTGGGTATGGGGTTCTTGGTTGATCCTAGCAAGTTCTGCAGTTTTGTGGCCCGGCTCGTATAAACTAGGTCAATGTCTACATTTTTCATAGCTCTCTTCATTGTTTTCGTCCTTGAGTCAAAAGTTACAACCAACCTCTACCGTGGCTCGACTTCCGCAGTTAGCGTTGTGAACTTTTTGTTGAAAATCTCCTTCGTTCGTTTGGCTATCAATTTGGTGACTTCATTCGTAGGGTATCCATTCCACTCGGCTAACTTATAAATTTGGGATGATTCTTTTTTCAGGCCTTCCTTATTCAATGGAAGCGTGAGCATTCGATCCACAAGCCAGCTAAATATCGCCCATTTTTGCTGTTGGCAATGGTTCGAAGTGAAAGGAATTATCCACATGGTGTCCGTTGGTTTGCGGAATATTTCGAACTCCAATTCATTAGCTCTTCTACATACCATCACGTCCAGGAATGGTAGCCATCCCTCCGACTCAAGCTCGTGGGTGAAACTGATGTTGTTGTGTATCGAGTTGATCGCCGTGAGAGTTTGCTGGACATGATCCTCTCTGATGATCGTGAAGATATCGTCTACATAGCGCATCCATCGATGTGGCAGTTTACGTTCTTGTGCTAGCTTCTCCTCCGGAAATGCCATAAAAACTTCGCTTAGAATCGGGGAAAGAGGGTTTTCCATTGGAGCACCACGTGTTTGTTTAAAAAATTCTCCCCTAAAAGTGAAATAACTTTCATCCATTCAGAGTCTAGCCAGTTTCAAATATTATTGGCTCGTGCTTTCCATTGTTCTCCTGGTGCTTGTATCAGAATCCACTCCTCAAGTAACACAAGTGCTTCTTTGACCGGAATACTGGGAAAAGTGCCCTTGCTTCAAATGACACTATCGTATCGCCATCTTCCAAAGGTCCCCAGGACAAAACCTTTGAAGTTAATTCTGCCGAATTTGCTGCTGATCTCGTGACAAATTTTTTGTCCAGTTATTGAATTCCTTGACTAACCACTTTGCAGTTTTCTGAGTGGGGGAGTTTTCCGCTGACACAATTTCACGCATTTCATGGCCTGGCTTGTGAATCTTCGGAAATCCTATGATCCTTGGTAGCGATGGGTTGGTTACTTTTAAGGATTTGTTGAGGTCCTGAATACATGGTTCACATTCTTTCAGCAATTTCTTCACTTTTTTATTGAATTAAAGGGAATTTACTTTTTTTTCACTTTTTTATATTTGAAAGTTCGACTAAAGGCGAAATATCTTTAACTAAGAAGATCTAATTAAAAGTGTAGCATCTGATGCGATAGAAATTCCGAAGGGTAGAAAAACTGTACATTTGTTATTTTTGTATTTGGAGACCTTTCAAATTGCTATTATTTCCGTGAATGCGATTTAACTTTATTGAAACTTTCAGACTGTGAAGACCTTTCCTTGAACTAATTTAATTTAAATTTAAAGGTACCCGTGTGAATTTACAGGGAAAAATGTTATTTTTACAAATTTTACTATTATTAACGTAGCTGAGTGAATTTCAACTTCTAATGCATTACCGTGAATTGTGCACTTTTAAAATGTTTGTTTTAATCACGAGTGAATAGCTGGTACTTTTAATGCAGATGTTGGGGAAAAAAACTTAAATTTACTCAATGTTCTCATTTAAAATGGCCACCACTTTGTTTTACGATAAGTAATCCCTAGTTGAACAGATTCTCAAAGATGTGCATGATATAGATCCTTCCTAAAATTTTCATGCAAATCCTAACAAGCACATATTGCTTAGTAGTTGTTGTTATTGTAACACCGAAAATTTAAACCACCATAACTTCGTTAAATACTATTCGATTCAATGTTTATTAGCCTTCAAGTAATCATATATATCTAAAATTTCATTGGATTTCAGGGTAGATTTGCGATATTGCACAAGAAAATATAAAATTGATATATCATACTATTGCTAACAATTTTTAGTGAATTTAAACTGTTCAGGTATTTATCGTTAATGTGCTCATAGAGAACGACCTCCATGATTTAATTCAGATTTGTTGGTCCACAGGTGTCCAATCGCGGGAGGGTTACAATATGTTGTGTCGTAATGCTTCCCCTTCTCCTTCTTTGTAGCACTACAGCCCCTCTCGGGCCTTCGCTTAGAGACAGTTAGAGTATCCCATTTTCATGACCTTATTGATTATTTCGGAAGTTGATTTGGTCAGTACCATGCTCCCGTGTGCTTGTACAGCTATGATATGATCTGATTAAATCAGTACATATCAACACTGAGTGAACACTCGTGGTCTGTCCGAAAAATCCCCTGAACTAAATCATGTTGCTCCCAACGAAATTTGAACCTGGGACCTTCGGCTTATGCGTTCATGCTCTAGCCACAAGACCACATAGACTACAATGCTTCCCCTGCCTACCCCTTAAACAATATTGCAATTTTAATAACATATATTTAAAAATCTCATCAAGACTTTTCATTTAGCACCCTGCTCAACTATCTTTGGTGAACAAACATTTTAAGGGTTCACATCCTTATATGGAGAGACCCCCTTAAAAGCCTTTGATTTTTTTTGGCCTACCAAATTTTCATTGATCAGAAACTTCTGAGCTGTTAACAAAATTTGATGATTGTAGCTTTTATAGTTCATGGATCCTGACGAGCGAATCCGAAAAGGCAGTGGACGTATTTTAACACAAAGTACTCGTATGGCCTAGTGAAATAAGAAACAGAGTGGAGACTACGTTACAACGATGAGTTGTATGAACTATTTAAAGATCGACCTGTTTTTTCTTGTATATAATTACGCAAATTGCGCTGAGCGGGCCACGTAGGAAGAATGAAAGAAAACCGGCTACCTAAAAAACTTTGACGGGTAGAGCACAAGGTAGACTACCAGCAGTAAGACCGAGGGCTCAATGAGAAGACACGATAGAAGCTAGCAGCAGATTCTTGTTGGGTGCAAATAACTGGTGGACGAGGACCCGCAACCGGGGGAGATTAATCATAGAGACCAAGGTTCGGCTTGGGCTGTCGTGCCATAGATGATGACGAAAGAAAGCGATGTCAACATAAATAACGTCATCCCTATTGTATGCGGACTTGAAACAATAATAATAACGGGATCTCTTACAGAGTGGCCCACGGACCCTGAAGTTTTTGACAGGTAGGTAGCACTTTGTGTATTTGCCAACAAGATAGACAGCTGGAAATGTTTTGCCATGGTCCCAGCCCTGCCTCTAGCTTTTCACTGGTAGTTGTATAAATATGTTCTTACGTGTAAGACAACACCAAAATCCTTGATATTTGATACTTAAGGACGCTTATGCCATAAATTCTGGAATTGATTTATTTTACCCCATGCAGTAGTTAGCTTTTAAGATCTCCGCAATAAGATGTTCGTTACCATGGTGAATATTTTGATATTTGATTCGAATATTTTGACGTTTGATTTGAATTTTCATTGCTGGAAATAATTTAAAGGAACTTTTCGCTTTTAGGTGCTACCACATATACGTGAGTATGTGCAGTGTTAGGACACTGTTACATAGTTGTAAAGTCACGTTGGTGTCCAGGGGGCCGTATATCGAAAATGATCCGCGTATCTAATTGTGTTGTGGCCCTTGATGATGTATCTGACGATGAGGGTGAGGACTCTTCTTATGAGACGTGGTCGATGTTAGACAGTCTCTTGTACTGTAGCTCTATGGGAACACTCAACGAGGAGGCTGCAGATGTCATCCCATCACAGCGAAAGACGTACCTCAGCAATGCTGTTGTGAATAGGCACATAAACCTAGACATTTGGCGGAGTAGAAGTGAATGAAGATAAGCATGTACAACTTTAAGATTGAAACATGCTCTATCAGCCTGACATGGCCATTTCAACTGCTTAAGGTACTTGGAAACGACATTAGCTGAATGTCCTGGACCTTTATGACAAATTCACGTTAAAGAACAGCTGCAATCTGGCAAACTCTACCACTTCTCTGACATCGACTGGCACTTGTCAACTTTTATTACTAGATATCGCCAACCTCTATACGTCTTCTATACGTCAACTTCTATACCCACCAACGAAACACAGGCCACGCGAAAAGAAAAAAAGTTCGTTCAATAACAGACCACAATCAAGCAAAACTATTTTAAGTTGAATAACAACAAATACATTGCCAAGAACGGTTTAAGTATGGGATATCCAACGTCCTCAATAATATCAGAAGTATTCTAACAATCTCTAGAGGAAGTCTTTACACCCAAACTTGTTGAAAAGTTCAATATAATATTTTACAGACGATATGTGGATGACTGAGAAACTAAACAAGATGAACCTCTTACTTTTATGAATGAAATACACTCGAATATAAATTTGACTAAAGGAAGAGAAACGAATGGACAACTCAACTACATGGACCACCTTATCGTGGCACGCAAAAAAACACGATTAGACTACAAAATATACAGAAAATCGACCACAACTGATCAAACCATACAAGTAACATTTAATCACACCGCACAACATAAACTCAGACTACTTTACTCCATCGCCATGACTCCTACTGACTACTCTAACGAACTTAATACTATTTACAAAACAGCTTGGAATAACGGATACAAACAACGTGACATTGGTAAACTTATTATATGGTACAAACGAGAACAATAACGCCAACTGGCTAAAACGCATAAGAACGATCACCAGTGGATTTCGTTAACATACTTCGGCAAAAAAACATACAAATTTCCCTAGAAATTACAAACTGCATTCAAAACTAACAACAGAATTGGAAACAAACTGAAACCAAAACTGAATGACACATCAAAATACGAGAACCGTGGCATATACAAACTGATATGCAAGAATTGTGACATGGTATACATAGGAAGGACAACACGGAAACTAATGACGAGATACTCGTACAAAGAGCACTCACGGTCTTTCTTACATAACAAGGCAGACTTTAATTATGCGATGCACCTACAAAACTACGCACACAAGCATCTCTGACATTTCTACACAAACAAAGCAAAAGATCAAGACTTGACATCCTAGAAAGGCTTGAAATATATACATAAACATAGAAAGACAGTTGGTATTGTAGCATTATCAACGAGCAACTTATTACAAACTTCAACGCAATTTTTTCAGTGCTAGACCATACCCTCCAACGAAAATGGAAGCGGGACGAACCAGAACAAATGGACATCCAACAGCCCAAAAAATAAAAACTTAATATCCTTCTTCCTGGTCTAACCTAGGATCTACCTGCTAACCCATTCTTCATCTATATAAAGTAATTTCCCTCTACATATCCTTTAGATACTGAAACTGACTCAAAGAAGTCGAAACGCGAGGAGGCCCGACGACTTTTCAAGAAAAAGCTCATTCTCACTTATGTTTGCCAGCGATGTGAAAATTTATCGAGTGATAAGGTTTTTTTAAGACTGCTTCCACTAACAAATAGAAATGGGCATCTTATCTCGATAGAGCGCATCAAGTCATCGGCAGTAAAATATTCATTAGTGCTATCAGAAGACTTGCCATCTTAAAAAGATCTTGATACTTTATGTTAGCATGTTAAAGTATTCCTACCACTAAATTTTCTAGAGAAAGCTTCTCCCATTATCAATATAGAAAGAAAATATTTTAGGCATCGTCTGTAATCTTAGGCAAAATAATCCGGTCTTGAGATTTATCCTCTCATTCACACTAGGTAATATTGAAAGCACCTATTATCGCTTTAGACCTGAGTCAAACAGAAATCAATATGCCTTCAGTTGAGCAACGAGGCAAGAATATTTGCAATAATGGGTCTATAAAGATGCGCCTTGTTCCTCCTGCGGCATTGTATGGCTTTTAATAATTAATGGTGACCATAGAGTTAAGCAACATGGGTTTAACCCCAATCTGAACTCCTCCGGTTTTAAGGACGGGTTTCGAGGTTTGGCATGGAGAGTGGGCGAGGTTATTCTCTAGTTGAAGTCATCGCGGTGCTTTGAGATTGGATGATTCGCCATCTGGGACAAGTAGGGTAAATTCTTTCCATATGAATTTACTGACCATATCACCTACTCGAGTGCCGATACATTTGATCGTAATGATGTTATACTCTATCTCTCAGTGAAATCCCGACAGGGGCTTTGGTGTAATAACAAAAAACAAAAAATAGGTATCTACTCGCAAAAATGTTATATTTATAAATTCTGATATTATTATTAACAAAGTACAGTGAAATTCAACTTCTAAGGCATTTGTTACCGTTAGACATACTGCCATGATTTCGTCACCTATCAAATGCAGGCTTTCATCAAGAGCTAATGGCCTGTACTTTTAATGTCGGAGTTGGGGAAAAATCATAGAAATTTACTCAAAATTATCATTTAAAATGGCTGTCATTTTGCCAAAGCAAACCAGATCATTTCAACGAAAATAATTATTACACTTTATATACATATATATATATATATATATATATATATATATATATATATATATATATATATATATATACATATATATATATATATATATATATATATATATATATATATATATATATATATAATAACTATTACACTTCATCTATATTAAAAATAATTATTTCATTAAGGTATTGGGGGTGAGATGGATTTTTTTTGTGGTAGGGAGGTGAAGGCTATTTATGCACAGAGTGTGGGACTCCCATGTGCGACTGGATTACCCACTAAACAACTCCCCTGTCAACCTGAGAACCCAGCCTGGAACCGTTTGACACATTACTTCGGGCCAGGTCTCGTTTTGTTACGCCGTGGGGCGCCTTCAAGCTAGGGAATCCCTCTCCTAGCGGGAGGGGAGAGGGGAAGAGGAATTGCCAGAACAGCGATCCCCCAGCGCCCCCGGCTGCTGTGAGTCCCTTTTATATTTTAGGACTGCCCGAGCATAATGTGCCACCTGGTTCCATTTGTCAACCGATTCGAGCATCACCGCAACTATATTATCCGGTGTGAGCTCTCCCGTCTCCCTGTAGAGTTCCCCTCGCAGCCTGACCCATTTTGTACACGCAAAAAATATGCGACAGGCATGTCCTCCTCTCCTGGGCAAAACCGACAATCGGGGGACCGTGACTTACCGATCTTGTGCAGGTAAGACTGAAAACACCCGTGCCCGCTCAAAAGCTGGGTCAGATAGAAGTCAGTCTCACCATGCCTTGGATTTAGCCACGGTCTCACATTCGGGATGAGGCGCGCAGTTCACCTTCCCTTTGTGCAATTCACCCAAGACTGCTGCCAATCGTTGAGTGAGCGTTGTCTCTCTTCGCGGACAACTATCTCCCTCGCATCCTCGTTCCGGCGCAGGTAAATAGCGCGGCACTCTCTAGCAAGGAGGGCGATAGGTATCACGCCTGCAATCACTCTCACGGCCGAGTCGGAGACTGTTGGATACGAAGTTGGAATTCTCAGTGCTCCTATTCTCTGCACCCGTGCCAAACGTTTTCGGTATACCTCCTTGCTGAGAGCGTCGCCCCATACCTCTGCTCCGTACAGTAGTACTGACCCAACAGCACTCATCAAGAGGCGTCTTCTTGATGGACTGGACCCCCCTACGTTGGCCATAAGTCGACTCAGAGCCGATATTCCCGAAGCAGCCTTCTCAGCCGTTGCCCTGATTTGCTCAGAAAAACTCATCTTCGAGTCGATCAGTAGCCCCAGGTACTTCACGGCTGGCTTCGATTGGATTTGTATATCTCCAATACTGATCATCCTTACACTAGAGATTCTCTTTTTTGTCAAGATGACCACTTCGGTTTTCTCCAGTGCTAAGCTGAGCCCGCGAGCAGTCATCCAGTCCCTCACTCGGCGCATTAGCATACCTAGCCTAAGTTGCGCTTGTTCAACGGTGCGTCCAGCGACCAGAGCCGCAACATCATCCGCATAGCCAACCAAGCGCGACTCATCTGGCATCTCAAGTCTCAGTAGCTCATCGTAAGACACGTTCCACAGGTCCGGACCAAGGATAGATCCCTGGGCAACACCCGATGTAATTTCCATCCTTCGTTGGCCCTGTGTCGTATCGTAGAGCAGGCTTCGATCCTTAAGGTAGTTCCTCAAAAGCCGCATTAGATATTCTGGAACTTGAAAAGAGTTTTCCAGCGTATCCAGAATATCCACCCATCTAGCGGAGTCGAAGACGTCGAGTGTCACCAACAGGACGATCCGTCGCTTGGTGCGACTATGTGCCTCTGCCTTTTGGACCGCGCTCACTACCTCTGCAATCGCATCAATGGTAGAACATCCTGCTCTAAAGCCATACCGCCGAGGAGATAGGTCCCCAGCAGCACGAATCGCGTCAGTGAGTCTTCCCTTGATGAGTTTCTCTAGCACTTTCCCAGCCGTGTCTAGCATGCATAACGGGCGGTATGCAGACGGCGATCCGGGATTTCCCTTCCGCTTGCTGATCAGCAAGAGCCTCGCCACCTTTCATCGTACTAGGAAAACCCCACCCTGTAGGCAAGCGTTGAATGTGCTGAGCAGCAAGTCAGGACAATGGTGATAAACAAGCCGCAACACCTCAGCTGGAACACCATTTGGACCTGGAGCCTCCCTCGTGAGAGAACTGACTCCTCCAGCTCCAGCTGTGTGAAGAGTGGGCACTCTACTGCTGTTTCACCATGGACAGCGTCAACACGGACGGGATGGGCGGGGAAGAGTCCCCGCACTATCGCATCCATCTTTTCCGCGTCATGTATACAAGGCTTCCGCAGGGCACCAAGTTTCCCCATCACCAGCTTGTAGCCAAGGCCCTACGGATCCTTATTCACATTGTCCACTAGGTCTTGCCAGCAACGAGCCTTGCTACTGTTGATCAGCTTGCGAAGACATTTCCTGGCCGACTTATATGCTGCCACCAGCTCGCATGCCTCATCACGGTTCCGCACCCGTTGAGCCTCACGTCGAAACTTGTGACACTGATGCTCATAGTTGAGTTCACCACATCTTCAGCTGCCAGTTTTTCCGTCCCCTCCGAAGCTCCCTGCAGCGGCTGACCCGCTGTGAGAGCCTTGACAAACCTCTCGACGTCCATCCTTCCGATGTTCCATTCAATTGTGGAATGCTGAGAGCACGGACGGCGGGAGACAGCATCACTTATCTCAAGCAGAATGCACTGATGATCACTGGCTGAGTAGTCCTCTAATACTTTCCAGTTGTGTATCCTTCGTACTAAGGACTCCGAGGTGAATGTCACGTCCGGTATGGTTCCCTCACAGCCAATACGGCGGAAAGTCGGCGTATTTCTGGAGTTTAGTACGACGAGGGCCGTCCTGGCCGCCATTTCCAGGATTCGTTTTCCCCGCGCGGATCCGTCTGAGGCATGCCCCATTCGATTGTTTTAGCGTTGAAGTCGCCCCCATCAAGCACTTTGCCCTCTGCATTCGAGACAGCGCCCTCCAAAGCATTAAGCTTGGCTTGTAAAGATGATATCGACTCGCTAGGCGTTAGGTACACACTAAAGAAGGTGATCCCTGAGCACCGAACCCACACGAAACCATCCCGCCGTCCACAACTCTCCGCTTGAAAGTCACTGTTACGAACCCAAATGGTGGCAGTACCAGTTTCATCAGAATACCATAATGCAGGACTTTTATTATGGTGTTGCTCACTCAGCAGCAAGAAGTCGGCTTTCATGTCCCTCGCAAACTGCTCAAGCAGATTTTGGGCGGTTGAACTGCGGTGTAGGTTTAGCTGCAGCATGCGGGTCATCGAAGCTCTGATTTGGCCTTGGCTAGGGCTTCCTGGAACACCCGGCATTTTCCTGATCCCAAGACGTGTCCAAAATCAGGTTTTGGATCAACATCCTTGCAAAGAATACAGTGTGCCTCCTTCGTACACTCTTTTCTTTTATGTCCCATTTCACCGCATTTGTAACATAGGGAACTCCTATCGGGTCCTTTGCATACTTGTGTGGTGTGACCATAACCAAGGCATTTGAAACATTGAAGAGGCGTTTCTCTTCGCCGTATACTACAGACAACCCATCCTATTTGTACTTTGCCCTTGTTCAGGAATTGTTCGGCGTCCTTTTCGGTCAAGTCAACTATGGCCATGTGTTGTCCCCTGTTGTTTTCTGGTGTCAGTCTCGCTTTGATCCTTCCCACGCTAGGGAACTCCCTTTTGATGGCCTTTTCTACCTCGGCTAGTTCCGTTACGCCGTCAATGTCCCGTATTTCGATCTTTGCCATCGGCTCGAGCGGGGCTATAGTTGCGCTTTTGCCGAGGACTTTCTTTACTGCGTCACAGAATGCTTCTTTATTGCCGGTCTCTGCTCCGAATTCGACCAGTATGCGGCCCGACCCCGTTGGTCGTACTACTTTAATGGTAGTATTGGTGTCTTCGGGCCTTACGTTTCCCCTGATGTCCCGCAGCACCTCCGCGTAGGATCGGCCATCTTGGGGCCTCACAAGCAGTGCCTGCTGCTGGGGTCTTCGTCGGGGCTTCTGCCTCTCCTGTTTTGCATCAGGTCCTTTTTCTAATTGGGCGTCCGTGCGAATTTTATTTTCTGGCTTTTTTTGAAGGAGTTTCTTTGCGGCTTTCTTCGCTCCTTTTGTAAGCATTGTATAGAACCCGTGATCTGGTGCTCCACGCCCATCAAGTGCGTCTTCCTTCCTTCTTTTATCCCGATCTCCTTCGGTTGGGCTAGACGCCATTCTTTTATTGACTTTTAATGATGGAGCTATCTGCATGTCGCCTTTAGATTTTGCCCCGAGCGCCTCTTTAGCCTTCTGTTCATCTTCGGCCCTTAACCAGCTCCTCCGATAGTGCCCTATGCGATCTACGAGCTCCTAGCTTCTCCTTAATAGGACGCTCGGGCGTTCGCATAATTTTTTTGCTGCGCCCAAACGCCGCAGGAATCTCAGTCTGCACCAGACTGTCTGCTGTTCTCCGTTTTTCGTCTACCGTCACTGTCGTCGTGTTTGTCTTCGTTTTTTTCGTGGTTAGTACAGCTCTCGATGTACTGTTGACATCGTGGCTGCAACCGCTGGTTGCGTCGTCGTTGCTATTATTTTTTATTTCCTTTTTTGGATTTTTTTGGTCTTTTGATTGCTCCAGTTTTGTTGGGTCCCCCCTCGGAGCCGCTATCTCCGTTCGTGTGTGTAGTCGCCTTTTTGGTCCCATGGTTATCTTTGCAGAGCAGGGAAGCCATGCGAGGGTTGGCACAAGCCCTTATGGGGACAAGTGCTCAGAGCCAGACCAGCGCTAATCGGGAGTCCGTCTCAACCGAACATACACCACCAACCCAATGGTGCGAACTTCGAACGTACTCCGAGGCCTGCCAAGGTTTTACCGGGACGGAGACGGTATGATAGTTGAATTGGAGCCGTTCACACACGAGTTTTACCTCGGCGCTACTGTGCAAAGCAACTAGGTCCAAACCATCACATCCGCCAGCCCAAAGCGTCAATTCCAGTTCGTTGTCCAAAGCATAGTCCAGATCCAATCACAGTCGTTACCTGTCATCCCAGGAGGGAACCTCACGGCACCCCCCATATCCTCGGGTCCGTGGGGGCGGCACTCCGCAAAGAATGCTAGCCTCCAAGAATGTTCTTGTCGACCGGCTTTCTCCCTGCGGGAAATTCCTCGGGTACGTGGGGGCGGAACTCCCCAAAGAATGCTAGCCTCCAAGAGTGGTCTTGTCGACTGGCATTCCCCCTACGGAGTTTCCTCGGGTACGTGGGGGTGGAACTCCCCAAAGAATGCTAGCGTCCAAGAGTGCTCTTGTCGACCGGCATTCCCCTTGGATATGGATGGGGGGTAACGGTCACTAAACATATTGAAATCTCTACAACACCTATTGATTGGCTCATTGTACCCATACCTCATCTCGTGTGTGCTAATGGTCAGGATGGGAAAGTGCCTTGTTTTTCTACCAGCCTCGCGGATTCGATCGCAAATAACTTTTACATTAATAGTGGCCCTCATGACAAGACAACGCGGAGAAAGAGATGATAGATTTATCATCTGGAGTCAAGTTTCATAGGGTGGTATGTCATGGAAAAGCCTGGGATTGTAAAAGAACCACAAAGCGAAGAGTAAAAACTACTTTTGCATTTACTCCAGCCTATTGGCATGGACATCGAAAATAGGGTTCCAGGTTAAGCAAGCGTATTCAAGAACAGGATATACCAGTGATGTGTATAACGATTTTTTTGCCCAAATATTCTTAAATTACTTGGCCCTCCTTTTGATAAGGCCCAGCATTCTACATGCTCTAGAAAGGACTTCATCATAATGAAAGTTGAAACGCAGTTTCCTATCTAGGACTACGCCAAAGTCAACAACCCTTTCGACTCTACGCGGAGGTGTGTTATTAATATGGTGGTCATAGACGATCATGTTGTTTTTGCTGGAGATACTTATTACCTCGCATTTGTCCAGGTTCAATCACAGTTGGTTTACATTGCACCATTGAAATAAAATATTTAATTTAGACTGAAGAAATAGTGCTACAGCTTAAGAAGGTATTGCGTGATATAGCTTGAGATCATCAGCATAAAAAAGGTGCTGAACAACGATGAAAAATATGTTGAATAGAAGTGGTCCAAAGTGACTACCTTGAGGGGCCCCAAAGAGGACATAAATTACCTGGATAAGTGTCCTTGGAGCTTGACTAATTGTGTACGGTCCTTCAGGTAAGGGTGAATCCAACTAGCAGTAAACCGGTTACTCCGATGCTGCGAAGTTTCTTTGTTAATATTGCATGATTCACACGATCAAACGCTTCGCTAAAGTCGGTGTATATAGCGTCGATCTGTTTGCCCTTTTCTATGTTACAAAGAAGGTCTGAAGTCGTTACTAGAAGCTTTGATTTCCGAAAACCATGTTGCTCTTCATTTAGATGGGAATCGGCGATTGGAGATATTTTGTTGTTCAAAATGCTTTGGAGTCATGGAGAGCATAGCAATGCCTCTGTAATTTATAACTAATTTTTTGCCGCCTTTTTCATAGATCGGAATAATATGATGGCTTCCAGTACGAGGGGAAGAAACCACTCGAGAGAGGCTTATTGAAAATAATAGAAACGGGCTGAATTAGTTCATGTTTACATTTAGCTAGGAAAATAGATGAAATTTGATAGGGCTAGGTCCTTTTTATTCAAATCAGGATCCGCAATTGCCTCAAAAATATAATCAGATATTGAAATATTGTCAATAAGAGATTCTGAAGTTGATTCGGTGAGTGCTTCATTTGCTGAGGTTAAGGGATCTTGATAAACCTCTTGAAAATGGTCTGCGCAAAATTCGCAGATCTGTTCTGAAGAAGCCGATATAGAGCTCTTATATGACATTGTTGAAGGATAACCATGGGTTTTACATTTGACATTTAAGAAATCATGGAACTTCATAGGATTGTGAATAATCTTTTTTCCGATATCACTGACATATGATTTATATGCTGTTTGAGTTTTTAACTTAAATTCCCTAGCAAGCTCTCCATATTTTCTTCTGATTTCGTGGCTATTATGATTCCATTTTTTCATGATTTCGTATAATTTTTATCTTTGATTTCGTAAGAATCTGAGGTCCCTATCTAGAAAGGTAATAAATAAGTAATCAGGTCTTGAGCAAACAATATAGAAACTAAATATTACTACCATAAAAAATGCCAAAAATGCTATTTTACTTCAGAAAGCCATTGAAACTGGAAAGGGAGCAACTTACTCCTGAAATATATCATATCATACATAATATCCAGCAGAAAGGCCGAGGCCTCGATAGGAAGACACGATAGAAGCTGGCAGCAGATCCTTATTGAGAGCGAACAACTTGCGAACAAGATCACGAAACCGTGGTGATTTGAGGAGATTAATCCTGAAGGCCAAGGTTTGGCTTAGACTGTCGTGCCATAGGTGATGATATCATATATTAAAGGAAAATTGCGTTTTTATTGGAAAATTTAGCAAGTATTTATACATTTGGAAAGCTAAACATATGGAAAGATCTTGAATTCGCAAAGATATTCATGATATATGTATATTCTTCCTGAAACTTTGATTCAAATCTAATTAAACCCGTAGTGTCTGAGCCGATTCAAAGCACATATTGCTCCATGGTTATGTATTATTGTTTTTGTAATATAAAAAAATTCAAGCCACCATAGCTTCACTAAATCCAATTCGATCCTCCTGAAATTTTTACAATTCATTTGTCTTACAAGCAACCATTTCATTAAATTTAGAGCTCAGATGTTGATCATTTATAACACTAAATATTAAAATCTGAAAGCTAATTGAGAGACAAAAGGTTCTCTAATAAAGCGCATTATCTATTTTGTCTAAGCTGCATATTCACTAAATATTTGTATGAATTTCGCAAATGCGAATAAAAATGCCAAGAAACTAGCGAATATATGCGAATACGCATGCAAATACGAATACTCGTTACACCACTTATGTATATACTCGTATATTATATATAGAATTATGGAGAATATCCAGCTCTGATACCAGTTCTTTTAAGGAAATTATTCATAAGGATAAAATTATAGCTGTATTCATAATAACATGTTAGCAAAAATGATATGATAAAACTTTAACAACCATGAAATGCAGCACGGTAACAAACTCATGCTCAATATTTGCCAATGACCAATCCTCGTCACGCACAACTTTATAGGACTTAGAGCCTATCATAATACAAGAATTAAATGAGTAACGAACATTCAATCCACCTACCACCTTTATCTCAAACGCGAACATATTTCAAATGATTTGTGCACCCATACTTAATCTCACTTGAGTTATTTATATCGTCCATTCACATTTCATTTGTGCCAGGAAAAAACAGCTCAGGCCTGTTGTAACCATTAACAATTGTTGGAAGATATTGTCAGCGGTGGATGTGATTAGGTAAACCTGAAAGATCTCTCAAACAACTTAAACTGGTTTCTTGGATTGCCTTCACTTTGCTGCTGTCAGAAAGGTACTTGAAGTCATGCTTTCTCTGCGCAGGAAAATCGCGTTTCTTACTCGTTGCCATTTACGTACTACCCATTTAAGATACCTTCCAATTAATCAAGCAGAACTGAAATCATGTCAGATCTCGGTTATTTCTGCGTTCTTGATTATTTACACTTAGTCGGCTGCATCGAGTAATAAATTTTGTCGTAAATACAAATTAATTTTTTTCCACGAAGGTCCTTAGTTGGCAGGCAGATTTAATTGAATGTTTAAATAACTTGCTTGTATTAGAAATGGCTTATTAGATGTAATTTGTTCATCTTATGATTATCGGAGACCAACCAAGCTTTGGACATGATTAACTTTTAATGACGATTAAACTCTTCGAAGTAATTGAATACGCACTTTTATTTCATTTTTAGTTCAACAATTATAGGCTAGCTGAACCAAAACTAGCCTACCCACAGTTCTCATAACTCAAAAATGAAGACTTCTACAAAAGAATACTGTCAGGTTCTACGTGACGAATGCTGGGATAAACAAGTTGAAGTAGCAGGAGAGTGATCCTGCCAGAAGGGTATTGTAAAACAATTAGTAAATCAAACAATATATTCTGCATATCAGATTGCACAAATTGAGTTGGAAGAATTATTATGGTTATTAGGGTAAGTCCGGGATAGTTGGACCACGTTTTTCTAAAGCTATATGTCTTTAAACAATTATAAGGAAGTTTGCAGTTGTTAAGCTTATCACACCGGGAGTTATGATGTTTTTTTGGTTTTGCTCGATGGTCCGTCTATCCCAAGCGTACCCGGGTTAGATGGACCACCTAATAGGGACTGATGGACCTCTATTTTACGTGACTGAATCAGGATATAACACAAGAAACACATGTTATCAAAGGTATAAAGACTATTTATTCCAAGCTATAAAGTTAGGGTATAGAGTTATAAACTATTTGATATGATTAATAGATTTGACAATCATAATAATTAAAAAATAGAGCTAGTATAACTCAGTTTCTAGAAATTTGAATCATTCAGCAGTAACCTTATTTGGAGGATCTTACTTTCCGCAGTAATCGCATTTATCCTCGAATCTTGTACAGCCTTCACGTGTCCAGCGGGAGCATGACACACATTTAATCCAATCTTCATCTTGTTTTGTTTCGTCGAAGTTCTCTTTACACCATACACAGAAATCTTCATCCCAGTCACTCTCATAAAGGTTGTCGTTGCAAATTGTGTCGATATCAATATCTTCGGAATCTGAAGATGACGTTAGTTCTTTTTTTCTTCGCGTTCTCTTACTTTTATTGATTGTTGTTTGCATATTTTTTCTCTAGCTTCTTTTTCTCCTTTTCTCTTTTCTTTTCCTCTCGGTCTTTCTTTTTTTCCTCCCTGCCTTTCTTCTTTTTTTTTTTAATTTTTGACTCTTTCTCTGTTTTTTTTTTCTAGAGCAGTTATGTTTTCTGGAGAGCTTAACACTGTTGATATAGTTTGAACTTTTCTTTTCACAGTCTGAACTTTGTTGACACAAGGCACTGGATGTAGTTTGTCCAATAACTTTGAAGGGGTCACAATTTCAGATTATTCTGGTGCTTTTCAGAAGCTCCAGGTAAAGAAACATTTTCAAAGCTTCTTGAAGTACCAGTACTACAACCGCTTCTTGAGGAATTAGAACCTGCCACAGCAACATCATTACTTGGGCTTTTAGGACCAGCAACAGTGGCATCATTTTTTGAAGAGACGTATCTGGAGGCCTGGAGTTCATTGATTCTGACAAAAAAGCGTAGTCTGGTATCGCATCAGGTTCAAATGGAATGATTCCAGACGTTCTAAATCCACTTATTCCATTTTCTGCGTTTGCTGACTTACCCCAAGCTATGCTAAGAAGCGCACCAACTCCAATCGAGTTATCTTCCTTGAAGGGTTATTGGTCACGTACTTTGAGCAAGCCTATTATTCTGCTTGCTCATTTTTAAAGACTTGAAGAAAGCGCGGTGTGGGGAGGAATACTCATTAAAATTATTTGATTATTTTCTGCGAACTATAGCATTTCAACGCAGCTAGTGTGTGATCTAAAAGAAGAAGCACCTTTCCTGCTGGTTTTCTTGGAGTGAAATGGTTTTTCAGCCAATCAAAAAACAAATTGCTATTTACATAGCCAGACTTTGGCGACATTTTTACTTCAGCGCCAGGTGGTAAACCGTCACGAAACTCCCGCTTTAGGTTTTTTCCTTTCATTATGCAAAAAGGTGGTAAGAATGTACCCTCTCCATTTACACTTGCCAATACTGATATGGTTTCACTCTTTTCTCCTGAAGTAACAGAAGTTACATTCTTGGAACCTTTCAAAGCAACTACCTTCCCTGGTTTGGTATTTAGCTGTAAACCTGTTTCGTCCATGTTGAAAATGTTGCCAGGTTTATCTATAAGACCGTTTTCTTCCAAAACATTCTTTAAGAGGTCAAAATACGCTTTGACATCTATTTTATTTAGCCCTTTTGCTCTCGCAATAGACACACCTTCAGATTGCCGAATGGACAGTTCAGGATTACAAACAAGAAAAGAAGAAAGCCAGTCGTAGCCTGCTTGCTTTGTTTCATGATTGAAACTATGCTTCAATTGCAGATTTTCAGCTAAATAGTAAGCCATAGAACGTATTGAGTCTCTGGTTAGAGTAAACCCCCTCGATTGTAATTTTTTTTATGTGTACTACCATTTTTTTTTTGATTTTCAACCCCTAGCAATGAGTTTTTTCCCATGGAACCTTTACTAAAACTTTGAAGCTTGATGCGTCTTTTCAAAGTTGTTTTCGGTATTCCAAACACCTTCGCTGTAGCATTAACTCCCATTTCCTTACTTTGAACAGCTCAGGCTGCATTTTCCAAGCTACGTCCAGACAATTTTCCCCTCCCAGACATGCGTTTTCTGGAATAGAACGTAGGCATTTTCCTATAAAATAAAAAAAAACCAACGTATCAGGACACACCTTTGTGTTTAAAATAATTTTGATAAGTATCATTTAATTTATATTAGAAGCAAAGTCCTAATAGGAAATATGGTCCTATTATTCCAGGTTCTTTTCAAGTGGGCCAACTATCCCAAATGTCGCTGATCCATCGATCCCAATTGTCAGGGATAGATGGACCAGCTACTCATTCAGACAAACAACGCTACTAGAGCACCATTTTAGGTTAAGACCTTACTCAATTATACAATCGAGCTATAGCATTGATCTTACGTCAAAATCAATTAAACTAACTTAACCACATAACAATAAAATGTTTTTCAACTCACCAAAAGAAATAAACAAAGTTTTTTTCCTAAAAAACATGTAACACTCACGAGCAAAACTAAACGTGTTAACGTCTGCAAGAGTAGAAAAATACTAGCCAACGAATGCGGCGCTGCTGTGACAGACGAGCGAAATATTCGAATGGTCCGTCTATACCGGTGGTCCATCTATCCCGGACTTACCCTATATTTTTATATTCGCCACCATTGTATTTCAAATGTTTTGGCCGCGTTGTTTGATTAATCATGATAACACATCTATATCACAAACCATTTCTAAAGTTTTTATCAAAATTCCTACGTATTTATAGTGGCTAAGTCCGTTGCAAACGTGTATCTCCCTAGTATCACGTGTTAATGTTGTTGTAATTGTTAAATTTTCAATCGGCTATACCTTAGCTGTTTATTGTTCGATTATTGTGAAGTTTTCCCAACACAATTGCTTTCAACAAACTTAAATTACAGTTTTTGGGAAATTTAAGGGTCCCATTTTGATTTTGTAGGTAAAAACGTACTCCTAAAGTTACACCTATGTGATTTTTTTCAGATTTTTCGGGCCAAAGGGGGGGAGGCACAAATTTTTCGTACATTTCCATTTCTCCTGCGCCTATTTTGAAAAGTTCGCATCAAGATCTTTCATTTGATACCCATATTGCCTACATGCGATGGAACTTTTTTTTCGGGGGGCCACTCCCCTTTATGGGGAGACCCCCCTTGAACACCATATAAATTTTTTTTTAATGAAACTTTGAAGAGGGTATCACTTTATACCTACTTACAAAATCTTATGTTTCTAGCTTATGTAGTTTGCGAGAAAAAGTGTTCTGACACACGGACGGACGGACGGACGGACAGACAGACAGACAGGACGCGATTTTAGAAGGGTATTGTAAAATGATTTTACAATCCCCTAAAAATGGAGAGAACCATACTTTTTGTTGAAACGCCTAATAAGTGCAAAAACTGCTAGATATGTCAGTCAATTGATTTTTATTTGAAAGATGCATTGATACTATCTCTTAAAATCATAATCCTTTTGGATTTTGATTAGAAAATAAAAAAACTGTAAAATATAAACTTAGAGAGATACCATGCGGTGAGTGAAAAATGCCATGCATGATATTTTTATACTTCTTTATTGATAATTTGTCATACATTGAATGGATCTTGAAGATTCAGATTCAAGATCTTTATTGAGTATTTCTCTAAGTTTTAAGTATCCACAATTCATAAACAACTTCATATGGATTATGCCTTAGGGTTTTTTTTTGGGAGTTCAATTATCACTTACGTTAATTCACAAAATTAATCTTTCCAGTAAAAACAAACGTGATCAAACATTAATAGATTATAAAAGAATTAGGTGTTAAATTAATTAGCTTTAAAGAAATCAAGTTCTAAAAATTGAGTTTCTTAAAAATAAGTATATTATATGCTTAAGACTTTCTTAAAACTACTTATTCGCTGCACATATTGATCGATTACCCGTCGTAGCTCTAACTATTTCCGCCATGTGCTCCACGGTTCTCCTTACTGCTGATGACACTAGCTTCTCAGCATATGCTTTGATTGGTTCCATCACAAGCTCCTGATAAAGTGCCTTGTTGGGGTAAGATCGTCTATCCTCCCATTTGTACAGAGCCTGTGCAAGCCCGAAGGACTTTTCGCTCCACTAATCCTATCTTGCCCCATTTTGTTTTTGGAGCTCCTTCCCATATCTTCACCGCATATGTGACAATCGGACGAATCAGTATTTTCTATGTCTTAATCTTGACTCGGTTGCTCGCGGTTGACTGCTTCCTGAAAAGAGGTATACAACGATGGTACGCATAAGCCACTTTTTTAAAATATTGCCAACGTGAACACTGCAGGTAGCGTTCCTATTGAAAATTACCCCCAAGTACCTCGTTTATCTGGAGCAGTGCACTAACTACACATGAAATTTTTATGGGGGTCCTTGAATACAATCAGTTCATTTTCCTTTGCATTTACCTTGATTCCCAATTTCAGGTAGTATGCAGTAAGATATTCCAAGTATTAGAGATTCACCTGGATTCTGGGCTTATATTCATCTTTTACGCCCCGGGACGTCAAAGGTGAATATATTGGAAAGAAATTGGGCCTAGTATAGGCCCCTGTGGGACCCTCAAGTGAATACACCAACTCCCTGTGAGAACCTCAAGCCAATACACCTAGCTCCCCTCATGAAGCTGCCTATAATTTTCTCAATATGAGCCGGAAAGCCAAAATTTATCATTTTGTAGAGAGACCCATTGATCCATATAGAGTTGCGCCAACTTTTCATTATACCTGTATTCGCCTGAAACACGGCCAATGCATCTACCGTGAAGTGGGCTTTTTTGAAGCCAAATTTTCTTTTCTGGTACAATTCTTGCCCCGCAGAGAATTTTATGATGCCTTCAAGTATTACCCTTTCAAGCAGCTTACCAATATTCAGAATCAGCAAAATTGGAAGAGTATCAACTACGTCAGTACTGCCCCACTTCTCGGGTACTGCAAAAATTTTTACGCATTTTTATTGTTGAGGGAAGTAGCAAATGTTGATGCAATTATTCAGAATGATCGCGAGGAGAGCAAAGAAAACATAACGAAGCTTTTAAGCATATAATTAGAGATTCCATCAGCCCCTGCTGATTTTTCTGAATTCTGCTCCATACCAACAATATGAGTCTCTCAGGACTGACAAATAGACCATGGCCAAGTAGGTGCGCCAGAGGAATTTGGTCAAGCACAATTGCTCATGGTCCTTGTCGAAATTCGTTGTGGTACTGGAAAGTAACGGAGGAGTCCACACTTACTTTCTCTCCATGAAAAACTTCCGCAAAATATTTTGCGATAGATTCATCAATAGATTTGTCATCCACGAACATGGAACCATCATAAGTGAGGATCCCGGGCAGCCTTTTTCGGCTAGTTATCCTATTGATATGAAGAACTACACAAGGAACTGGCTTAATACTTTCCAGGGCCTGCTAAACTCGCTCTTTAGCAAATGCAATGTTTCTTGACCATAGCTTGATGAATACTTCCATACTTACAGTTGACCATATTTAAATTACGAGAAGCTTTCTAAGCCGACTACGTTTACGATGAAGCTCCAAGTGGTCTTCTGGTAAATCTCAATAAAAGTAATTTGTCAAGGATTTCTTAATGGAGACCTTTGAGATAACCGTATCCAGGGTTGAATTTATATAAGTGACTCTCTAATAGATTTCAGGAATAGAAAGAATTTTCGATCTATTGATCCAAATTTCCTTCGATTTTCCAACAAGGTCAGCACTAATTGCTGCCCCATAGATTCGCTTGTATAGAATGAAAAGTTGGAGATCTGCAATCTCAAGTTTTACACTCTTAAGGTCAGTTCTGACATTCCTCCTTTCTCCTTTTTCATTTTTGTACCTCCTCTCCTCAACTTTGTTTGCCTTAAGAAAACCTCTGAATCTGGCAAGGTGTTCTTTAGCATTGTAGGTGACACTGAAGATCTCTCATTTTTTCTCGTCCTTCGAGATTGGACATTCTTCCGACTTGTGTTGCTTGTCATATTTTGCGCATTTAACTTCTAGTCCGCAGTTAGAAGCGACTAAGCTAAATTTGTGACGGTTGAAGTACAGAGAAGTGCTACATTTTTGTAAGCGTTCCCATTGTATCTTTTGATACTGTAGAAAGTTTATGTCCACCGCCATCTTCACTTCAAAGTCATGTCGAGCCAATAGCACACTATTGGGGATACTCTCTCTGTTTTGGTAGTAACCACGCTTGATTTCGGGGCCGGCGCTTAGATTTAACGTTATTACTCTTAAAATTTGGCCTTACTTTCGTCTTGGATATGGCCCCTGAAAAACTAGCGGAAACTACTGTTGCTACATTTTGAGTTGGGGATAATCCCGGTCCCTCACTTCAAAGGTCTTAGATGCCTTTGAAGTAGACTCCTGAGTTGGAGACCCTATTGGGCTCTTTCTCCCTTCCTTTTCTGGTTTAACAACAGCCTCTTCATTATCATCATTATCCGTAGAACTCGCTCCCTCATCCATTTCCAAGTGACCAAGCAAACGCTCTATCGTGATAATATCGGCAATATCATCGCTAGTGAAACCAAGACTAAGCAAAGATGGGCATCATATTTCAAGTCCCTCCTTAATCCTCCGCAAAGCTCCACAACATCGGAGCCTATAGATGTTGGTGGAGAGCTTTCATTGGTCCCACCAACTCTGCATGAAGTATGTTCCATGATCAAAGCCCAAAAGAATAATAAAGCGGCGGGCATGAATGAGATTCAAGTGAGCTCATCAAATATGGTGGCAGTAATGTTCAGCACAGCAAAACCAGTATGGCTACAAATCAATGAAAGTAAATCAAAGCTCATGACGCAGTCAAGGAAAAATACCTCAAATACACAAAATATCACACTTGGCGAATACAGTATCGAGAATGTTAGCGAATTTGTGTGTTTAGGCACCAAAATAACGAAAACGGGCAATGAAAGAGACGAAATACGCCGAGGAATACAGCTCGCAAATAAAATATTTTATTCAGTACTGACGATCTTGAAGACCAGCTGCATACATAGGAAAACAAAGCTCCAAGTATACAAATCTGTGAAAAAACTTGTGTTATGCTATGGGTGTAGCCGAAGCATCCGCAAATATATTGAGCAAAGCTAGGTGGGGACCAATGGCGAATTCGATACAACCATGAGATATATGAAATTTTTGGCGAGCCGGAGGTTCCAACGATTGTCAAATTGCGGAAGCTCCAAAGGGCTGGACACATGAATCTTATTGACGATCAACGGGTTTCAAAATTGAAGGATGCGATCAATGGACCAAGACAACTGGAGGCGCTATTTGCAGGAAGCGAAGGCCCGAGAGGGGCTATAACGCTACGAAGAAGAAAAAGAAAGCAAATTGCATCAAATTCAAATTTTGATGTGTCTATGCAAAAAGATAATGATCCATCTACTTAGATGAGCTATCATTTGGAGCTCTCATTTAGCCGCTGCCCAAATATTTTTACTATGTACCGAAAATTTGGCGATGCTGAAGGTACGACAAATAACCACAAAGACTAATTGATCCACCTGTATCTCTCTAGTATCATGCGTTGATGTTGTTATAATTGTTTAACATTCAATCGGCTGTAACTTAGCTGTTTTTTGTTAAATTATTGTGAAATTTCCTGGGCATATACAATTGCTTTCAAAACACGAAAAATGTAGTTTTTGGGAAATTCACGGGTCCCATTTTGATTCAATAGGCAAAAATGTAAAATTTACAAAATATACTATTATTTACAAAGTTGATAGAATTTCGACTTCTAGGGTTTTTGTTGCTCTAGTACTTCTAAAGTTTCACCTCTGTTATTTTTTTTCAGATTTATTGCGACACCAAATTTTCGTACGTTTCCCCTCCCCCTGCACCCCTTAAAGCAAAAATTGTCATTTAAAGATCTGTTTTGAAATGCTCTCAGCAAGACCTTTCAGTTGATACCCATATTGCCTAGATGCGATGAAATTTTGTTTCAGGAGCCACTCCCCCTTAAACACCTTATAAATTTCCTTTTGTGGTGGAACTTTGAAGAAGGCGCCACTTTGCACCTACTTATAACATCGTACGTTTCTAGCTTATGTAGTTTGCGAGAAAATCGGTGTGACACACGGACGGGCGGACAGACAGGACGCGATTTTAGTAGGGTTTTGTAAAATGATGTTACGAAATCCTAAGATTCACCATAATAAGATGGTGACTCTTGACAGACCAGTTTTTTTCTCGAAATTCCAAGGTTCGATGTAACAGTTTCAGCAAGTAGTTGCACCCAAAACTGTGTTCGTAAATGAAGCGCCGAGTTACCCTGGAAATCGCATTTTCATGAGGAAAAGTTTCTGGTAAACCACTATTGATGATTGCATTAGTGATATCATTACTTTCCTTGCTAGGGATTTTAGAAAATCAACATAAGTACGTTAAAATGAAAGCAGCAAGACTGATCAATAATCTGAAGCCGTTGCTCAATGGGCTGCATGGTGAAACTGATTTCTACCTGACAGTCTTACTTGGAAGAGTTTGGTCAGTCTCAGACTCACTTAATATTTTTTGCTATTAATAGTTGAGATTGGCAGTGTGAGAACCTTTGCACGAAATATAATAGTCTCATTAGAGAGATACCACTTTGGTCAGCTTTCTTGGCTTTCCAGCCACTCTGAACTCAGGTGTATGGTAAAGAACCAATATTTTACCTATTGACACAAAGCATTGAAAAAATCTGCTGGATTACGCTGCAATAACGCCAAACTGGCCGTTGAATCATCAACGTGATGCTACTTTTGGTCAATGGTCAGCAAACGTAGCACCTATCGCACCGATAGCTTTTTCATCTCCTAAATATCGTGAAGAGTATATCCCGCCCATTCTTTTGAAGTGCAGATAACTTTTGTAACTTCAATTTACGATCACCCAAAATGATTCGATGCACTTACTTTACGATTTCTGCATTCAAAGCCGCTTTTGACCTTCCAGAACAAGGAGGGTCTTCGGTGCTTGTACGACCAATTTCAAATTCACTAAACAACTGATAAACTGTTGTTATAGAAAAAGTAAGGAGGGATAATATTTCTGCAATGCAATGCACCTGTTTTCACATTTTTGACGAAGGCGAAAGTAGAGTCACTCGAATGACTGTAGCTTCTAAATGACTGAATGACAGATGTGTTTCTTTAAATAAGTCATGTTCATCTGCCAGTGCTACCACTTGCTGAAAAATCCCTGGCATTATCTACCGAGAAATTGGTTTCTCATATTAGGAAAAAATATAATCATGTGTTATTATTTCAGGAAATGAACATAATGGTGAAAAGACTTAATTTGCTTACAATTATTTCTCATAAAATGCAGAGTCTTTCATTTTATTTGTTTTTTTTTGTTCCATAATTTCTGAAGTTAGAGACAGATCATTCCAACAGAAATTATTTGTCCATCATTCTCACTAGTATTGACACTTCAAATTTTTAGCATGAAGAATAAGGTGTAAGGTTCATATAAGTTACAGCAGGAGTATGGTGCATGCACTCTTGCGTTCTTACCACCTTCTGCTTCTGAGTGATATATTTCATTGATGCTTATTCCACCATACAATTAAAGCTTTGAAGTCTGTGCGATATTTAATCAGCATGCTATTACCTCTGATACTCATTATGTAAGCCTCCTTCTGTACTAGAGGCGCATGTGCTAACAATCTGTAGGATGGACGCAGCTAGCTAGCTTACACTGATTATTAACAGTCGAAGGCTTAGTAGCCTCTCCAATGCTAGAAAGCGTGTCCTTCACATATATGATGTAATGCAAAGCAGTCTAATCTGTGAATAGAAGCTTTTTTATTCATCTGTAAGCCAATAGGCTAGGAAACCATAAGTGATCTTGGATTTTACCATAGCCTAATATATTGTAGTTAAGTGCTTGTTGCAATTGAATGAGGCATGCCTCAGACGGATCAGCGGGGAAAACGAATCCTGGAAATGGCGGCCAAGACGACCCTCGTCGTACTAAACACCGGAAATACGCCGACTTTCCGCCGTATTGGCTGAGAGAGAACCATACTGGACGTGACGTTCGCCTCGGAGTCCTTAGTATGGAGGATACACAACTGGAAAGTATTAGAGGACTACTCAGCCAGTGATAATCAGTGCATTCTGCTTGAGATGAGTGATGTCGTCTCCCAACGTCCGTGCTCTCGGCCTTCGACAACTGGATGGAACATCAGAAGGATGGACGTCGAGAGGTTCATCGAGGTGCTCACAGCAGGTGAGCCGCTGTATAGAGCTTCGGACGGGATGGAAGAACTGGCAGCTAAAGACGTGATGAACTCAACTATGAGCACATTACGACTGCTTGCTGCGCTTCTATGTCCCGTCGAAGACCCCGGCACGGCAAGCCCCCAGTGTACTGTTGATCACCTGAAATCGCTGAAAAGCGAAGGGAGTGTCACAAGTTTCGACGTAAGGCTCAACGGGTGCGGAACCGTGACGAGCCATGCAACTGAGTGGCAGCATATAAGTCGGCCAAGAAATGTCTTTGCAAATTGATCAACAATAGCAAGGCTTGCTGCTGGCAAGACCTAGTGGACATTGTGAACAAGGATCCGTGGGGCCTTGGCTACAAGCTAATTATGCGGAAGCTTGGTGCCCTACGGAAGCCTTGTATACATGACGCAGAAAAGATGGACGTGATAGTGCGGGGACTCTTCCCCGCCCATACCGTCCGTGTTGACATTGTCCATGGTGAAACAGCAGTCGAGTGTCCACTCTTCACATAGCTGGAACTGGAGGAGGCAGTCCTTTCATCGAAAGCGAGGAAGACTCCAGATCCACATGGTGTTCCAGCTGAGGTATTGCGGCTCGTCTATCACCATTGTCCTGATTTGCTGCTCAGCACATTCAACGCTTGCCTACGGGACGGGGTTTTCTCGGTACGATGGAAGGTGGCAAGGCTCGTTCTGATCAGCAAAGGGAAGGGAAATCCCGAATCGCCGTCTGCATACCGCCCGTTATGCATGCTAGACACGGCTGGGAAAGTGCTAGAGAAACACATCAAGGGAAGACTCACTGACGCGATTCGTGCTGCTGGGGACCTATCTCCTCGGCAGTATGGCTTTAGAGCAGGACGTTCTACCATTGATGCGATTGCAGAGGTGGTAATCGTGGTTCAAAAGGCAGAGGCATATAGTCACAACAAGCGACTGATCCTCCTGTTGGTGACACTCGACGTCAGGAATGCCTTCAACTCCGCTAGATGGGTGGATATTCTGGACACGCTGGAAAACTCTTTTCAAGTTCCAGAATATCTAATGCGGCTTTTGAGGAACTACCTGAAGGACCGGAGCCTGCTCTACGACACGACACAGGGCCAACGAAGGATGGAAATTACATCGGGTGTTGCCCAGGGATCTATCCTTGGTCCGGACCTGTGGAACGTGTCTTACGATGGGATACTGAGACTTGAGATGCCAAATGAGTCGCGCTTGGTCGGCTATGCGGATGATGTTGCGGCTCTGATCACTGGACACACCGTCGACTAGGTGCAACTTAAGCTAGGTATGCTAATGTGCCGAGTGAGGGACTGGATGACTGCTCGTGGGCTCAGTTCAGCACTGGAGAAAACCGGAATGGTCATCTTGACAAAAAAGAGAATCCCTAGAGTAAGGATGATCATTGTTGGAGACGTACAAATCGAATCGAAGCCAGTGGTGAAGTACCTGGGGCTACTGATCGACTCGAAGATGAATTTCTCTGAGCAAATCAGGGCAACGGCTGAGAAGGCTGTTTCGGGAGTATCGGCTCTGAGTCGACTTATGGCCAACGTAGGGGGCCCAGCCCGTCAAGAAGACGCCTCTTGATGGGTGCTGTTGGGTCAGTGCTACTGGAACCAGGTGGCACGTTATGCTCGGGCAGTCCTAAAATATAAAAAGGACTCTCAGCAGCTGGGGGCGCTGAGGCTGGGGGATCGCTCTTCTGGTACTTCCTTTTCCCCTCTCCCCTCCCGCTAGGAAAGGGATCCCGCAGCCTGAAGGCGCCTCACGGCGTAACAAAACGAGACCTGGCCCGAAGTAATGTGTCAAACGATTCCAGGCTGGGTTCTCAGGATGACAGGGGAGGTGTTTAGTGGGTAGTTCAGTCGCGCATGGGAGTCCCATACTCTGTGGATAAATGGCATAGAGATAGTTAGAATGCCTCATTATCCTGATCGTGTGTATTGACACGCGAGAGGTTGATATGGTCAGTACCATGCTTTACCGGTGGTTCCATCCACCCAGCTGAGATACGTTCTAATTTTAAACCAATACGTATCATAACTGAACGGGCTTTAAGCTCATCTGACGAATCACTCAAACCTTATTTCATTGTTACCAATGGGGTTGAACCAGAGGACTTTGGCTTACAAGGTGAGCATCTTAACCACTACATCCCGCAGACTTTACATGGTTATTATATCTACATTTATATGAATTTCAGCAATAGGCTAGATAATGTTGGATTTCGCGATCCCTCAAATCAAAAGTGCTGATTTACATCGTTTTCCCAAGTCACGTTCCCGTTCACTTCTGGTCTTTACAGTGTTAAAATCTTGCTGCATAAGCTCAGAGAGTAACCTTAGATACCCACTGTCATGCTGTAATAATTTTTTCTTCGTCTCGTTCCAAATCTAAGCCGACCTCTCATTAGTTATAGATGTGATGTCTGGGAACGTGTCAACGAACTATACTGATCAGGGTAACAAGTCCGGACACCCTTAGTCCACTCCGAGGTGGCTGCTAGCAGGCTAGCTAGTTCGGAATGAAATTTTGGTCGCAAGTCTTCCGCGAGCAGACTAAGTCCAAAATACAAGAATCAGCCACCGATTCAATTGACCGAATTAGAGCTCGTCCATCACTTCCAACAATACGACTTTACTTGACTGTACTCTAATACATTTCCCTTCTCTTTTGGTCCGCGAAAAAGAAAACGCGAAACATTATACACCAAAAACAGCTGATTTATATCGTTTTCCCAAGTCACGTTCCTGTTCACTTCTGGTCTTTACAGTGTTAAAATCTTGCTGCATAAGCTCAGAGAGTATACTTAGATACCCACTGTCATGCTGTAATAATTTTTTCTTCGTCTCGTTCGTTCCAAATCTAAACCGACCTGTCATTAGTTATAGACGTGATGTCTGGGAACGTGTCAACGAACTATACTGATCAGGGTAACAAGTCCGGACACCCTTAGTCTACTCCGAGGTGGCTGCTAGCAGGCTAGCTAGTTCGGAATGAATTTTTGGTCGCAGGTCTTCCGCGAGCAGACTAAGTCCAAAATACAAGAATCAGCCACCGATTCAAATGACCGAATTAGAGCTCGTCCATTACTTCCAACAATACGACTTTACTTGACTGTACTCTAATACATTTCCCTTCTCTTTTGGTCCGCGAAAAAGAAATCGCGAAACATCATACACCAAAAACAACGCGTGCTCGAAATAAACTACTCCAATTCACAACCGAATCAATGTACTTCAACTAAAAACACAAAACCAAATTACGGCACCGCGTACCCACCATATCACGAAATCAACCATTCGCAGATGGTCTAATACCTACCCTTTCAGCAGCATACTCACCTTCGCCCTCGCTTCCCCTGAAAAAGAACGGGTTTGCTGAAAAATAAGATTGTGCTAGATTAGCAATTCATATCTAATTATTCCATTCACACAAATATTATATTATTCTTTCTTTCCCTGGAAGACTGGAATAAGAGAGGACACTTAGATAAAATGTACTAATAGTTAATTTCTTAAAATCTCTTCTTTTATTGCTTTAATTATTATTGCTTGATGAGGGTGTGCCTGAAAATGCTGATGAATAATGATTTTAGATAGGGATGGCTTTGATGTTTTCAAATTATTGAATAAAACTGTTTCAAAGTACGAGTAGTTATTGTAGGGGGCATCTCTCTGACCCTTTTATGCGTTTCAATGGTATATATATTTTTATATTTTTTTATCACATCACATCATTGGTAGACTTTCTAAAGAATTTGCATTATGTTCAAATTACACTTAGTTTAATTATTTATGTGGATGCCTTTATAATCTTAAAGTCTGAGTAAATTTAAATGAGCTAGGAAAACAAATATTGCTTTGGTTGTTTTGAAATTTCACAACAATCATCAGTTTTTCTTTTGACTATTATAACTTCTGTGCTATTGGTTTTTGGTACATTTTGTCGTCCCCTGGACCCCCTCATTCACAAAATGATTTTTTTATTTCAGGTTCTAAAAGTTCTGACCAAGACAATTTGATACCCCACGCGACTACCTTTGATTAACAAATTTTTTAAGGGCTCATTCGTTATTAGGGGGGACCGCCCTTAAAAAAATTTTAAATTTTCAGTAAGACCTTAACTTTCGAGAGACTATCACTTCTGACCTTTTCACAAAGTTTGAGCATTCTAGCTTCTATAGTTTCTGAGGAAACTTGCTGTGACGCACGGACAGACGGACAGACAGGTCGCGAAACTAGCAGGTCTTTGTAAAATTTTTTTACAATGACCTAAAAATATTACATACACACCGTGTGATCTTCCTGACAACTCAACAGGGCTAAGTGGGCAGGAAACATTCATCAAATTGCATGATTAATTTTCATGACAATCCGTAGAAAATTGTAGTGTCCAAGCCGATTTCAGAAAGATCTGAACCATATTTACATTTTTCATATATTTTGCCTCCGCCCGATGTAAAAAATGCCTTTTTTGTTTCAGATTCTAAAAGCTCCAATCAAGACCTTTCATTTGATACTCCACTCGACTACATATAAAAAAAATTTTTTAGGGTCGCTTGAGCAATAGGGGGGACCCCCCTTAAAAAATTGAAAAAGTTGAAAACGAGTTTGTTTTCCTCGAGTAGCAGTTGATCATCGACCAGGTGAAATGTCATCAGTTAGTAATGGTTTACTTAACTCATGTGTTGCTTTTTTTCTGTGAATCCATATATGTAGAGTAGTACTGCGAGCCACAAATGCAGATTGTCTTTCTGAAAACTAATAATCATATTAGTTTGTAGAAAAACTATCTGCATCGTGACTCGCAGTACTACTCCACATTGTATAATAGGCGTGTGAATATACGCAGATGCTTAACCTTAAGATGTTAAGCCACCACGCAGATTCATGAATTCCCCCATTTTTACTTTCTTCTCATTTGTGGTTCGTCAATCCTGAATCGTTATGTAAGTACATGATTGCAAAAATATAGCCTTTATTCTGCCTTCCTAACCTCGTACTATTATTTTGTATTCTTTAAATATCTGAAAAAAGTCATAAAGTAAAAACATATTTATTTCAGGCTTAGGACAGATATAGGTTCTGGTATTTCCAAACATTATTACATGTAATTTGTCGTTTTCTATTCCTGTAACCTTTCCTTTAGTTTTTCAGTGGTGCTGACCAATCACTAATTCTAGTCTTTCGGCGGTAATAAGGTAGTTTAGACTGGTGTTAGTGGCTATATAATGCTACCGGTTTATTCATACAGCCTCCAGTATATGGTTTGATTTATACCAATCAGCTTGAAGTGTTTTCGATGGCATCGTAAATCTCATCAAGGCCCCTATACTCCAGCACCTTCATGCTCACTTCGTCCAATATAAAACTTGTTTTTACCAAATATAAAAATTTATTTTCAGTGTTGAGATTCAGATGTTGAACTATGAAAAGTGGAATTATCCTTTAAGTCTTTGAAGGCTAGGGACTAGAGCCGATTTTTCTGGCCCTAAAAACCTCCCTTTCTTCAACAACAGAATCAATGAATCTCTCATTAAATGAAAGCCAGTGATAAGTAAATTTCGTCTCAAGTCCACACAAAAACTAGCCCTCTGAACGTCTAAATCTGACATAATGGCCAGCTTCATTACTTCTTATCCTATTGCAATCAGTATCTTTGATGTCCCAGGCTCCAATCGAAACATGCAATAAAATGGGCGTCCATTTGGAAATCGTGGTAACAATTACGTACGCTTTGCTTAAACCTGAGAATAAAACTATCTTTCGCAAATAAGAAGTATACAATTTTCCAAGATTCCAGCCTTCCGGGCTCAAACTGCAAGTTATTGTAACTTTTGGCAGTTCTAATCATTTTCATGACAATCCGCTGCTTCAGATGCTTCGAATACGGACACACCGCGTATGGCTGTAGGGGATCCGACAGGAGATCTCTGTGCTACAAATGTGGTGAAACGGGGCACAAAAGGAAGGAGTGTACGAACGAGGCAAAATGCATTCTTTGCAAGGATGCTAAGCTAGCACCCGGCGACCTCAAACATGAGCCGGGGACAGGGAGATGCTGGGTTTTCAAGGACCCCCTAACTAAAGCCAAATCGATACTCAAATGATCCGTATCCTGCATGGATAAGAAAGCTGACCTCCTATTGCTGAGCGAGCAACATCATAACAAGGACTCGCAAGCGTGGTACCCTGACAAATCTGGTACCTCGGCCATCTGGGTTCGAGACAGCGCCCGCCTTCAGGTGCAGGGCCATGGACGCGTGGATGGTTTTGTGTGGGTGCGATGTTCAGGGATAACATATTTCAGTGTTTATCTGACGCCTAACGAGGCAATGCGATCTTTTCGAACCAAACTCGATGCCCTGGAGGACGCTGTCTCGAACACAGAGGGCCACATGCTGGTCGGGGGAGACTTCAACGCTAGAGCCATTGAATGGGGTATGCCACAATCCGACCCAAGGGGAAAGCAAATCTTGGACATGGCGGCCAGAACAGCGCTTTTTGTCCTAAATACTGGTAACACCCCTACTTTCCGCCGCTGGGGTTGCGTAGGAACCATACCCGATGTGACACTCGCTTCGGAGTCCCTGGTACCTAGAGTACACAACTGGCGAGTACTAGAGGACTACTCGGCTAGTGATCACCAGTATATAGCTGTTGAGATTCACGACGGTGCCACTCTGCGTGCATATGCCCAAACTTCAATCCTCGGATGGAGGACTGGGAGGATGGACGTTGAGAGGTTTTCTGACGCGCTTACGGCAGGCGCACCGTTGCTGGGAGCTCCGCCAGGGAGTGGAGGGCCTACAGCAAAGGACTTGGTGAACTCAACTATGAGTACCATCATAGCTGCTTGCGAGTCTTCCATGCTCCGTCGGAGACCCCGACATGGTAAGCCTCCAGTATACTGGTGGTCAAACGAGATCGCCGAACAAAGAAGCGAGTGTCACAAACTTCGGCGAGAGGCCCAGCGGGTGCGAACACGGGAGGAGGCAGACACTAGGCTAGCAGCATACAGGTCTGGCAGGAAATATCTTCGCAGGCTTATTAACAAGAGCAAGGCCCGATGCTGGCAAGACCTCGTGGACGATGTAAATAGGGATCCGTGGGGCCTTGGCTACAAGCTGGTCATGGGGAAACTTGGTGCCCTACAGAAGCCTTGTATACATGACGCGGAAAAGATGGACGCGATAGTGCGGGGACTCTTCCCCGCCCATCCCGTCCGTGTTGACGCTGTCCATGGTGAAACAGCAGTCGAGTACCCACTCTTCACACAGCTGGAACTGGAGGAGGCAGTCCTCTCCCTGAAAGCGAGGAAGGCTCCAGGTCCAGATGGTGTTCCAGCTGAGGTTTTGCAGCTCGTCTATCACCATTGTCCTGACTTGCTGCTCAGCACATTCAACGCTTGCCTACGGGACGGGGTTTTCCCGGTACGATGGAAGGTGGCGAGGCTCGTGCTGGTCAGCAAGGGGAAGGGAAATCCCGAATCGCCGTCTAAATACCGCCCGTTATGCATGCTAGACACGGCTGGGAAAGTGCTAGAGAAACTCATCAAGGGAAGCCTCACTGACGCGATTCGTGCTGCTGGGGACCTATCTCCTCGGCAGTACGGCTTTAGAGTAGGACGTTCTACCATTGATGCGATTGCAGAGGTGGTGAACGCGGTCCAAAAGGCAGAGGCATATAGTCGCACCAAGCGACGGATCGTCCTGTTGGTGACACTCGACGTCAGGAATGCCTTCAACTCCGCTAGATGGGTGGATATTCTGGACACGCTGGAAAACTCTTTTCAAGTTCCAGAATATCTAATGCGGCTTTTGAGGAACTACCTGAAGGACCGAAGCCTGCTCTACGACACGACACAGGGCCAACGAAGGATGGAAATTACATCGGGTGTTGCCCAGGGATCTATCCTTGGTCCGGACCTGTGGAACGTGTCTTACGACGGGCTACTGAGACTTGAGATGCCAGATGAGTCGCGCTTGGTCGGCTATGCGGATGATGTTGCGGCTCTGGTCGCCGGACGCACCGTTGAACAAGCGCAACTTAGGCTAGGTATGCTAATGCGCCGAGTGAGGGACTGGATGACTGCTCGCGGGCTCAGTTTAGCACTGGAGAAAACCGGAATGGTCATCTTGACAAAAAAGAGAATCCCTAGAGTAAGGATGATCATTGTTGGAGACGTACAAATCGAATCGAAGCCAGCGGTGAAGTACCTGGGGCTACTGATCGACTCGAAGATGAGTTTCTCTGAGCAAATCAGGGCAACGGCTGAGAAGGCTGCTTCGGGAATATCGGCCCTGAGTCGACTTATGGCCAACGTAGGGGGACCCAGCCCATCAAGAAGACGCCTCTTGATGGGTGCTGTAGGGTCAGTGCTAATGTACGGAGCAGAGGTATGGGGCGACGCTCTCAGCAAGGAGGTATACCGAAAACGATTAGCACAGGTACAGAGAAGAGGAGCACTGAGAATTGCATCTTCGTATCCATCAGTCTCCGACTCGGCGGTGAGAGTGATTGCAGGCGTGATACCTGTCGCCCTCCTTGCTAGAGAGCGCCGCGCTATTTACCTGCGCCGAAACGAGGATGCGAGGGAGATGGTTGTCCGCGAGGAGAGACAACGCTCGCTCAACGATTGGCAGCAGTCTTGGAGGAATTGCACGAAGGGAAGGTGGACTGCGCGCCTCATCCCAGATGTGAGACCGTGAGTAAATCGAAGGCATGGTGAGACTGACTTCTATCTGACCCAGCTTTTGAGCGGGCACGGGTGTTTTCAGTCCTACCTGCACAAGATCGGCAAGTCACGGTCTCCCGATTGTCGGTTTTGCCCAGGAGAGGAGGACAATGCCTGTCACACATTTTTTGCGTGTACCAAATGGGCCAGGCTGCGAAGCAAACTCTACAGGGAGACAGGAGAGCTCACCCCGGATAATATAGTTGCGGTGATGCTCGAATCGGTTGACAAATGGAGCCAGGTGGCACATTATGCTCGGGCAGTCCTAAAATATAAAAGGGACTCACAGCAGCCGGAGGCACTGAGGCTGGGGGATCGCTCTTCTGGCAATCCCTCTTCCCCTCTCCCCTCCCGCTAGGAAAGGGACTCCCCAGCTTGAATGCGCCCCACGGCGTAGCAAAACGAGACCTGGCCCGAAGTAATGTGTCAAACGGTTCCAGGCTAGGTTCTCAGATTGACAGGGGAGGTGTTTAGTGGGTAGTTCAAAGGTATCCTCCATGGGAGTCCCACAATGCCAGACTCGGCGGGCATAAATGCCTTCACCTCCCTACCACAAAAAAAAAAAAATAATAATAATCATTTACCTTACAGGTCATTTAACAAAATTTTTAAATTAAATTTCAATAAGAAAAGTGAAACAAGTAGAGTAGGCAAGAGAGTGCTCTTACCAGAAGAGCTTTGTCGCCAAACAAGAATTCAAAAAAAATTTTGATAAAATGATGACCATGAATCCATTGAACATACAAGAAATCGTTCAATTATATACGAAAGATCAAGGATTTCTTTCACAAACACAAAACAGGTGCCATTCTGTTCCATCTTATATAAATGTTCTAAGTAATCGAACATATTCAAATAAAACATTATTCTAAAAATTTTCATGAAAATCCGAAGAAAATCATATTGTCTACGTCGATTTGATATGCATATACGAATATATACGATCCACCATCATATGTTGTTGTTTTTGTATTTCTATATTATTGAAATGGTTATATCTCACTTGACTATGATTCGTTTTAATGAAATTTTGTTGGCAAAAGGATCTTATATTAATATACGTCACCTTAAGAAATTTAAAGGTACCATTCCTATTTTATGAGGCAAAACTAAAAATCCTCTAATCATACTATTACTAAAAAGGTTGAGTAAATTTCGATTTTGTATTATTTGTTGCCCTTGTACTTATAAATACCAACTTTCGCGATTTGTTTCAGATTTTTCGGCTTAAATGTGTCCAATCGAGAGGGGGACTATAAAGTGTCCGTAAATTTTCTGATTCCCCTCCTGGGTTGCCTGATGCACAAAACGGTTTAATTGAGATCGTACAAGCTCTAATTCAGACCTTCTATTACAATTGGTAAAAAAATGTAGTTAATGGTCACTTTGGCATAAGGAAAATTTTTTGAAATTTTCGGTAAGACGTAAAGTTTTAAGAGACCACCACTTCTAACGTTTCTACAAAATTTTGAGTTTTATAGCTGCAACAGTTTCTGAGGAAACTTTTTGTGACACATGTATAGATCGGACGCAAAACTAGTTGATCTTTGTAAAATTCGTTTTAAAAGTCCTAAGAATTACAATTTTAATTAAATTCTTACACCCACATGATGAAATGTATCAATTCTGCCGAAACTATAATTTTCATTCTTTATTTCTAGAAAATACGGATCATATTGCTTTATTTTTGAGTGGTAGGTTAGCAAAAAAGCATATGTATACCCTAAGGTCATGGAGAGTTAATGACGAACATTGACTTACTACCGCAACTATAATTTTCAAATGAATGACTATCAATCTTTTTGGTTCTTTAGCTTTTGCCTCAGGTTATAATTATTAAATTGATAAATTTTTCAAAGTTTTCATCTGCTATCCATTTTGAATTAAAGAGCTTCAATGTTATTCGTTAGTTTAGATACAACTTTTTCAAATGTAATTACTTTGAATGGAATCATTTATCATGTTTTTTCCTTTCATTTTTTATTAATGATTAGTGGACGGCTCAATGACTGATTGACTACGTTTGATATGAAGTTTAAAGCGTTAATAATATTTCGAAGTAAAAACTTAACCTTTATGTCTAGAATTATTAACACACTTATTCTTTTTGTGTGGCAAAAGTTGTTTAAAAATTAATCACTCAGCTACGATGATACTGTAAAGGTAAAGTTACTTGCGGTTTCCTCCTCGTTTTTCGGAAATATATCATTTTTCGGAAATATATATGTCACGAGCGTAATTGGGTGAATATCGATTTCACATATGTTATCAGGGTGCATTGATATGTATAGTTTATCATTTTTGAGCACTTCATAAGTAATCTAGACAAGCAATGTCTTTCAATTTACTTTCATGATCCCATTCAGCGTGCACGATCAATGACCTTTTTGAAACGCGGAAGGAAATTCAAACTTTGGACCTGAAGAACTGAGTGGGGATATGTTTACAACGCACAACTGTAGATGTATTTCAAAATTCAGTTTATATCGCCATAATGCAACCACAAGGAAATATTTGTCGGAGCAAGGTAAAGAAATTCATCTTTCGGTCATCGACGAGAAGTTTTTGTAAATACTATAGGAATATTTTAAGTTTAAATTCGGAACATAGGATGGATTCCAAATTGTTTCTGCGATTGTCTACCGAAGCATTATAGGATCACACAAATATAGCTCTCAACTTAATTGTATACCAGACCATTGTTTGCTGATAGTATCATCAAATAATGCTCCGATGTAAGAATTTATATTTTTGTGAGGCTTAGTCAAATATAAACGAGATTTGATTTAAAAAAAAAATAATTATTGATTACATAAATAAAAGCAATTACAATTTATTTTTTCACATAGCTTCCCGCTTTAGAATGCAGCTAATTGCTTCAGGATTAATTGCGCAAGAGTTCTTAGATAGTCTTGTTATTTTTAAACCATTGCTCACCTAAAGCTTCTTAAAGCGGTGCGAAAACCTAAAAATCAATTGGCAATAAATCGGAGCTGTAAGAAAGATTATCAAGTTGAGTTCAGAAGATGGCCTATCGAATCATTGATCTCATAGGTATTTAGTGACGATATGCAACCTTCACCTCATTCAGTAGCTCACAGTAGGTAACAACATTGATTGTGCGTTACTCATCCTAAGATTGAATGAGGAAAATGCCTCGGTAGACGTAAAAACTAGCCAAAATAACCTCGCTAGCTAACAATCAAATCTTGGCTTCCATTGAAACTGCCTCGCTTTTTCTTTGCTACTCTTTCCTTGTTTTTGGATTCTGGAGTATAGCGGCGTGCTCAATCATTGTTGCAGGTAAGGATCTGACTTAAAAATGTACCACTTTCTTCTACAAACTTTGCTGTAAGTTTCGGAAAGACTTTCAAATGTCTTGAATTCTGATTTCCATCCAAACGTGAGCACCAGATCTGGCATATGCTTGAAGAAACTATGTGCCATTTGTGGTGATTGTTTGATCGTTTTCATAAGCTATGTTGACCTGTTCTGTACTTTCTGATACTCTCACCCGTCGTCACTCTTGTTTTTTTGACACTTTCTTAACCCTTGTTGAACTCTTTACGGCAGATAAACACTTATTCTTCACTATATTTGATCACGGAACTGTTCAATAACTCTCCGGAAAATTTCGGTCGCTGTATAGTGCAGTGAACGAGTATACCAGTTGCTCTGACATCGCGACCATTAATAAGTGGTTAGAAAGGTGGAACGGTTAGCTCTACCCAAGCATATTAAGAGCCTGGACCCAGTATAACCATCAAGAAAAATCCCGTTCATGTTTGATTTATCATCATATACTCCCAGCATATAGCCTAGATTATACTCAGTTTATGATTGCTGTAGTTAGTCTGCATGCATTCGAGATCTAAAGAATTTTATGTAAAGATTGACAAGAGCGCTCAATGGGTAAGGGTCTCACATAGTCTAAAAGGCTTTTATGTCCTCAGCAGAAATTTTAAGCCTGATTCAAATACCTATGTACCGTTTAACACTTGAATGGAATCTTCCAAACCTAAAAACATTATGAATTGCTCTTGCTGATGTGCCAATAAACTTATTCATATGATGAAAAGAAGTCAATTTCTTATCTTATTCAAGCCTTACCTTAAATGGTCACAGTTACATGTTGAAAGTTACATGTCACAGTTAAATGTGGAAAGTTCCTCCTAAATATAATTTGCACCAGTACGGTGTACATACAAATTGATTTTTTACACCAAAAGAAGAGAGGATACTGTTCGTTGAACTATACGAATATTCAAATTGGAGTTTCATAATGAAAGGAAATCATATGATAGTAGTAAAAGCCTATAATAAACGTCATCAAACATTTGCTTATTGGTTCTTCCATCTTGCATATTGACAAACTGTCCATTTCGCTCTACCATGCAAGATAAAAAAATTATGAATATGAAGCCTAATTCAAGTCTAACAAATAGGATATTAAAGCCTTCAAATTTTGCTTCGAGCTGGTTTACCACTTTTTCTTTTTTTAAAGGCGAGAAATTCCTTGCAGGATCGGATTTTACTTCCTAGTAGCAAATTAAAGCAACAGCGTATGCTTCTTTTCACCAAGACTATTCGTAACACAGAGTTTTCAGATGTAAGCAAACTGATGTTAATTTCATTTTTGAAGACATTTTCAATCGGAAGAAAAATTACTTTACGGCGAGTGCAACTTTGTTCTCCAGAGAACGTCTAGATTTCAATTCTGATATCCTTTTTCAGCCCGTCTAAGACATTTGATTTTGTTGACAATTCCACAGTTCTGATATAATTGTAAGAACACGTTAAAGACTTTCTTTAAGGATGGTTTTGACTAAGAAGCATACACATAATAAAAGGTTCCCATTGACACTACCAAACATAGAGTAAATTCCTTATATGTGTGTTAGATTCCAAACCAAACATAGAGTAAATTCCTTATATGTGTGTTAGATTCAATAAAAAAATAGGTTTGCACACTGCTGGGATCCCAATTGAAACTTGCCTAGCATTTAGTGATTATTAACAAAAAAAAAAAATAGTTCAAATTTTCCATCTATGCTTGAATTTTGAACTTATTTTGCATTCGAGTAGAATTTCATTAAATGCCGAGAAATGCCAATGACTACACTTATACCAACAGCAATGCTACCAAAATCTACTAACGTCTACATGTGGTGGTCACTGAAAATATTTACATATTTTCAAAGACTGCACAAGAAGGTGAAAGCAAGTCCTCCGCAGCTTATAACAGAATCAAAGCAATAACCATGCGGTCGGAGTCGAGTTTTGCTGGTGGGCTAGTATTGATTTTTCTTCTGTTTAAGGGTGCCGATGCTATGGCACAAATGTCAGCGAGCTATAAAGAAGACCAAGCTAAGTTGATTAGCTTCGCTTGACGACCGCGTAAACGTGCTCGTCGACTAGCTATTCGCTGGATCATACGAGGCGGATTCCTGTCGCACCATGAAGCTACAATACGAAGTATTTATCACGCGTACTCTAATTTAAAAGACATTCCGGTCAATTTTATAATCATAAGAAATGTTCTATTATATGTCAATTAAGCTAGTCTACAGTAATTCAAAATTATTTTGTCTTGTTAAAGCTAGCGGACGCGGAGGCTTGAGATGAACGAAAACATTGTACAAAAAACAATTGTTACTTTCCCTGAATAAGGTCATTGCATTACAAGGGGAATTTCAAACCTAAGGATATTTAAGAGGCTGAAGTGAACCACTAATTTCTGCCTAAAGGTTGGAAAACTTGACGGGTGTAGTTAACTTTAAGTAACACAATAAACGAAGCAGTTTCGACGGGATGACCGGCTTCTCTCCTCAGGAGCAGCCACTCCTAATCACCACGCGAGTGCTGGACAAGGCAACACCCTCTCCCTGGAACCCCATTATTGTTTTGGAACCTGGAACAAAGCCTCAGAATGGATTGGACCAGAACCAATGTAAAATCAAAGCAGCAGCACTTACTGCGAAATTCATGACCATATATAAGCGGACTTTATTCGCAAATTCATACGGCGATATTTAAAGAATTGTGGAAGTGTCAACGAAAATTTAATATTCTGTACACGTTCGAAATGGATCTCAACGATGAAACTCAGACGGTCCGCAAAGACAAAAATAGAGCTCCTTGTGAAGTAATTGCTTCAGCTCCTACATCTGTTCAAAAATATCGTCAACTGTGAGTGGAAGGTGTACAAAATGTGTTTCATTTAGCCATTTTAAAAAGTGTAGGCGTACAGTGGGCGCGGTGAAAGGTGAATTATAAGAATGCAAGGAGTTTTTGTTCTTTTTATTTGAATTATGATATTTATTACGTCATACAAAGGTTTTAAAGAAGAGATTTGTATTCCACATTGCTTTTGCCAAAGTAGGCTGGAAGCTTCTTTGAGCTTGTCCTAAGTAGGCCGTCCACCATATAGGCGTATTCCTACTATGTGGCTTATTTCTTATGTCGGTTCTAGATCGTCCCAACAGAAACGACCTCGCAAAATGACTATGGAACTGGATCTTTGAATGTCACATCACTAGATAAAAACGGCAACGTTAAACTAAATATTATGGCAGTCTAGGAAACGGAATGGATTGCTAACAGTGTTCAAGATATGACAATCGCACATAATATTTAAAGTAGAAAGCTTGCTGAAGACGAGAATGTGTTGTTGCTTCCAATCTCGCTTTATTGGCTTCAGGGTAGTCAGTGGATCAAAGAGAAATTCTTTAAAATTTGGTGAATCAATGTCTACGCTCTGACATATGAAAAAGACGATGAAACCAAAGAATCGTTCTAGAATCACCTAGAAAATTATTCTAGATTATTTCATAGCTTGTAATGAACTAAAACATCGGGGAATGATTGACGGCTACAGCCTGCACGATAAAAGCAATAACAATGGTCAACGCCAGATGGACTTCACATATAGCAGAAATTTAGTCATAAGATCGAAATGTTTATGTACACATCTATAAAATAACCTGGACATCATTGGATAGCGCAACTTTCAACCAGATCGACTTTTTTCCTGATACAGCAAAGATAAGCTTCAATTATATTAGATGTCTATACTTATTCAGGACTGAATATTGATTCGGACTACTGCTTAGCCAAATCGACTTACGGATATCGAACGTCAAAGACTTATAGCATAAAGATCAGTCCTCGATATCGACAAGCTTCAGACAACATCAGCAAACGTAGTAAAACTATTGAGCAGAACCTTGATAATTAGCTGGCCTCCATCCCTGACAGTATACCGATGACAAGTAGTGGAGGGAGAGGAAAATGAAAGTGTGATTGCTTATGTAGCCTGGCGCAAAAGAAATGGTTGGTTCAACGAGTAGCGCCAGGGTGCGTTGAGACAGAAATATCAGCCATACAGAGCGTGTGTAAATAGGAATACCAGGACAAAATTAAGAAGAATATATTTGTAAGAACCTCTGACGAGAAGCGAATAATATTATTAGAAATTAGAAAAAGTCTATCATAGACGCTCCTGACTATGCACACCGGAACTTCTGTTGGCAGATCTTTCGATTCTTTCATACATATTCAACGAAAAATACTACGGCTGTGATCATGATGAGCAAAGCTTTGAAATATAACAGTCACAATTATCAAGCAGATTGACATTCCGATAGTCAACCTGACTCCGAAAATGCAAGGCATCCATGCAGAAAATAATTTGATGACAACCGGTTGGAGAAAATATACCAGAGGTACTGGGGATGAGAAGTTCATCTCAGATCAAAGCGAGTAATTTCTGATCCAGAATTCATAAAACTTTGAAAGCCAACGAGCGAAGGCTCGGTTCCCTTTCTGACATGGAGGTGTCCAAGGTAACGGGTGAAAATCGACCAGGAAATGAGAATTTGAAGCCTTAGAAGTAAGTTCTTGCTCAGCAACTATAGAGCAAACAATTTAAACGAGTATAACAAATTCTGGCGGTAATTACAGAATAAATCGAGTGAATGCGATGGAACGACCACAATGCCCAGGAGGTCCTCAAGTTAACAAGAGATTAGGATAATTAAATCCGCCTTATGTTAAATTATAAAAATATTTGCTCGATTAGTAAATTGATATTGAGAGTGTAGAAACAATGTGAATTCTTTAGTTTTACAGCAATGCCATTCTAAAGTGTTTGTTTTTGAAGTGAAGTGTTCACTAAAATACAAAGTTTGTTTGTGGTTAATACTCAGGAAACTTTTCTATTGTTGTTCAAACCTAAGGATAGCCTTTTACCTTGTTGTGGGTTTCAACAAGCCTCGTCCAATTTTTATTCAGCGAAGTGAGCTTTGGAAGGCCGTTTATTCGCTTGACGGCTGAGCGAGGGTTAGGAAAGAGAGTGAGTTGGCGCCACTCATCTTTGGCGAACAAAATCGAGGCTCACAGGACTTTAATCGGACCCCGTCGTAATATTTGTGTTAGGTAAAGGGGATATTTGCAAGTGACTGATAGGAAAGCGAAGACAAATGGTTCTGGAGTTGTGATTCTTTTATTTGCGGGATGAAAGAGCCTTCGTATCTAGAGAGGCAAACAATTCTTATCATTCAAACCCACGAATTGCCATTCGCATAGATGTTCGTTACTGCAGTGGCCGTGTCGTGAAGAAGAATGAGAAGGCAATAAAGTGAAAAATTAGTGGAAGTGCAAAAGTTGACTTAAAGGAAGCGCAAGAGAGTATTGGACGTAGCTTACTGTACCAAATAATGCTTTGCTTTGTTGTCCTGCATCAATCACCAACTCACCGGCTACTTTGACACAAATATCGGACTCAAGCGGGGAGATGGGCTAGCCCCATTGCTATTCAATTTGGCTCTGGAATACATCATTAGAAAGCTACCTGTCGATACACGAGTTACATCACTATACAAGTCAAGCAGTAACCTATGCGGGCGACATCAATATTTGGTCGTCACTAATAACTATCAACGAACTCTTCGTGAAACTCGAAAGCAAAGCTAATAGGGCTACAAATCAATGAGAATAAAACAAAGCTCATGATGCAGTCGGGGAAGAATACCTCAAATACACAAATATATCACACTTGGCGAATACAATATCGAAAATGTGGTTGAATTTGTGTATATGAAATAACTAGAGATGCTAATGAGATGGACGAAATATGCTGACAAGTACAGCTCGCAAATAAAATATGATATTCAGTTTTGACGAATTTGAAACCAGCCGCATTCACAGGAAAACAAAGCTCCAAGTATACAAATCTGTGATAAGACCTGTGTTATGCTATGGATGTGAAACATAGTCCCTAACTCAAGCATCTACAAACATATTGAACGCCCTTGAGTGATGGATCCAAAGGCATATAATTGGAGCAAACCTAGACGGGGAACAATGGTAAGCTCGATACAAACATGAGCTGTAAGAAATGTTAGATGAACCGGAGGTCCCAACGATTATAAGACTGCTGAAGCTGTTATGAACTGGCCACGTGAATCATATTAATGAACAACGGATATCCAAAAAGCTATTCGTTGGGAGAATTGAACGGCGGAGACCATTGGGGAACCAAGGAAACGCTGGTCGATGAATCAGTTCATCGCTGCTCGGATTTCAAAATTGGAGGACGCGTTCAATGGATCGAAACAGTTTGAGCAGCAGTTTCAGGAAACGAAGGCATGAGATGGACAGTAGTACTACGAACAAGAAGAAGAAAGAAAAAGTGGAGTAAGTGCTTTATAATTACGGCAGTCTTGCTTTTCAATTTCTGGATTGAGCAATGTTTTTTACAGCATTGATTAACTTGAATGCACATGGTTCAACACGGTTCGATATTTTAATCTTAGAAGTGTGAATCGATGTTTTTTGCAAAGTGCGTTACTTACAGAATTGCCGCAGAATTAGAGATTCACAGTGTTTCATTAAATTATTTTGTATTACTACTAAATTGTTATTTTCAAATAATAATTGGCGTCATTGAATAAGTTTTTCTTTTACTACCAAGCAAAATCTTCACTTAAGTATTAGGTTCAATTTCTTGGCAAACGCAGTGCTGTAGATGCAAGTGAAAGATACTTGTTGGTAGGCTTAGCAGAGACAAATTGCTTTACAAGTTTCAAATCAGAGGGCAGCAGGCGCCAACATTTAAGGTCGATTCTGGAAGGCTTTAGACTGGAAAAGTATCAGGCAGCTTGAATTTCCAACCTTATTAGAAATTTAACCCGGAACAATGCTAATACTAATAAGAAAGAATGAATTTTGATATCTGAAGCATTTGTTATCTTTGAACTCTAAAGATTTTTCAGAATTGAAGGGGAGACAAAAATGTTTCGTACTTTTTGCTTCCCGCTGAACATCTTGATGTACAAACTAAGTTTTTCGTTTCAGATCCTAAAAGTTCTAATCAAAACGTTTCTTTGATATAAGGAGGGGCCCTAAAATTTTCCAAATTTTTTATAAGACCTAAACTTTCGAGAAACTATTATTTTTGATCTCCCTACAAATTTTGAGCGTTGTAGCCTCTATATTTTCTAAAAAAAACAAACAAAGTTTTAACCAAAAGTAGCTAATACATTTATTACTGTAAATGAAAGATTTTGATGAGAACTTTTTGAAACAGGTCTTAAACTGATACTTTTTGCTTCAAAAATTTCTGTAGGGGGAATGAATGAAAAATGTTTGTCCCCCCCACCTCGCAATGGGACATTTTTGATCCAAAAAATTTGAAAAAAAATGGCGAAAGTTAGTCATTATGAGTACAAGGCCAGCAAATACATCAGAAATCAAAATTCGATAAATTTTTGGCTATCAAATCAAAAGGAACCCTTAAATCTTAGTAGTAGTGACACGTATCCTGCAAAAACCACAATAATCGACCCATAAACAGCTGATTAAAATTTAACGATTACAACAACATCGCTTGACACGTTTTCAATGGACCTAGACACTACAAATAAATCGAACCGTAAATGAAATGGTTTGTAACATTGATATGTTAAAATAACCACTCAAGCTATGAGGTCAATATACTGAAAACAAAATGACGGGGAATTTGAATACGTAACAATCAAGTTTTAGTTTTTGAACTCAATTTATGGAAACAGCATATGAGTCACGTTTTAATATTCAGAAGATGTTATTTGGGTTACTCATTGTTTTATAAAACACATCTTGCAAGAGCACTCTCCTGCTCTTCGATTTGTTTGTTAATTTAATGTAACCCGTACTCACTTTTTGTCCATCCTGACGGGTGCTCAATGCCAATAGTACCTGAGGGACTGCTCCTGATTAACTGTTCGCTCACATTTTTCCTGGGACAACAAATGACGGGAAGCACAAAAAGGCGACTGGCGTGAGCGAGGCTATTTACCGTTTTCGTTTGTGAATGGTAACTTAAAGTATCCTGTTTTAAACTATTATCATCCCTGATTCATCAATACTGTTTATGCGATTCAGAAATCAGTCAACTTTAATCTATGTCTTTGCAAGAAAATAAAAAAAAATTGAAAAGTTGTTTTTTGCAGACAGATGTCACTTATTCACTGGCACATCCGAAACAAATTGTTTTTTGGTACATCAAAGTACTTTCTGTTTTCATATAACCGGCTTTTTACGTTTTTGTAAAATAATTTTACAAAACCCTACTAAAATCGCGTCCTGTCTGTCCGTCTATCCGTGTGTCACAGCAATTTTTCTCGGAAACTACTTAAGCTAGAACTATAAAATTTTATATGTAGGTGTAAAGTGGTGCTCCCCATAGAGGGGAGTGACACCCCGAAAAAAAATTCATCAAAGGTAGCCGATATGGGTATCGTTTTGATGAGAGTTTTTGAAAACAGGTCTTAATTTGGTAAAGTTTGATTCGAGGGGCGCACAGGAAGGGGAAAGACACGAAAAATTTGTGTCTCCCCTCGCGATTATACACCTGTGATCCGGAAAATCTGAAAAAAGTTTGGAGTGGAGGTGTTCATGAGACCAACAACAACAAATGCCTTAGAAGTCAAAATTCGTCCAACTTTGTTAATAATAGTATGATATTCGAATTTCACATTTCCCCCAATAAAATCGTATAGGTAGCCTTAAACTGAACGAAATTTTAAACCTAAGTAGTCCTACAAAAGGTCCTTTAACTGTGTAAGTTTGATGAAAATCGAATGATATACACGGAAGTTATAGCCCTTTTAAATTTATCCAATTACAACAACAATAACACATGATTTTGGTGTTTTACGGACTTTCCATCGAATCAGTAACTGCAGTTTTGATTTGATCTTCTTGAAATTTTCAAATAAAGTCAATAACATTAATATTTTTAAGAGTTCATGATTTGAATGATTTTTTTGGTTTGCAACGAAATGGCGCCCGTTGAAAATAGAAAAACAATGGATTTTTTTTTTAAACGTGCACATCTCTTTGACATATTTCTTGACCTCATTCGTTGCTGGTGACTGTATTTCTGAGAAGTTGAGTACAAAACCCTTCTGACATGAGTGAAGGCCTGTTTTCCCAACTTGTTTGAGTTAGCAAATGCGTTTCGACTCCTTTGAATCATCTTCAGTGTCTTTAGTGCAGCACTGAAGATGAATTAAAGGAGTCAAAACGCATCTGCTCACATAAGAAAGCAAGGCCCGATGCGTTTTCAAGAAAAAAGAGAATTGGCCTGCAGATATTAAATAAGCAAAGCGTAGGTTACCCTTTAATCTGATAAAATTCTACATTCAAATGAAAGTTTCACTGAAATCTAAAACAAAATTTGAAGTTTCATGTCTAGAAAACACATCAAGTAATCTTGATCGGCATGAGTTTGGTTTCATTTTTTAGGGCTTTGTTAAACGAGGTTTACAAAGACCTACTAGTTTCGTGTCCTGCCTGTCCGTCCGTACGTCACAGCGAGTTTTCTTCGAACCGCTAAATATAAAGATTGAACTTTGTCAAAAGGTCAGAAGTGATGCACACTCAAAAGCTTAGGTGTTATCAAATATTTCAAAAAAATTTTAATAGGTGTGACTCTTAAAATTTTAAATCAATGTTAGTTGCGTGAGATATCAAATGAAATGTCTTGATATGAAATCAAATGCCCCAGGGGTAGGTGAAATGTACGGAAAATTGGTCCCCCCCTCTTGCGATTGAACATCCTTCAATCGGAAAATCCGGGGGATTGGTCTTTATGAGCACAAGCATAAAAAGTACCTCAAAAATTGGAACTCATTCAACATTGTCAGTTATAATATTGTTTGTGTTTGTGAGAAATAGTGTGTTAAAAATTCTTAAAATTTCAAAAGTATGTATATTGACATAAGGCCCTTATGCTCCCAGAATTTCATTGAAAACGAGTCTTGATCAAATGGTTTATAGCAATTTGAGTTATTTGCAAATACATCAATAACGTGTAATATTGGATGGTAGATATGTCAAATCAATCTAAACATTATAATTTTCTTCGGACTTTCATGCAAATTTCAAGAAAAGTACTTTATTTGAATATGTTTTGTCGGCGTAGTATTCTGAAAATTTATTTAAGACGGAACAGAACGGCAACAGTTTTGTGTTCTCTTTCTTCCATCTTCCAGCTTTTGTATTTAATTGAACGGTTACTTTTATATTCATTGGATTTATAGTTCGTCATTGATTAATGTAATCAAAAAAATTATTTTGAACCCTTGGATGTTTACAAAACCTTTCTGGTAGGGGCACTCTCCAACATATTCGACCCTTATTTCAACTACGCAAAAATCTGTAAAAAGGACCTAAAACGACATTTCAAATGTCTATGAATTTGCATGCTATCTATAATGCGAAACTCAAATGAAGGCCGCTCTAAATTGAGAATTTACTGTGGATACTACAAATGGATCCTTTGGTTTTTTCTTTTTCGAATTTTAAGGCCCCTCATAAATTGATATCATACGCCTGCCTGCTCAACTTTTAAGTACCGAGATCGCAATGTTTCCCAAAAATAAAAAACCTTGATGATGACTAAAATATTAAATTAAAAGATGCATAATAAAACCATATTCGAATGTTTCTTATAACGATCCGCTATTCATTCGAGTTCTATGATTTCTCACCATCAATATCATTTGTAACTAGTTTTACCGTCCATACCATTGAAAATCTAAGGCAGATATAATTTAATCCCGAAATCGGTGATGCGAAATCAATTCTCAAATTTCGTTACACTCCGACCCGTTGAAAATTTCTCTGAAACCTCTACATAATTCAGTCGAAAGCCACAATGCAATGATACAGCTGACAAATTCAACATTGAAAAGCGAATAAAATCAAATCAACCAATGAATAAATTTAATAAGTCCTGAACCGAGTTTACTTTCTATTGGCTGACGACCTCTCCCTTGTGACCTTCACTACAATGCTCTTCAAATCAAATCAGGAAATTTGCAAATCAACCAAAAGAACGTATAACGGGATCGAAATCCTTGGTGGAGGGAATGCATCGGAAAAGTGAGTCCAACACTGACGAGAGTCACTGTCGTATGCATGGTGTTGAATTTATCAATGCACGAGCTCCTTTATATGAATGGCAAATATGACATTCTACACTAGACGTAATTTAACTGCTTACATGTCGATATTTGAAGTTAGTTCTTGAGAGATTCCTGTAAAATGCTTTGAAAATTAGTAAAAATTGAAGGCATTCCTAATTTAGTAATTTAGTAACTAAAAATTTAAGAGCATTTTTCTAAATACCAATTCACTAACCGGGAGCTTAAACCAAAAATGGGGTCTAGCCCAATCGAAAGAGGTTGGGATAAAAGAAAGAAAGAATGGGCGCGGAACGCAATATCAGGGGTTCCAGATAGTGCTGACAAAAGAAGCGAAGGTGCTGCAAAGAAACTCCTTCAAAAAGTGCCAGAAAACAAAGTTCGCACGGACGCCCAATAAGAAAAAGACCTGCATCAAAATTGGAGAGAAAGATGAAGACCCCGGCAACAGGCACTGCTCGTAAAACCCCAAGATGGTCGATCCTACGCGGAGATGCTGCGGGATATCAGTGGAAATGTAAGACCCGAAAAAACCAACAGTGCCATTAAAGCAATACGACCAACGCGGTCAGGTGGCATACTGGTCGAATACGGAGCAGACGCCGACAATAGGGAAGCAATCTGCGATGCAGTAAAGAAAGTTCTCGGCAAAAGCGCAACTATAGCCTTGCTTGAGCCGATGGCAACGATCAAAATAGCAGACATTGATTGCATCGCGGATCTGGCCGAGGTAGAAGAGGCCATCAAAAGGGAGCTCCCTAGCGTGAACACAATCAAACCGAGGCTGACACCAGAAAACCATAGGCGACAACGCACGGCCATAATTGACTTGACGAAAAAGGACGCCGAACAATTTCTGAATAAAATTTGAATTCATTATAAATGCAACATTGTAACATATGTAACACACATATACATATTGTGTAAACTCGATTTGATCTTATGTGTGTATTTGTTATTCTCTCACTCATTTCACCACTTGAATTTTGAGTCTAAATTATTGTGAACATCAGGAGTTTAATTTGTTGGTTTATAGTTTGACGCTACAACAGTAACTTTAACCAATATCATGCAAACTTCACCAAATTATGGCTAAACTTTAAAGAAGATCTTCGATCAATATTAAATTATTTCACATTTTAAGTTGTTGTTCGTAGCATTACAGCCCTCTCGTACTTTTGCTTCCCCCGTAAAGTGCCTCTAACTGTCTCGATCCATTGACTGCATTATCTAATTCCAAAATCCGACCAGTGATAAACCGTTTTCATCGACCAAGTCAGACCAGCGTTTCCTTGGCTTCCTCACTAGTCTCCACCCGGAAATTTTCCCAACGAACTCCTTTTTAGGTATCCTTCGTTCGTCTGTACAATTAATACGACCAACCCATTCCAGATTCTGTAGCCTTACAATCGTGGAGACCTTTAAATTGTCAAAAGTTTCATACAGTTTATGGTTGTATCGGATTCGCCACTGGTCCCCGTCTAGCTGTGTCCAAATTACTTGCCCTAGGAGCTGTCTCTCGAAGGCACTCGTTATGTTTGCTGATGCTTGGCTTAAGGTCCATATATCACATATAAAGAATAGCACAGGTCTTAACACAAATTTGTATACTTGGAGCTTTGTTTTTCTTTGTACGTAGCTGATCTTCAAAATCGTCAAAACTGAATAAAATATTTCATTTTCGTTTCGAGCCCTCGTTATTTTATTTTATACAGACGCTCAAACTTTGAGTGTAAATAAACAAGTTGTGTGAGAGAAATGTAATTCTTTTGTATCAAAGAATATTGTATGGCATTAAATATGACATATTATGTCGTTCAGTTGTCCACCACGGCTTTGTTTGGTAGCGTGCATTCGGGAGACCAGATTTCGCACAAAGCTAGCTGCTTTTGCTGGACGCCGTTTGAAATATAGACCTTTAGGGCATCAGTTGTGGGCGGCTTATTCGCATAAACCTTGATTTGAGAAAGCCCTATGACATGTTCCAAGGTCAAATTGAATGGCAATGGGGCCACCCCATCTCTCTCCTTCAGTCCGATATACTACTGTGTCCAAAAAATAAGGTGACATTTGAATTTAAACTGCGTGCGTCGAAGAATTTTGAGAATTATTTTTTTTAGGTTGGTAGTGCTGTCAGTGATATTTATGTCAAATTTACATGTCAAAATATTCATTAGTGTTTGTGAAACGCGTCGTTTCGTGAGCTGCTAAAAGTGAGTTTTTCGTTACTTGCGATGTCGAAATTTGTTGAATTTGCATTAAATTTTGTTTGCGGGATGAATTTTCTGCTGCGGATACATTGAGGATGGTGCAGAAAGCCTTTGGTGATGAGGTTATGCCTAAAAAAATGTTAAAAGTGGTATAGTGAGTTCCAAGCCGGCCGTGCACGTGTCGAAGACGAAGAGCGTCCTGGGCGGCCATCAACCTCTTCTCTTCTTCGATTATCGTGGTGTTGTGCATTATCAATTCCTTCCGCCGGGCCAAACAGTCAACAAGGAATATTATTTGAACGTTATGCTTCTTTTGCATAACGCTATCTGCCTAAAAAAGCCAGAATAGTGGAAAGACAATTCTTGGTTTTTACACCACGATAATACACCATCCCATACTGCACTCGTAATTCGTGATCATTTTGCCACAAACTCAACCCATATCGTTCCGCAACCACCGTATTCACCTGATCTGGTGCTGTGTGACTTCTGGCTGCTCAGCAAGCTCAAAGACTGCTCCGGGGACACCGTTTTGATACGATAGAGGAGATTCAAGCCGCAGCGAAGACGTAACTGAAGGCCATCCCGGAAACGACGTGTATCTCAAACACTAATCAATAATTTGACATGTAAATTTGACAAAGATGCAACCTACCTAGTAACTTAGTACTACCAACCTAAAGAAAAAATAGTTCTCCAAATCCTTCGACGCGCGCAGTTTAAATTCAAGTGTCACCTTATTTTTTGGTCAAAGTAGGATGTGTCGAAGGCATCGGTAAGTTGGTTTTTGATGTGGGCATAGGAAGTAATCGACGTTATTGTCACTTTGGTGACATGGACTGACTTGGCTGGGGTACCGATGCAAACTATTATTTAGTACAGTACAGTATGTTTCTTGAAAGTCAACGAAAATCTGGTAAGTGTCTGTGTTGAACTCCCAGCATTTCTCAAGGCGTATAATCTGATTTTATTTTCTATAATCGTATAATCTGATTTTATTTTGTATGATGCCCATCTTTCCTGAATCCTGTTTTCATCAGCGATGATGTTACCAATAACATCACGGAAGAGCGTGATCTTGGACTCATAACCTCGTTTCAGGCTTTTTACTAATTTGTATGCTTGTCTTTTTTTGTTGCTCGCTAGACTTACATCGATGCTTCTAAATTGTTTGCTGCATTATTTTCTTTTCTCAGTTCTCGTAATCTCATTTCCTAATTTTCTCTCTTTGTTCTGGCTTTCGTAACTAAATATTGTTTGTACGCCTGATTCATTATGCCCAACGCATTCTGGCACTCATTGCCGAACCAATCATAACCTTTTCACAGGGCTCGATGTCCGATTTTATTTTTACCACGCTCTTAATTGCCGCTTTCACTTCTATCCACAGCTGTTGCTTGTTTCCAGTGATCTACTTAATAGAATGGGAGCTAGCTAGTTATCAAGGGTCGCCGTAAATTATTTTGCCACGGATGCCGTTTGAAGCATTTTAATGTCGAAGTCCTCTACAGAGCTGATCTTCACTGAATACGCCATCCACTGCCTTTAAATCAATGACGTGTGATTTGACCTCCCCATCCACTATCCGAATCCTCACTTCCCATTAGGCTCTCCACTTTTGAATATTGTCTGTGTTTTCATATCTTGAATATTACTTCCAGTTCGTTTCCTAGATTGCCTGTTCGTTACTGTTTTTTTTTTGTGGTTGAAAGGAAAATGCTATTTACGCACTGAGTGTGGAGAGATTCTACACTCAGGAGTGTCCAGATTTCCCATTAAAAGCCTCCTCTGTCAACCTGAAAATCCTCATGCTGCTATGCTGCGAAGCGTCTTCAAGCTGAAGGATCCTTCCTTTAGCGGGAGGGGAGGGAGGAAGAGGATTTTCTAGCCAAGCGATCCCCCAGCCCTTACATCTCCGGTTGCTGTGAGTCCCTGTTATCTTTTAAGACTGCCCGAACATAATTTGCCATATTCCATTTATCGACCGATCCAAGCATCACTGCGAATATACTATCCGTGGCGAGCTCTATCGTCCCCCTGTAGAGGTCCCGTCGTGGCATGTCCCACTTCCTCATCTTCCTCTTCTGGGCAAAACCAGCAGTCGGGAGACTATAACTTACCAATCTTGTGCTTGTGACTAAAACACTCATGCCTGTTAAAAACTTGGTCAGACAGAAATCAATCCCACCATGCCTTCGATTAAGTCTCGGTCTCTTCTCGTGGGCAGTCATCTCCCTCGCGTTTTGGCTTTGACGCGGGTAAATAGGGGAGTTCTCTGTAGTAAGGGGGCAACAGGTATCACGCCTGCAATAACTCTCACCGCCAAATTGGAGACTGTTGGATATGAAGATGCAGTCCTCAGTGCTTCTCCTCTGTGTACCTGTGCCAAGCGTATTCTTTACAGTTCCTTACTGAGAGCATCACCCCAATTTTCCGCTCCGTACAGTAGCACTGACCCCACGGCATTCATCAGGAGGCGGTTTCTTGACGGGTTAGGTCCGCCTACATTGCCCGTAAGTCAACTCAAAGTCGATGCTCCCAAAGCAGCCTTCTCAGCCGTTGCCCTGATTTGCTCAGACAAACTTATTTTCGAGTTGATCAGTGGCAGCAGGTACTCCACCGCTGGCTTCAACTCAAATATTGTGTCTTCAATACTGATTATCCTTACTCTAGGGATTCTCTGTTTTGCCAAGTTGACTAGTTCAGTTTTCTCCAGTGCTAGAGTGAACTCACGAGCATTCAGTCTCTCACTCAGCGCATTAGCATACCAGGCCTAAGTTGCTTAATGGCGCGTCCAGTGACTAGCGCCGCAATGTCATCTGCCTAGTCAATCAAGTGCGACTCATCTGACATCTCCAGTTTCAGTAGCCCTCCGTCAGACAGAGTCCACAGGTCTGCAACAACGATAGATCCCTGGGCAACACCTTATCCCTTTGCTGGGCCTGTGTCATGTCGTAAAGCAGGTTTCGTTCCTCCAGATATTCCCTTAAAAGCCGCATTAGATATTATGGAGCTTAAAGAGGATTTTTCAGCGTATCCAGAATAACACCCACCAAGTATCACCAACAGAACGGTCCGTCGCTTAGTGCCGCCATGTGCCTCTGCCTTTTGGACTGCAGGTGAAACGTCCTGCTCCATAGCCGCACTGCCAAGTAGGTAGGTTCCCAACAGCATGAATCGCGTGGGTGAGTCTTCCCTTGGTGAGTTTCGCCAGCACTTTCCCAGCAATTTCTCGCATGTCTAACGGGTGGTATGCAGATGGCGATCCGAAATTTCACTTAACTTGCTGATCAGCACGAGCCTCGTCATCTTCCATTGTACTGAAAAGGTCAGGACAATGTTAATAGACAAGTTGCAACACCTTAACTGAAACACCACCTAGGCCTGGAGCCTTCCTTGCTTTCAATTATAGAAGTTGTCGATTGTTGTTTACAAGTGTCGTCTATTTTTTCAACTTCACTTACACAAGGCATCCGTAGGGCACCAAGTTTTCGCATAACTACCTTGTAGCCATGGCCTCATAGATCCTACTTCACATTGTCCACTAGATCTCACCAGCAGTGAGCCTTGCTGTTGTTAATCAATTTATGAAGGCATTACCTGGCCTACTTATATGCTGCTACCCGGTTGCATGCGGTTTCGTGTCTGTTGAGTCTCACACCTAAGCCTGTCTCACTCTCTATGCTTTTAAGCGATTTCAGTCGACCACCAGTACAGTACACTTGGGCCTTATCGTGCCGGGATTGTCGACGAGGCATAGAAGCGTTGTAAGCAATCGTGATGAGGCTCATAATCGAGTTAACCACGTCTTAAGCTGCCAGTTCTTCAATCTCCTGCGAATCACCCTGCAGCGGAGCACCTCAATGTCCATGCTTCCGGTGTTTTACCTGATTGTAAAAGATCGAGAGCATGGACGTCAGGAGACTACATCGCGAATCTCAAGCGGAATGTATTGATGATCACTGGCTGAGTAATTCTCTAATACTCTCCAATTGTGAATCGTCCATACCAAGGACTCCGTGGCGAATGTCACATCTGATATGGTTCCTCCACAGCCAATGCAGCGAAAAGTCGGCGTATCCTGACCACGTCTTTAGAATTTGTTTTCCCGTCGATCTGTTTGAGGCATGCCCCATTCGATTGCTTATGCGTTGAAGTCTCCCCTGACTAGCACGTTGCCATCTGCGTTCAAGACAGCGCCCTCCAAAGCGTTAAACTTTGCTTGGAAAGATGATATCGAATCATCAGGCGTTTGGTACACACTAAAAAAGATGGTCCCTGAGCACTGAACCCACACGAAAACATCTCCTTGCCAGAGCCCTTAACCTGGAAATCACTGTTTCGAACCCAGATGCCAGCAGTACCATTTTCATCAGAATATCATAATATAGAACTTTTATTGTGGTGCTCAACATCAAAAAGTCGGCTTTCATGTCCCTCCTGAACTGCTCAAGTAGGCTTTGGGCTGTTGAATTGCGGTGTAGGTTTAGCTGCAGAATACGGGTGATTGAAGTTCTGATTTTGCCTTGGCTAGGGCTTTCTGGAAAACTCGGCATTTTCCTGATACCAAGATATGTAAGATCCAGTTTTGGATCGGCAACGTTGCAAAGGGTACAGGGTGCCTGTTCCATACACTCTTTTCTTTCATATCCCATTTCACCACATTTGTAGGATAAAGAACTCCTATCAGGTGACCATAGGCATTTGAAGCATTGAAGAGGCGCTGCTCTTCGTCGTATTCTGCAGACAACCCATCCTATTCTCACTTTGCCCTTATGCAGAAATTGTACGGCGTCCTTTTCGGTCACGTCAATGATCCTGCTCACGCTAGGGAGCTCCCTTCTGATGGCCTCTTTTACCTCGGCCCGGTCCGTGACGCGGTCAATGTCTCTTATTTCGATCGCTAAATTTGTGCTTTTGCCTTCTTTACTACATATTTTGTCCTTCTTTACTACATCGCGAATCGTTGAACACCCTCGTCATCAATGCACCCACCATTCGCCCGCCACCCACTTCTTTGCCACTCTTTGTATCGAGTTGTGAACACACGAGGGTGGAATAATGACTGAAATGGATCCTTGCTACGTTCCATGTATGCACTGCACGTGGCCGGGGAACAGAGCAAGTGATACAACACTACATCCTGCGGCGTCTATCTATGAAAAATAATTTTCTCGACTCGCCACCGATTAGAGCCCGTTCAACTCTTTACGTGTGACAACAATTTTCGCGAATTTTCTTTTAGCTGCTAGCGCTTTCTGGAAAACTCGGCATTTTCCTGATACCAAGATGTAAGATCCAGTTTTGGATCGGCAGCTTTGCAAAGGGTACAGGGTGCCTGTTTCATACACTCTTTTCTTTTATATCCCATTTCATCACATTTGTAGGATAAGGAACTCCTATCAAGTTCTTTGCATACTTGTGTCATGTGACCATAGCCAAGGCATTTGAAGCACTGAAAAGGCGCTGCTCTTCATCATATTCTGCAGACAACCCGTCCTATTCTCACTTTGCTCTTATGCAGAAATTGTACGTTGTCCTTTTCGGTCACGTCAATGATCCTGCTCACGCTAGGGAGCTCCCTTCTGATGGCCGCTTTGACCTTGGCCCGGTCCGTGACGCGGTCAATGTCTCTTATTTCGATCGCTAAATTTGTGCTTTTGCCGAGGTCCTTCTTGACTACATCGCAGAATGCTTCTTTATTGATGGCCTGTACTGGGAATCTGACCAAAATGTGTCCCGACTGGGCAAGTCATACTGCTTCAATGGCAGTGTTGGTGTCTTCTTGCCTTACATTTTCCCTAAAATCCTGCAACACTTCTGCGTAAAATCGGTCATCTTGGGGTTTCACTAGCAATGCATGCTGCCAGGGTCTTCGTCGTGACTTTTTGCTCTCCTGTTTCACGTCAGCTCTTTTTTCTCGCTAGGTGCCCGTGAGAACCTTATTTCTTGGCACTTTTTGAAGGAAATTTTTGCAGATTTCTTCATTCCTTTTGGCAGCACAGACTGGAATCCCTGGTCTAGCGGCCCACACCCATCAAGGGCCTCTTTCTTTCTTCTTATATCCGGATTTCCTTCGTTTGGGCTATACGCCATTCTTTTATTGATATTTGATGGTGGAGTTATCTGTATGTGTCAGTTCGTTTAGTGTATATTGACTCTGCTGTTGGTAAAGGCACTTAACACCGCCGGGGTTGCTCAGTAATCGAGCATTCCAGGATCCAATGCCATAGTCCTTTTTTGATTGCGAGGTCTTTGTCATAGATCCAATCCATTCCAAAGTTCTGTTGGAGGTTTTGAAACAATGTAGGGTTTTTCAGTGGCGAGGGGTTGGCCCATCGTTCAACCTTTATCTCGGTAGAATACTTCCTATTTTCGATTCCGCTGTCAGAATACTCGTCTTCACCATCTTACGGTAGCCTTTCACAAAAAGTAAAAGTTACAAGGAAGTGTAAGTACACTTTGTTAGCAGATTTGCCGGTATATTTGCACTAACTGACTTTCTTACTTTCTCAGCATTTAATGTCACATCATTAGGGAACCAGTAAACTCAATGTGTGATCCCGAGACCATTTACCTCGTATTAATTTATTACTAGATAGTCCTTACCTTAGCTTAAATTAGTTCTGGATTCGACTGAAATTTTAATGCAAATTCTCTCGAAAAATATAACTACGCAAATGCTTGGTAATGAATTTCCGGCTGGCAATATATGGAACCAAAGAAATTTGTATTCAGAGCAAATTTTAGCAGGCGGTTTGATTTTATTTTTGCCAGATGTAAAATTTGCGATTGCAAAATTAGAAGCGAAAATATCAATAGTGAGGATATTTGATTCCTTTGCTTCCTTTGGCAGTTGCATGAAAAGCATCTCTATCACTACAATGGGAAGGGTTGGAAATGAAGGAGTATAAGAATATTGAAATGATTGTAAGCAAACGTGTGATGCGTATTTTCGCGCCAGTTACATTGAAAGTATTATAACCGATTCCCTAGCTACCCCATCGTTATAGTGGGAATACTCCGGCTGACGTTCAACCGATCCAAACTGACTCACCCGAAGACGGACGTGGGCGCCACTCATTCGATTCTCCGAGCTTCTCAAGGGGTCGGCCAAATGAGAAGACGACCGTCCGGAGCGAAATTAACACTTATACAAGTTTTGGAGCTCGCCGCCACTTAGCTGCGAATATCACTTTCAAAAAGAAACTCTGCCACGCAGAACGAGTGAAAGTATTTCACTGCCACGCAAAACTCGTAGTTTCCCACACCAGGGTAACCGAATTTAATTGAAACATTAACGTTCACTGCACTCACCGAACACGACCACCCCACTTAACTTTTTCAGGCCTTCCTGCCTGGCCAACGTCCCGAAAAAGAATTCCCAAGCCACACCTTTCACATCTGAAAAGGAACGTATTTGTGTTGTAGGGGAGCGAGGAAAGAAAAGAATCTAAAATCCTGTATTGGTTAAAATTCTACCAACATAAAGTAAAATTTAAGCCACTTACATTTATTCAATCCCTACTCTAGTAATGGGCCCCACTCTTCCGTTTTCTTGATAATCGCCACCGCACAGTTGTCCCGTCTCAGTTTAATGTTCCGGCATTCAAAGTTCATCACCAATTCCTAGTCAATGTTGTCGCTGAGTATTGCTCTGTTACACCTCCGCCGGTCGCTCGAAAACTCGAAAGCGTGCCAACCTTCCCGGGCTTAAATAACCTCCGGGTTAACGTTTTTCCTCCCGTTTACCGGGAAAATCATGTTTTTGGATTGGTTTTGTTCCATTTATTTGGATAGTTCCCCTTGCTTGATTTCATTCGTAACAAGTTCAACTCGGTGGCGATCCTATTGGAAATTAAGTGGATTACGCGCTGAATGCATTTGACTAACAGTTTGAACTGCCAGCAATGTTTATTTACATCACGACACGAGATGAGGATTTTGACAACAATCCTCGCTTTTCCCTTTTTCCCCTAAACCGGCCCTAATATTTCCTAGTTTTTCTCGTCCTCGCTGGTAATTTAATCGCCGTGCCAATGCGTAGAGTGTCATGCGCTTATATATATATATCCACCAGTTTCAACTAATTTCGGCCGTCGAGTCTCTCCTCGGGAATGTCGCAGTTTTATTCATTCAGATTTCCATGGTGGATTATAGTGAATTTGGTGCGAATAAAGTGAATGGTGCGCTTTGGCACGATGTTGTAAGCCAGTTAGGAGAGGAAGTAAGATATTCAACAGTTGTATCCGCGTTTCTTTCTTGCAGTTCAGCGGATTTATCAGCTTCCTCTTATTTGAGCTTGTTGTTCGAGTAATCGGCAGTCATTTGTTGGTGTGCTAAAGTGAGGTTTTGGTTGATATTTTTCAGCTCATTCATAGCCTCTTGTTTGACTGAGAACTCATCACGAAGCCCTTTCAATTGTTTTGTGGGGGCGTCACGTAGCTCATCCATTTGACTATCGAATATTTTGCGTAACGCTTCAGCCTATTGTTTTTCTACAGCATTAATTGTAGAAACATACTCAGCTACTTTCAGTTTGGCACATTCTTGCATTGATTCCTGCAATGATTTTATTCTGGCTTCATGTTGTGAGCTCAACAAACGGCACTCGCCTATATCCTTTTCACATTCAGAAAACTTTTTATTTGTTTGTTTGTAACGCCTCCAGATTCTGACATCTCTGTGCGATATTTTCAGCTTCCGTTTTCATTTTAATAATATATAGTCGAGCCACAGTGAATTCTGCTTCAACCTTACCACCTGGATCAGGTGTATTCCTTTCCATATCACTGGTACTATCCGTGCATAAAGCTTGTCCAACTTTTGACAGATCACGCAAAAGATTTGAGAGCGTTTCATAAATTCGTTTCTTATGATGTGCTGACATATCTTCAATTGTTGGAACTCCAATGTAACGATATTCAATCTGGCCTGTTTCTGTTGCAATTCCTCGTTTATAGTATTTTTGCATGTACAAATAATTCTGCGAGCTACTGTCGCAATTGTTTTCACAACCATCATGATCAACAAACGAATGTACTCGAAAACCCGCCACGCATGATCAACATCTGAAAGTGACGTCACTGCTTCATTCATTAAGCTGCTCAAATATTCCAGGTAATTCGCCAATGTACAAGAAATGGATTGAATGACTAGAGAGCCTACATAAAGGCGAGCTGAATGAATGGGGGATTTATTACAACCGCGATAGTAAAAACTGCGATAGAGTGGAGCGCGAGGTAAAGGCGATATTGATTGAGTGATTGTGAAGTGATTTCAGTGAACAGTTGAATTAAAAATTTATAGGTTAAGTTCAAAATAAAATTTGACGAAATTCTTAAATTAATTATTGTGCATTTTTAGTAAATAAACTCTTTTAACTTAATTTAAAAGACAGTGCGTTTTCACTTTCCCGGAACATTAAAATTATTGGCCGCGAACCATAACACGCGACAGTATCAATATCTTTGTTTTCGGTCTCGATTTCTAGTGATTTTTGATCGTAGTTAATAGCCAATTCTTCTAGAGCTTGAAGTTCTTCTTTTACCTCCTCCTTAGCACTTCCGCTTTCTTGTTGCTGCTACTTTTAATTTACCTTATGCCTCGAGTTTGCGCTATACTTGTCCTTTGCTTGCCACCAAGGAAGTGTTGAATTCGCGAGTATCTTCTTTCGGTATGCGTGCCACTGCTCCCTGAGCAAACTCTCTGGCTTCGTTACTCGGCTCGTCCCTCTTTGGTGGCATGTATGCATCTCTGCTGGATCTGCGTGAGTGTGTAGATGTTTGTGGCGGGATCGTTAAGTTTGTGTCCTTTCCCGGAAGTTCAGTGGCTGCATATCTGATAGAAATGTCGGCTTTAACGACAGCCTCACGTTTAGATCTGCACTCAAAATCGTTTCCCTATAAATTTCGACAGCACTCAGGTTCGAATTTGAATTAGTCGATTCATATACTGCATCAAAATTTATTGGGAGTCTATGTCGGAAAGTATACTCAATGAAAACATAGGCTATATGAAACCTTGATTTGGGGAAATGATGTAAATGCCCGCAAATTATCGCGCATATCACGAACACCTTTTGTCCCACGGCGGGAGCAACGATTCAAATTCGGGTTTCCTTGGTTCGAGGGGTTATATTTTTTATGCTGCCGCATATGTTGATTGGATGAAGAAAGTTTCCGCTACCCTGTGACCTAGTCGTAGTGCCGGGAATTTGCATTTCGTTTTGAGCTCGCATTGGTTGTTGATGCTTTCGGCGCTTGTTACTGCTTGCGTTGTCCATAATATTGCGTGTAGATTGGAGGCGACATAGCTACTTAAGTTTAATTATATGACGTAATCTAACAAGTAGTCATTTTATGAATGAAAATTTAAATTACTTGCTGTTGATTACATTCTTAGGCTATCAAAAGAAGTTAATAAAGTGCGGCTCGGTATTGTGTAGGTTTAAATTTTACGAAATCGCGTATGGTAGTGTTCGGAGAGAGCAACATTTTGAAATCTCAATGTTCACCCGTAACAGTATATTATAGAAAAGACTTTAAAACATGACTTGCAATGTTACTCTTCTTCTTTCCAGATTTTTGTTATTTAAGCTTTTTATTCCTTATATTTTTTTCAACCAAAGGTTTTTTTGAATTTGTATTTATAGGAGCAAATTTTATAAGATTTTTTTGTGGCAATGAGGAATTAAATCGATTATTCATTTTCTTTTCTTAATGAATCAGATCTATGCATCAAATATTTCTCTTCGATGATGTTACAACCTACCTTAGCTAACTTCCCAACTATTCTAATATAATCAACAAGCTGTTTAAGTCGGAAGCATAAACTTGTTCTAAGGCAAAACGTGGTTTGTTTGCTGTTACCTTCAGTGTATACACAAATTGTTCCTTCATTGAAAGATGGCCTTTCTTTAATCCCCTTGGATATTTAAATAATAACTGGAAATCGGCGCACGGCCGTGAGGACTAACAGGATACAATGTACCACCCTTCACAATAAATCTCTTAGCACAATTTTCGCGTACCTTGAGAATTACACCAAGGGTGTTTTATCAGGAACTAGACTGCAAATTTCTGCCAAGCTCTTTCACTTTCAAGATAACTACTTTCCGTTCGCACAGTGAGTTCTTCACGGTTGTGTGTTCACAAAACATTTACATTACTCTCTATCTCTCTAACGAGGTAGACCACTCAAAATTTTCCTAATTTCTAAGCGATTGCTCCCTCTTCTGAATATGAAGTAAACGCTTTGAAGCAGGGACAATATACGCATGCATTGCTATTAGATTGGGTCCTGCTGAGAAGATTGGTGATATTAAAAGCAAAACGACGGAAAGAGTAATAATCACATTCACCCTTTTGCAATTCTTCTAAAGCAAGCGTAAAAAAGGGAACATGGCAATGTGTTTGTGAAATATTTTGAAAGTTTTAATTTTACTGATTGGATCATCTTCCTTACTCTTCCTCCTGACGAGTATTGTGCCAATGGAAATAATTTGAAAGGGAGTGTTCTAAGCAAAAGCGATCAATCACACTCACATACATATACATATGTATCTGCATAGAAACTCAATTTAATAATCCATGGCAGTGTGCAGAAATTCCTTCAATAATTACAAGTTCATCAAATCAATACTTGATCTTTGCTTCAGTTATTTCGTTGATATGAGTATCGAAACAACGGCTTTATAAAGTAAATACGGGATCCTTTCAGCCCTGCAACAGATTTTATCGTCATATCTGCAGCCACTGATAACTTCCAGAGCAAACTAACCACTTTGTAAACAATCGTTGTCACAACGCGACTTACTCACACAATTCTCGGAATTCACTCATCAAGTAAATCGGCGCCACTGTCCTCAACGAAGTGCTTCCCTTTCGTATTACGTCATCCATCGACCTTTACACGTTAAAGCGCCGAGCAACCCTCAACGTTCGTTACCTTAATCTTAACGTAGCGCCATCGAATGTACTTGTCCCGAAATACAACCCACGCGGTCGAAATTGGAACATGCGGTGCACTACGAACATCGTATACGGAACCCTTGTATTAACGTTCACCTTCAAAACGTTAAACAACCCTAAGCAGAATAACAATGTGACTGGTAAGGAACACTGAACCAAGGGATGCTTGTTGTCCTTTGAATGTGGTGCCTCTACTCAATGGCTGCTGATTGTAGTGGCTTGAAGAAAGTTCGAATAGTTTTCTACCAACATGTGGGGTGGAAAAAAATCTCGAACGCTTTCAAGAAGACAAATGTGACATTAGCACTTATTAAACGAATTTAATTTATTTTCCAAAATAACTATATTGTATTATTTTTCATCTTAAAGAACAATTTAAAATTTGATCTATTTCCCGGCGTATTTCATAATATTCCTTCAATTAGAATTCAGCGTCAAATTTTTTATCGAAGTCACTATAACCGGTGAAAATCGTCCATTGCATACAGGAGAAGGATACAGGACGCCTTATAGTACAAATTTACCCTCTTGCGTATCGAACATGTTTTCTTCTAATTTAGAATATCTGGCGCGCTTGAGCTTCGGTTGGAGCGCGAATCGTTGAACACCCTCGTCATCAATGCACCCACCATTCGCCCGCCGCCCACTTCTTTGCCACTCTTTGTATCGAGTTGTGAACACACGAGGGTGGAATAATGACTGAAATGGATCCTTGCTACGTTCCATGCATGCACTGCACGCGGCCGGGGAACAGAGCAAGCGATACAACACTACATCCTGCGGCGTCTATCTACGAAAAATAATTTTCTCGACTCGCCACCGATTAGAGTCCGTTCAACTCTTTACGTGTGACAACAATTTTCGCGAATTTTCTTTGCAATTTCCCGCGCACGGACGGTCAGTTAGATAGCACATGATTAGTCAGTGCATTATTTCAGGTTATAGTGCACGTCTCAGGTTTAGTGCACCTGTCGACGGTGACTTATTCTCGCGCAACGGCTACCGCGACTCTTGCGCAAAGTGTTTTGATAGTGAAAGTGAGGTTAAGTGACATCCGTTTCTTCCCGACTAGTGTGAAACAACGTGTGCATGTGATGATCTGATGCGAAAATGGAGGAATCGGATGAAGAAGTGGTCCAGTGTATGGAACCGCTGCAAGGAAACTACCAACTCTTCAAACAATGGGTTCCGCCTGCACCGCGCTTTTGGGATGCACCGCCTAAGGTCGCTGTGAAATTCGCCATTGTCAGGTATATCCCCAAGAAGTCTGTTATTGTTGAGCATTTTATGATTGGATTTTCTTACCATTATTGATGTTATCACGTGGATGTACCTTTGTTATAAACATCATCTAAAGTTTGAATTAAAATCGAATAATACTTACAATTAGTAGTAGATACTCGTATTTAGCTAGCAAAGCAGCGTTGTGCAAGCTATACAATTTTATTGCTGTATTACAATTGTACGAATCGGATCAAAAGATTGAATAATTGCCGAATGCTTTCAATCCTGTGCACAACAATTCAATTGATGACAGCACACCTCAAAATTAATTTACTCTACGTAAACTCAAAGTTTGACTCATTCTTTGCATGACGTCACATATGGAGGTGAAGATGCTTCCTTTGAGATGAATCATCAAGCTTACTACTTGTACCTTCAACACGTGTCTATGTCAGCTCGAAAATAATATATTTTAGAAGTATCATTTTATTCAATTTGAAATCTTCTTGAAGGTGGGAATATTTCAATCAAAATTTCAAGTTGGGATATTTTTCGGTTCTCATGCGTCATTTTGTCGGCGCGAAACTTCCTTTATGAAAAATTGTTTGATGTATCATTGAAATACAAATAACAAGTTTCTGTGTTGATATTAGAATTATAAGTAAGGCCACAGAATAGCTACTTCAAAGTGCAAAATTTGAACAAAATTTCTCAACTGGGCAGGTGAACTTGAGATACGCAAGAGAAAACAGTCCCATACAAAAACTTGATTAAAACGAAAGCAAGATAAATGAATTGATAATGCCCGAAGTGACATGGTTAGATTTTGGTCGATTTAAAGCTTACTTTCTATAATCAGTAACACCATCAATCTTTATCTGGCTAATAAGATTAAAATGGTTCAATTTATATCTCAATGCCTTTGAATTTGCGACGTATTCCTTGGTCCTTCTTTTTAATAAAAGCTAGATTTATCGGTTTCTTTTTCTGACAAATACAAAAAGTCAGATCAAAACTACCATATTCAGTGCATGTGCGCCTCTGAAAATTCCAATGACTCCATCGAGTGAAAAATGTGGTAAGTCACCCACATTTCCCTTTCAGTTCCCTTGAAAAATTCACACTTTTATTATTGCAATGTTTGTGTAAAGTCACCCTAAGAGTGCCATGTTTAGAATCAGTACAGTAAACATGGTAAGTAGTTGCTTACACTGGATTATTTTCTAATCATGACATTTACGCACTGAGTGTGAGACTCCCATATACGCGAGCCACTGGACTACCCACTAAACACCTCCTTGTCAACCTGAGAACCTATCTTGGAGCCAGTTTACGAATAACTTCAGGATAGGTCACGTTTTGCTACGCCGTGAGGTGCCTTAAAGATGGGCATCTCTCCTCCAGCGGGAGAGGAGAGGGGAAGAGAAATTGCCAGACCAGCAATTCCCCAGCCACGACGTCCCCGGTTGCTGTGAATCCCTGCTATCTTTCAGGAATACCCAAACATAGTGTGCCACATAGTTCTATTAGTCAACCGCCCCGAGCATCATCAAGACTATACTATCCAAGGTGAGCTCTCTCGTCTCTCTCGTAGAGGTCCTTTCGCAGCCTGTTACATTTTATGCACGCGAAAAATGTGGAGCAGATATCATCTTCCTCTCCTGTGTAAAACCGACAGTCGGGGAATCGTGACTTACCAATCTTGTGCAAGTAAGACTGAAGGCATCCAACCCTCTCAACAGGTGAGTCAGATAGACGTCAGCCTCATCCTGCCTTTGATTAAGCCATGGTTTCACATCCGGGATGAGGCGCGCAGTCCACTTTCCCTTCGTGCAATTCACCCGAGACTGCTGCCAATTGTTGAGTGAGCGCTGTTCCTCCTCGCCGGCAACAATTTTCCTCGCATCCTCGTTTTGACGCAATTAAACAGCGCAGCACTCTGTAGCAAAGAAACTTATAGAAAGTAATAAAAGTTGAAGACCACGCTATATTCAGACGAAATTGGCAATATCATCTCAAATGAAAAAAAAAAAAAAGATTAGCCATAACAATTCAAACGATTCCGCAACACTTCGTAGTAGCAAAGCCAGTGGTGCAGTACCTGGGGCTATTGATCGACTCGAAGATGAGTTTCTCAGAGAAAAGCAGGGTAACGGCTGAGCTGTCTGCTTTGGGATTATCGATTCTGAGTCGACTTATGGCCAACGTAGGTGAACTCAACAGACTGTAGGGTCAGTGCTACTGTGCGGCGTAGAAATATTAGGTGATCCTATCAGTAAGGAGATATACCAAAAACGCTTGGCACAGGTACAGAGGAGAGGAGCACCGAGGATTGCATCTTCATATCCAACAGTCTCTGATTCGGCGAAGAAAATTATTGCAGGCGTGATACCTGTTGCCCTCCTTACTAAAGAGCGCCATGCTGTTTACCTGCGTCAAAACGAGAACGCGAGGGAGATGGTTGTCCGTGTAAAGGAATAACGCTCACTCAACGATTGGCAGCAGTCTCGGCTGAATTGCACGAAAGGTGTCTTGGTGGACTGCGCCTCTCATCCGAATGTGATACCGTGGTTAAATCGAAGGTATGGTGAGACTGACTTCTATTTGAACTAGCTTTCGAGTGGGCTTGAGTGTTTTCAGTCGTACCTGCACAAGATTGGTAAGTCACGGTCCCCAGATTGTCAGCTTTGCCCAGCAGAGGAAGATGATCCCTGGCACACATTTTTTGCGTGCGAAAAATGGGACAGGCTGCAAAGGAACCTCCACAGGGAGACGGAAGAGTTCACCCTGGGCAGTACAGTTGCGGTGATGATTGAATTGATTGACAAATGGGGTCAGGTGGCACATCATGTTCTGGCAGTCCTAAAAGATAACAGGGACCCATGGCAGCTGGGGACATTGGGGCTGGGGGATCGCTTGCTTGGCAATTCCTCTTCCTCTCTCCCACTAGAGGAGAGATCCCCAGCTTTAAGGTGCCTCACGGCGTAACATAATGAGACCTGGTGAAAACTAATGTGTCAAATGGTTCCAAGCTGGGTTCTCAGGTTGACGGAGGAGGTATTTAGTGCAAAACTGACGTAAGATAGGAAGCCATATGGTAGCAATTTGCATATGTATTAGTCGGCCTACTATTGGACAAGCTCCCGTGAGCTATCAGCCAACTGCGGCATAAGCAAATGCTTATATCCCGTATTGTGTACTATTTTCCGAATGAAAACGTACGATACGCATTCCGTGCATGCTTAAAATTAACCTTGCACTGTCTACTGTACTCCCAAACTTTTCAAGACGACCAAATGAAGCACATGTTTTGTACCTCCTACTAATAGCTCGTCATTGAGAAGTAAACAAACTTCTATTCATTCACTTTGGAAGGTGATAAAAATTAAACGACTATAAGACCTGAAATAATTTTCACTTCGCTAGAAGCGCTATTGTGTTCTCCGCGGGCCATCTGGGTTTCACTGTGGAAATCCGTCTATAAACTGTACAAAACCTCGAATTTTCGTTGGCATCTGCACAATACTTCATGTAACGCCATGTAAGCTAGCCAGAAAAGTCGACCTACTAATGGTCATGCGAGTGGTGGTAAGCGCTGCTGCCATATGGCTTCATATCTTACGTCAGTTTTGGTTTAGTGGGTAGTCCAGTCACTTGCGAGCATGAGAGTCCCACACTCAGATCGCAAATGACATTCACTTCCCAACCACAAAAAAAATCATTCGCAAAACGCAGAAGCATCGAAGACATTAGCCATCCAGGAAAAATGCAACGGGCCTCTTCGTTTTCACAAGAAGTTTCTTCCAGCATCACGGTACCTTGACCATATAAGTGAATCATATGGGTTATTTGTTAATTACAAACATCAACCCCTAGCATTCTGTACTTGTCGGTAACATCATTGCTCCAATCATACTAATCTAGGTAAAAGTACTCAATGAAACAATCCATTCAAATGCCGCCAAGGGATAGTCACAAAGGTATCCTATACATTTTATGGAATCAGCAGTTATGGCCTCTTTGCCGAACTGACTAATAGTATACGATGCGCGCACCGCGTGCTTATGTATTCTATGTCATGATAATAGACAAATATTACAATTTACTCCCAGATCTCATGCATATCGCATGTAGAGAATTAAAGAGGACGAGCAGCCTAGCACTCTTGTGTGTACAGCAAGGGTTGATATGATATTACTCTATGTTTTGTTTTGTGGTAGGGAGGTGAAGGCTGTTTACGCCCTGAGTGTAGAGCTGCCAGACTGCTCATAGACCAGACATCAAATACCTCTCCTATTGCGCTTAGAACCTGATGCTAGGTTTCATATCTTTTGTATCTCAAGGCACCAACGGGTCCTCAAGGGTCCACCGTCTATTGTGTGGGGAGGAAGGGATAGGAAGTGCTAGAAAAGCTACTTCTCTATTCAAAATGCCTCCAAGTGCTGCGCTTTTAGTATCAGAATACTCCGAAAATAATATTGTCCCTGGTTCCATATGCTAACTGATCTGAGCATTTCCCGGATCGGTTATCTGAAGAGAGCTCTCCCATTCCTTAATGATCCCATCTCTTGCATGGAAAAAATATATGGCAGGTATCAGCAGCCTCTCTAGCATGAAGCACACAATCAGTAGATCGTAACTTACCAATTTTTTGCAAGCAAGACTGAAAAGACCCAAACCCTCTCAAGAGTTCGGTCAGATAAAAGTCAGTCTCACAATGCCTTCAATTGACCTATCACCTCCTGATCTCGTATGATTCGATCAGAAGTGTTACCAATTTCTGAGTAAGTGTTATTTTTCCTCATGCATAGCTAATACTTAATCACCTTTGAGTCTGTGCAAGTAGATTTTACGGCACCTTTTTGCGAAAAACACGATAGATATTACCCTTGCAAGGATTAGCACTGTCAGCTCAGAGACTGTTAAATATGCGGCTCAATCCTCAGCGATCCCCATCGCTGCACCTGTGCGAAGCGTTGTCGATACAGCTACTTGCTGAAAGCGTCACTCTATATTTCCAATCTGTATAATAGCACAGGCAATACGGCACTCATAAGAAGTCGCCTTCTTGATAAGTTTCCCGTTGTTGACCATCAGTCGACTGAGCATCAATACACCAGCTTTAGTCATATTCACCATTGCCCTGATTTGCTCAGAGAAACTCATCTGCGAGTCGATCAGAATACCCAGGTACTTCACTGCTAGTTTCGACTCAACTTACTCTTACCCGATGCCGATTGCCTCTATTCTGAGAATCCATTTCTTTATCAGAATGAAATCTTCAGTTTTTCCCAATAGTAGGCTGAAAACGCGAGTAGTCATCTAATCTATCACTTAGTACATTAGCTTACCTTACCTAAGTTATGTATGTTCAACTGTGAATTCAGTGACTAGCAACGCAACATCATCTGCCTGTCTATTCAGGCCTGACTCATCTGGCAGCTCCGATCTCCGTAACATATCATACGAGATGTTCCACAAGTCTGGCCCCAGAATGGAGCCGTGAACAATATCTGATATAACTTCTAATCTTCACCGACCTTCCGTCGTATCATAGGACACGCTTGAGTACTTCAGGACGTCCCTTAGAATCCCCATCAAAAATTTCAGAACTTTAAAGGATTTTTCAATGCTTCCAGAATATCCACCCATCAAGCGGAACTGAAAAACTTTCTGACATAAAGCATCACCAGGAGTACAACCCATCTAGTAGGGTGGCTGAAGTCTTCGCTCTTTGGTCCATGCTCACAAATTCCACTTTCGTTTCAAAAGTGGAGCATGCCTCTTTAAAACTATTCTGCTGTAGAGATAAGTCTTCGGCAGAATGGACCGCATCAGTGAGTCTTTGCTTGATGAGATCCCCAAGTACTTTTCCAGCCGTATCTAGCATACATAAAGGGTGAAATGCAGATGCCAGCTCCGGATTCCCTTTTACAATCAGGCTCACCAACCTTTAGCACCCCAGGAGATTCTTTCACGAGCTCATGCGTTGTTGTGCTCAGCAGCAAAGGCCAAAGGTGATAGACGAGCTGCAATACCTCAGCTGACACGCTACCTGCTCCTAATGTTTTTTTTTTGCAGGACTAGCTTCTCGAGTTTCTCCCCGTAAAAAGTAGGCACTCCACTGAAGTTTCGCCGTAGATGGCACCAAAATGGATAGGATGTACAGGAAAAAGAGTCCATACAATCTGCTCCATTTTTTGCTTTATTTAAATAAGGCGTCCGTAGTATACCGAGCTTTTACATGACTAGCTTATACCCCGAACCCCACGGGTCCCTGTTCATATCATTTAAAAGATTTTGCCAGCATCGGGCCTTACTCCTTTTAATAAGCTTACAAAGGCTATTCTTTGCCTATATTTATGCTGCAAGCCTGGTGCGTTCCCTTCGAAGCTTGAAGTACTCGCTACGCTATTCGGCGATTTTAGTTGATTACCAGTTTACCGGAGGCATCGTCGCGAATCTCGAGCGCAATGCGTTCGTGGTCACTGGCTGCGTAACCTGCAGTACACATCGATTGTGAATGTAACATCGAGTATGCTTCTCATACAGTATCAGTGGCGGAAAATAGACATGGTTCGATTGTTAAGCATGAGTAGCTCTGTGCTAGCTGCTGTGTCCAAGACTGACTTTCCTCTTGTGCTAACTTGTAGCGTGGTCCGTTTAATAGCTGTATCGTTAAAATGTTGCCTGATCAGCACTTGATGCTCTATGTTTGAGACAACCTTCTCCAAAGCATCGAGTTTGCCTAAAAAAAGATTTTCCTGAACACTGAATCCACACAGAACCACCCGCTTGTCCATAACTCTGCACTTGAAGGCCAGAACCTTTCCAAATCCAAATGGCGGAGCTACCAGATTCATTCGGATACCAGGTGGTGAAGCTCCTGTCCAAAGATTACTCGCTAAGCAAAAGCACGTTGGTTTGTATCTCCCTTACAAACTGCTCAAGTAGGTCCTGAGTATTTATGGTTCAGTGTAACTTGACTTGCAGGATACGTATCATTGCAGTTTCACTTTGGCCTTGGCTAGAGCCTCTTTAAAAACCCGACACGTTCCACCTAAGATGCTTTTGTTACGTTCTCAGCCTTGCTTCATTCATGTACGGGTAATCCTTACATTTTTGACCAGTTCTGCGACAATTATCGTACAGGGAATTCCTATCAGTCCCCTTGCAGTCTTGCGTAACCAAGGCACTTGTTGCAGCGTGGTGTAACTACAGTTCGTTGTATTCTGTAGATCACCCATCCTTTTTAGGGCTTTGTGCTAAAATACAAAATCCTATTAATATCATGACCTGCGTCCATCTGTCCCTCAGTCCATCCATCTGTGTTTCTAAGCCGTTTTCTCCAAAACTACAGAAGCTACAGCCATTAAACTTTTCAGAAAGGTCAGATGTGATGACTTCTTGAAGGGTCCGGGGTGAAAATTTGTTTAGAGTTTTAAGAACCTTTCCATATAGGGGGGTGATCCTTGAGATTTGTTTTCATCAAAATGAATTGAATAGGGTATCATATGAAAGGTCTCTATGGAATCTTTTCAAAATGAAATTTGTATCGAGGGGAGTAAGAGAGGGGGTATGTAAGAAGGTTTCAAGTGGTTTTCTATTCAAGTGAGAGGATATTTGCTATGCATGTCATTTAAGTTTTTCATGAGTTAAATCATTCTATGTGTCTATATATTGTCGGCTAATTACAAAACGCCTCTGACATGAGTGTATTTCTGTCTACCTGCCTTGTTTCGATTTCTTTCTCCGCCAGGTCCACGTTGGCCATATAACGGTAAGTAACAGGGCGGCTCTATTACTCTAGGTAGCAAACTCACGTTGAACACGCTACATAACATGGTGGTAAAAAAATGTAAATGAACCTTACATACTACCAAGCTCTTCATGATGATCAGATTGAAAAAACTACAAAACCATGGTCATGTAATGAGGCATGAGCAAACAATGGGACTTCCTGTTTGAAATAATAGATTGACGAAAATGGATGGGACAGACAAGAAAGCGCTAACATGACCCTGTCAGTGGGGAAACCATCTCCTGTTTGGGTTACTAAATGAGGATAAAGTTAATGAACCGAAGTGATCGGGGATGGGCAGGCAGACAAGGCCAAAAAGGCTGGAGGGAAATCATGGGGACCCATATGCCAGGCTAGGTACCCGTAGTATCTTATGTCCTTTTCACCGGCTGGGGCGCGTGTACGTTTATCAGCCAAATTTTGAAGAATTTTGCTTTTATATAAAAAATTTCGTGTAAAAGAAAATTCTACAAAATTTGGCTGATAGACCCAGACCATAGAATAGGATGAAGAAACAAAATGAACGTTATACAGTTATCTGGAAAGGCTAGAAGGCTACAAAAATGATTCTGAAAGATTTCAGTGCTGAGGTTGGGTATGACCAATTTTTTCGGGGAATAACTGGAGAATATAGTCTCCACGATGAAACAAATGACAATGGCCAGCACCTGATTGGCTTTGCATGTAGATAACATTAGTCATACGTTTGACTTGCTTCCCACATCTCACATACATAAAATGACCTGGGTATCAACGGCTGGCGTAGTCCGTGTGGTGTAGTGGTTAGCGCACTTATCCCGTAAGCCGCAAGTCCCTGGTTCGACTTTCGTTAGCGGCAACGAGATTTAGTTCGAGTGATTTTTCGGACGTACTATAAGCCCGTTTAGCTATGATACGTGCTGGTTTAAAATCAGAAGGTATCGCAGCTAGGTGGACAGACGCACGGCCAAAGCGTGGTATTGACCATATCAACTTGTGGAGTGCCGCCACATTCGATCATCATAATAAGGTACTCAAACCATCGCTAAGCGAAGGCCCAAAAGAGGCTGTAATGCTACAATTTTTTTAAATCGCCAAATGGCAACACACAAAACCAAATTAACCATGTTCTGATCCAACAACAATTGGTCTCGAGCATACTTGTCGGCCGTCAATACCGATGTTGTATTTAAAGACGTATTCGGCAATGACCAGCACTTTTCGAAAATTCAACACTGAAAGACTCCAAAAGGATCTGCAGCGAAAAATTCAATGGAGACCCTCAACAACCAACTAGCTCCCATCCTATCAGACTCATCGCTGAAAAAAGCAATGAGCTATGGTTGGAAGTGTTAGTGGCAATCGAGTCCATGGCAGAACAGGTAATCGCACATCAAGCCCGGTGCAATAGAAATGAGTTCGATGATGAATGCCAAATGTGTTAGATAAAAAGAATCAGGCGTACAAACAATATTTAAGTAAGAAAACCAGGACGAAGATGGAACATTATGAAAATCTCAAAAGTGTAGCAAATAAAATAATTGGAATTAAGATAAGAAAAACGATGCTAACCAATTGAGAAATATCGATGTAAATCTAGCGAGCACCATCACAAAACAAGCATAAAAAGTAGTGAAAAGCCTGAAACGAGGTTATCAGCCCAACACCGCGCTCTGCCATTGTAAATCGGCAGCATCATCGCTTATGAAAACTGGATTAGGGAAAGATGGGCATCACATTTCAAGAACCTAGGCCCGCATCAATAACCAAATTACCGATGCCTTCGACACAAATATTGGACTAAGGCAGAGACATGGGCTGGCCCCAGAGCTATTCAATTTGGCTTTGAAATAAGTCATATGAAAGCTAACTGTCGATACAAGAGGTACGTTAAAGTATTGTACAAGTCAAGCTAAGTGGCAGCCTATGCGGATGACATCAAAATCTTTTCACGGTCGCTAACAACCGCCAAAGAAATTTTTCTGAAACTTGACGGGGTAACACAGCTAGTAGGGCTACAAATCAATGAAAATAAAACAGAATTCATGACCCAGTAGGGGAAAGATGCCTCCAAAACTCAAAATATTATATTTGCTGAATACAATATTGAAAATATAAGCAAATTTGAGTATTTAGATACTAAAATGACAAGAACCAGCAATGAAAGAAACGAAATGCGACAAAGAATAAAGCTTGCAAATAAAATAGTTTATTCAGTTGCGGCGATCTTGAAAACCAGTTGCATACACAGGAAAATAAAGCTCCAAGTAAACAACTCTGTAATAAAGCCTGTGCTATGCTATGGGTGTGAAAAAGGGACTCTGACCCAAGAATCCGCAAACATATTGAGCACTTTTTATGGTCGGGTCCTTAGGCGTATAATTAGAGCTAGAAAAGGTGGCGGAAGTACTGTGTTCGGAAACAGAAGCCAATAACCTCTCCCAGGGGCAATGGCCGCAACGTATAATTACCGCTCAGCGACATTTTCTTAAAAAAATACAATCTGCATGCGACTCGCCAAAAATCCCCAAAGCAGTAAAGATTGGGCTCCTTGAACTAGAGGAGCTTCTAGATCGCATAGGGCATTATCGGAGGAGCTGGTTAAAGGCCGAAGGGGACCAGAAGGCCAAAATAGATCAAAAGGCTAAAGAAGCACTGGGGGCAAAATCTAAAGGGCACGTGCAAATAGTTCCACAATTAAAAATCAATAAAAAATGGCTTCTAGCCCAATTGAAGGAGATCGGGATAGAAAAAAAAGAAGGAAGAGGCACTTGACGGGCGTGGAACATGAGATCAGGGGTTCCAGACAGTGCTTACAAACGGAGGCGAAGAAAGCCGCTAAGAAATTCCTTGAAAAAGCGCCAGAAAGTAAAGTTCGCACGGACGCCCTACAAGAAAAAAGACCCGATGCAAAATAGGAGGGAAAGAAGCCCCGCTGAAGACTCCGGCAGCAGGTACTGCTCGTAAAACCCCAAGATGGTAGATCCTACGTGGAGGTGCTGCGGGACATCAGGGGGAACGTAAGGCCCGGAGACGACCAACGCGGTCAGGCCACATACTGGTCAAATTTGAAGCGAAGGCCAAGAATAGGGAAGCATTCTGTGACTTAGTAAAGAAAGTCCTCGGCAAAAACGCAGCTATATCCTCGCTCGAGCCGATGGCAACGATCAAAATAAGAGACATTGACTGCGTCACAGATCTGGCCGAGGTAGAGAAGGCCATCAAAAGGGAGTTTCGTAGCGATGGCAGGATCGAAGCGAGGCTGACACCAGGAAACCAAAGGGAACAACGCACAGCCATAATTGAATTGACCGAAAAGGACGCCGAACAATTTCTGAATAAGGGCAAAGTACGAATAGGGTGGCTTGTTTGTAGGATACGGTGTTTCAAATGCCTTGGCTATGGTCACACCGCACAAGTATGCAAAGGACCCGATAGGAGTTCCCTATGTTACAACTGCAGTGAAATAGGACATAAACAAGTTGGGTAAACAGACCTACGCTCATGTCAGAAGGGTTTTGTATTCAATTTAAAAAATGCAGTCACCAGATCGAATCAAATCAAAAAACATGTCAAAGACGATTTTATTGGAGAAAATATGAAATACGAAGATCATACTATTATTAACAAAGTTGAACGGATTTCGACTTCTGAGGTTTTTAGAATTGTTATTCTCATAAATATCTCCCTTGATAATTATTTCAGATGTCCATCCGCGACGGAGAAAACACATTTTTCATGTATTTCCCCCTGTGCCTCCACTGAAGCAAAAACTGACAGTTTAACAACTGTTTTGAAAAGCTCCCATGAAAACTTTCATTTCATACTCATATCGGCTACGTTTGATGAATTTTTTTTTCAGGGGCCACTCTCCTGTACTGTTATCATCGATTAATGGCCAATTTTTTCGAATCCTAGAATGGTTACAAAACTCTTTTGCTAGGAGCTCTCTCCCACCTCCTTGACTTGTTTCACTTATGAGCATTAATTCAGTCATTCATTAAATTGAATCAAGTGTTCAAAGCATGCACCTTAAACATTGTAGTTGGCAAAAAATAACTCAAAATTATTCAATCTTCGCATTTAAAACAGCCACTATTTTGTTTTACGATTACTGATACCACTTGCTGAACCGATTCTCAAAGATATTCATAACACCTATCATTCCTGAAATTTTCATGCAAATCCTAGCAAAACTGTAGTGTCTGAGTCGGTAAAAAGCGCATGTTGTTCCATAGCCATATGTTGCCATAGTAATAAATGCAGCGCATATTGCTCCATAGTAATACAGGAAAATTCAAACCGCTATAACTTCGCTAAATATGATTCAATCTTTATGAAACTTTCAGGGCGGATCAATCTTATAAATAGACACCCACGTACTAAATTTCATTGAATTTAAGGGTACCGTTAAGATTTTATTCAAGAAAACATAAAATCGATAAATCATACTATTACCAACAAAGTTGAGTGGATTGCGACTTCTCACGTATTTGTTGTTGTTGTACTTACCAAGGCCCACATTCCTGATTTTTTTCAGATTTTTCGGATCACAGGTGTCCAATCGCGACGGGGGGGACACAAATTTTTCGTGTATTTCCCCTCCCTGTGCGCCCCTCGAAGCAAATTTTGCCAAACTAAGATCTGTTTTGAAAAGTTCTCATCAAGACCTTTCATTTGATACCCATATCGGCTACCTTCAATGAAATTTTTTTTTCGGGGGGTCACTCTCCTATATGGGGGGACCCCCCTTAAATACCTTATAAAATTTTTTTGTAATTCAACTTTGAAGAGATCACCACTTTACACCTACACACAAAATTTTATGTTTCTAGCTTAAGTAGTTTCCGAGAAAAACTGCTGTGACACACGGACGGACGGACGGACGGACAGACGGACAGACGGACAGACGGACAGACTGGTCGCGAAACTAGTAGGGTTTTGTAAAATTATTTTACAAAACCCTAAAAAAAGAGTGTACGAAGGTGGCACACTGTATTCCTTGCAAGGACGCTGATCCAAGACCTGATTTCGGACACGTCTTTGGATCAGAAAAATGTCAGGTTTTCAAGGAAGCCCTAACCATGACAAAATCAGAACTTCGATGACCTGCATCCTACAACTAAGCCTACACCGCATTTCAACCGCACAAAATTTGCTTGAGCAGTTTGCGAGAGACATGAAAGCCGATTTTATGCTGCTGAGTGAGCAACACCATGATAAAAGTTCAGCATCGTGGTATCCTGGTGAAACTAGTACTGCCGCCATCTGGGTTCGAAACAGTGATTTTCAGGTAGAGAGCTGTGGATGTGGGGATGGTTTTGCGTAGGTTCGGTGCTCACGGACCGCCTTCTTAAGTGTGTACGTAACGCCGAACAAATCGATATCATCTTTTCAAGTCAAGCTTAATGCTTTGGAGGGCACTGTCTCGAACGCAGACGGGAATGTGTTCATTGGGGGAGACTTCAACGCTAAAGCAATCGAATGAGGCATGCCTCAAACAGATCTACGGGAAAACAAATCCTGGAAATGGCTGCCAGGACGTCGTTCGTCATACTAAACACCGGAAAAATGCCAACTTTCCGCCATATTGGCTGTGAAGAAACCATACCGGACGTGGCATTAGAGGACTACTCAGCCAGTGATCACCAGTGCATTCTGCTTGAGATCAGTGATGTTGTCTCCCGACGTCCGTGCTCTCAGCTTTTTAGAATTGGATGGAACATCGGAAAGGTGGACGTGAGTGATTCGTCGAGATGCTCACAGTGGGTACACCGCTGCAGGGAGATTCGGAGGGCACAGAAGAACTGGCAGCTTAAGACGTGGTGAACTCAACTATGAGCTTCATTGCAACTGCTTGCAAAGCCTCTATGCCCCATCGAAAATCCCGGCACGGTGGTCAACTGAAATCGCTGAAAACGAAGGTAGTGTCATAAGCTTCGGCGTGACGAGGCAAGCAACCAGGTGGCAGCATATATGCTGTCGGCCGGGAAATGCCTTCGCGGATTGGTCAACAACAGCAAGGCTCGCTGCTGGCAAGATCTAGTGGACAATGTGAACAAGGATCCTTGAGGCCTTGACTACAAGCTAGTTATGCGGAAGCTTGGTGCCCAACGGAAACCTTGTATACATGATGCGGAAAAGATGGACGAGACAATCTGGGCACTCTTCCCCGCCCATCTCGTCCGTGTTGACGCTGTCCATGGTGAAACAGCAGTAGAGTGTCCACTCTTCACACAGCCGGAACTGGAAGAGGCAGTCCTTTCGTTGAACGCGAGGAAGGCTCCAGGCCCAGATGGTATTCCAGCTGAGGTATTGGAGCTTGTCTACCACCATTGTCCTAACTTGCTGCTCAACACATTCAATGCTTGCCCACGGGACGGGGCTTTCCCGGAACAATGGAAGGTGGCGAGGCTTTTGCTAATCAGCGTTATGCATGCTAGACACGGCTGGAAATGTGCTAGAAAAACACATCAAGAAAAAACTCACTGATGGGATACGTGCTGCTGGGGACCTATCTCCTTGGCAGCATGGCTTTAGAGCAGGACGTTCTACCATTGATGCGATTGCAGAGTTAGTGAGTGCGGTCCAAAAGGCAGAGGCATACTCATATAGTCACATCAAGCGACGGATCATCCTGTTGGCGACACTCTACGTGAGGAATGCCTTCAATTCCGCTAGATGAGTGTATGTTCTGAAGACGCTGGTAAAGCCTTTTCAAGTTCCAGAATATCTAATGCAGCTTTCGAGGAACTACCTAAAGAACCAAAGCCTGCTCCACGGCATGACATAGGGCCAACGAAGGCTGGAAATTACATCGGGTGTTGCCCAGGGATCTTTCCTTGGTGCGGACTTGTGGAATGTGTCTTACGACGGGGTACTACGACTCAAGATGCCAGATGAGTCGCGCTTGATCGGCTATGCGGATGATGTTGCGGCTCTGGTCGCTGGACGCACCGTTGAACAAGTGCAACTTAGGCCAGGTATGCTAGTGTGCCGAGTGAGGGACTGGATGACTGCTCGCGGGCTCAGTTTACCACTGGAAAAAACCGAAGTGGCTATCTTGACAAAAAGGGGAATCCCTTGAGTAAGGATGATCCGCATTGAAGACTATCGAATCGAAGCCATCGGTGAAGTACCTGCGGCTGCTGACCGACTGGAAGATGGGTTTCTCTGAGCAAATCAGGGCAACGGCTGAGAAGGCTGCTTCGGGAGTATCGGCTCTGAGTCGACTTATGGCCAACGTAGGGGGAACGAGCCCATCAAGAAGACGCCTCTTGATGAGTGCTGTAGGGTCAGTGCTACTGTACGGAATATAAGTATGGGACGACGCTCTCAGTAAGGAGGTAAACCAAAAACGTTTGGCACAGGTACAGAGAAGAGGAGCACTGAGGATTACATCTTCGTATCTGACAGTCTCTGACTCGGCGGTAAGAGTTGTTGCAGGCGTGATATCTGTCGCCCTCCTTGCTAGAAAGTGCCGCGCTATTTACCTGCACCGAAACGAGGATGCGAGGTAGATGGTTGTTTGCGAGGAGAGACAGCGCTGGCTCAACGATTGGCAGCAGTCTTGGGTGAATTGCATGAAAGGAAGGTGGACTGCGCGCCTCGTCCCGGATGTGAGACCGTGGCTAAATGGAAGGCATGGTGAGACTGATTTCTATCCGACTCAGCTTTTGAACGGGCATGGGTGTTTTCAGTCTTACCTGCACAAGATTGGTAAGTCATGGTCCCCCGATTGTCACTTTTGCCCAGGAAAGGAAGACAATAACTGCCACACATTTTTTGGATATACAAAATGGGTCAGGAGGCTACAACGGGACTTCTACAGAGATACGGGAGAGCTCACTCCGGATAATATAGTCGTAATAATGCTCGAATCGGTTGACAAATGGAACCAGGTGGCACATTATGTTCAGGCAGTCCTAAAAGATAACAGGAACTCACAACAGCGGAGAGCGTCGGGGCTGACCGTTCGTTTTTCTGGTACTTCCTCTTCCCTCCCGCTAGAAGGGGAATGCTCCAGCTTGAAGGTGCCTCTTGGCCTAACAAAACGAGACCTGGCCCAAAGTAATGTGTCAAACGGTTCCAGGCTGGGTTCTCAGGTTGACAGGGGAGGTGTTTAGTGGGTAGTCCAGTCGCCTTCTTACGAGCATGAGAGTCCCATACTCTGTGTATAAATGGCATTCACCTCCCAAACACACAAAAAAAAGGATGCGGAAGTCGATTTAACCTATTCGACTATTTAATGCGTCAGCTCGAGAGTATGGGCGATGTCATAGGCATTTTTGAATGTTTTTGGTTTCTTTACGATGATCATATCACACATGTTTTGATCGAATAACCCATGGAATAACTGCAATTAGCATGCGATCCAAAAATGTATGGTATTCACAAAATACTGCTCCTTGTATTAACCGAAGAGCGAAAGTCACTACAGGTTCGTCTTTTTCTACGTAATTAGGCAAAATTTGATCCTTTCTGCGTATTCGTTTCTTGCACTGCCAAAATGATCCGTGAGTACCTTTTGCATTTCCGCGTAAGTACACGCTTTTGGGTTATTCGGGAAAACTAAGAATTTTAAATCGCCATTGAGCTACGTGCCCATGTGCACTCCTACATATTCAACATAATCAGAATCTGGAATTTTGCTCAAATTAAGAGCCCAAGAAAAGCGAGTGAGGTAATCGGCGACCATCGTGCCATCGGAAGACTTGAAGATTTGGCATTAAAATGGAGACTGCATTGACTGCGTGGCCCCACCTTGTGTATTAGCTACCGTAGGATTGAGGGCAACAGGAAGTTGCAACTTTGCGACCTTCTGCGAGTGCCGTTACGAGCGTCTGCATCTCCAGTGATAGTGATATTTTCAAATTTAGAGTTTCGTGTATTGAATAGAATTTTAGCACGAGCACTTCCTTCCACCTTCCGAAAATCGCGTTTTACAGTCCTTTCTGACACAATTTTATTGTACTTGGTGATCCGAATAGGGAAAACACATCGTATATTATTCAAATTATATCACTGATTAATATTTAGATGAACACCCAACTGGAGTCATCGCAATACCAAGAATGCGTGACATTTTGCTTGGTATTCTTTCATCAACTGACGTTTTGCATAAATGATAACAACCTAGAGATAATACATTAGCGAAAAGGTCGTACATGAAACCGCGTGTTTTGAATTCAATTACACAATTTTAAAATAATGAAATATTAGCAGATACAACACTTCGCATGCAAAAAGCATATTTTGTTAGTTCAGTCTAGGGAGCCACGAAAAAGAAGTGCCTGGAGGTGGTGAAAACAAAAGAGCCTCTCTTGTAGCACTCTGTTTTTCTTCCTTCCCTCCCGATAGAAAAGGTGTCCCTGCAACCCGATGGAACTATGACGCATAGAAAGTAATTTGTCAACCGGTTCCTCGCTAGGCTTTCAAACTGACAGGAGAGGTGTTGTGTGAGTAGACCAAATAGCCGGTCTGGAAGTCCTACACTCAGGGCTAATTTTTACCTAGAAAAATGTTTGCGAGATATTTGATGAGTTTGCTGAATTTGGCCTTTTTAATGAGGCTAGGATAGTGGTATTTTTGCATTAAAACTGATAGCAAATTACGGCATAGAAAAGAATGATGTCTCAGTTACTCACTAGTTTTGGATACGCAACATTTGATTCTCCGATGTAAAACTTTACCAGCTTTCACTAAAAATCATTACTAGTAGTAGTTCGATAAAAGAAGGTTACCTCTATAATTGCTTCCAATTTATATGTACTAATACTATGGATTAGCGCTCGCAACGAGGCTGTGAGCAAATATTATTTGAATAAAGCTTTTGACATATTATCAATGAAATGTGATTTCAACTTTCAGTTTGAAGCTTGAAAAGTCGACGGGTGTTGAAACCGGAAACAGTCTTTTAGCACCTTTGTACATAATTTTCATCATGCAGCTTCGACGGTTCTAGGTCCTGTTTATTCTTTACTGCTATTGGAAAATATTGTATTTCCAGCCGGTAGGCCGATGTGGAAAAATATGAAAATTAGCTTCCGAATTATTCAGTAAGAAATGTCCACCTCGAAATGATAGAATATGCCGTTTATGGAAAAATAGCACACTGGACTGAGAGCAGGATGGCTTATGATAGGGCTTTCGTTGACTCACTCGTAACCCTCAAACGTATAGTAAATTTCTTCTACCTTTTCAGGCTTTTGTAATTTTTTTTTTAAAGGCCTACTAGTTTTGCATCCTGTCTGTCCGCCAGTCCATCCGTTTATAAGTACATGGGACTACCTCTGACAGCAAAATTCACTCAACTGTGTTAATAATAGGATGACTAGTCAATTTTACATTTTCACCCATAAAATCAAAACGTTACTCTTAAATTACAATTATATAGATTGATAAAATATATTTACATATGCACACAAAATCTTATGGTAATCGGATGCTGATCAAGTTAGTTATAGCCATTTAAATTATGTGCGATAACAACAACAACAATATCACGTGGTGATGGTTGATACACATTTCAAATCGACCTGGGCACTTTTATTTTCTTCCAATTTTCATTAAAATTTAGGGAATAGACTTACGTCCTCGGCGCGAGATTATGGTGGGTTTCGCCGAGATTGGCCATGTCTGAGGAAGCGTGAATGCGCTGGGAGGCTAGCATTGCAGTGTCGTTGGGCGAGTTCTATTCCCCAGCACAAGACCCACTACAAAAAATTTCGCATTCAAGAATTGAAAAGATATAATTACGAGGTAACCTACTAAGGGTGGAAATTGCTTAAAGCCATTAACAAACTGAGCCTGGAGAAAACAGATAGACTTGAATGGACTTCGTCTTTACTGACGATACTTATGACCCCCAAATAAACGTGGGGTATCCAGGTGAAAGCGGTGCCCACTCGTATCCCCCCCTCCCCCCCGCCAGACAAGATCCAAATGTAAGTATGGCCATAGATTTTCCATTTGAGTGAAAAACTCATACAAACCTAATTTGCAAATTTATGTCATAGTAGTATGCGAGGGAATCATAACACCCTATACCATAAAAAGGCATGCAAGCGGAAGGCCATCTTAACCTAGAAGAGCACCTGTAAAGTCAGAATAAGGAGTGAGCTCACCCGATGGCTAGCTCGTTCTAGTGGAGGGGCCAACCAACGTGGCGGGACCCATACCCGGTCAGGTTAAAAAAATGAAAAGACCGAATTTTTGGATCCAATTAATTCTTCATTCGTATCATTTCCTCCAGTAACAAAATTATTGCAATGTTTAACCGACCAACCATGTACAAAAAGAAAGGATTATTAACGTCACGTTGCAGTTATTTTTTCTTTATTGAAACTGAAGACCATTATTCTGAAGGGGTGAATTATTAAGACAAGTACATATTACATATTAGAAAAGAAATATAAATAAAATTTTACCCCAATAATAATTAATAAATTTTGTTTTCCCTTTTTTTCAAAAGAATTTAAGAAAATTAATAATCATATAAAAAGACAACAAAGGGGTACTTACCCAACATCCTCGCCGGGCGCCCGCTGATGGTTTGGGTGAATTACAATGATGCTATGTTTTAGCCTTATTGATATAATGGCATGCATACTGAATAGTTAATTTTTAAACTTGACTTTATGTGATAAATAATTACATACATGAAAAATTAGCGTAAAAAAGGATTGGAACTATGCTTTATTTTCTCATCGCACTTTCTCTTCTAATGTTTAATAGATTATGTTTTTTATGTTTAAAATTCATCATTTCCACTTAAATAACACATCCACTAACTGCAGCAATCAATATGGAGTCAAACGCATCACTTTTAATTAAATCCACATAGAGAACATCCTTTCATCAAACAAAAGCAGCAAAGTTTCCGAAGCCAAATATCAAAAACGGAATTCCATTCGAATATGGAAACCCCTTTTTCTTTACGAATTTATTAGCCCTTGTCAAGGTTATTTCAGTACTTATTTTTTCTTTAGGTTTCGAGCAAACAATCTAGCAGGGAATTCAAACATATCTTTTTAGGGTATTATAAAATAATTTTACAATACCCTACTAAAATCGCATCCTGTCTGTCCGTCCGTCCGTGTGTCACACCACTTTTTCTCGCAAACTACATAAGCTAGAATCATAAGATTTCGTAAGTAGGTGCAAAGTGACGCCCTCCCAAAAAAAAATTTTCATTACATGTAGGCAGTATGGATATCAAATGAAAGGTCTTAATGAGAACTTTTCAAAACAGGTCTTAAACTAACAAGTCTTGCTTTGAGGGGTGTAGGGGAAGGGGCAATGTACGAAAATTTTGTGTCCCCCCCTCGCGATCGGACACTTTTGAGCCGAAAAATCTGAGAGGTGTAACTTTAGGGAACAAGGGCAACAAATACCTCAGAAGTCGGAATTCCATCAACTTTGTTAATGCTAGTACATTTTATAAATTTTAAATTTTCGCCTATAAAATCAAGATGGGGCCCTTAAATTTCCCAAAACCTACAATTTAGGTTTTTTAAAAGTAACTGCATGTGTTTCGAAAATTTCACAATAGTTGAACTATAAACTGCTAAGTTAGAGCCGATTGAATATTTAACAATTACACCAATATTAACACGTGATACTAAGGAGATACACGTTTGCAACGGGCCTAGAGACTACAAATATGTAGGAATTTTGATAAAAATTTTAGAAATGGTTTGTAATATTGATGTGTTATCATGACTAATCAAGCGATGGGTTCAAAACACTTGAAGCAAAATGGTGGGGAGTTTAAAATCATAGCAACCATAATAATTTTTCGAACTCAATTTATGGAATCTGTATATTAGTCAAGTTTTGATATGCAGAATATACTCGCATTGTTTGACTTACTAATTGTTTTACAATCCCCGTCTGGTAGGAGCACTCTCCTGCTGCTTCAATTTGTTTGTCTTTCAAACTTGTGTTAGCACTTTTACGTGCTCAATACATACACTTGAATAAGTTGTGGACAAGTTTAATTTTCTACCATATAACTCAATTCTCGCCAATTTAATTAGATTTTCAATAAATTTCGTGAACAATTTCACTTTTTAGCATGGTCGGCAATTATACAGCAACGTTGTTTGTTAATTGAATCAAATATGCCATCGCTTAACAACTTGCTGTTACAAAACTAATTGTTTCGTTCTTTCATAAATACAAGCAATCACCGAACAAATGGCGATCATGATCACTGTTTTAAATAAACCTTCATCTGCCGTTTTCATATAATCGATTTGGACCCTAGTTGAGCTAATCACAAATCACTTCAATCTTCGTCAAGATCAAGATCAAATAACTAGTTGTTATACTAATTTGACTCTTTTGGGAAAAGGAAGTAGCATGTGCAAACTTTTATCACTGTTCGTACATTTCTAATTCTTCCCCTAAATGACAATTAAACTATACAGAACTTCACTGGTATCCTTCTGAGTGAAAATTTCACAATCTTTCATTTATCGGGGTTGCACTTCTTCCCTTCCAAACGAGCAAACAATTTCACATATACGGCCAATTGTTCGCAAAATCTATCAGAAATATCGCGCACATAACTTCTCGATCTCGCTAACAACTCGTTCTTTCTTCTCGACCAATTCTTCACTTTCGTTTATATTAAGCCACAGAACAAACTGTGAAATAGCGAAGCAGTGATTCAATCCTTTTCAATACGTCCATAAAACAAGAAAATAAAAAATAGTGTGACCCAAAACAGATGTATGAAAATCCCGTACGCTTCGCTGCTGGTACTCCACCGGTACGGGATCACGTCCCAATCGATTTCAAGTTCGCACCAGCCTCTCTGTCTCGATCCGCCCAAGAAGATCTCTCCAGCCATCGTACTGTACATGCCACAACGCTGCCTTGTGACGAGCCTATTGCTCTTCCACTGTAGGTTGCATTCGGCAGTGCAATCCGTGGATGAGCTGAATCATATCAGTGTTCTCATGTCCGAATTTTAATTGCAGATTTCAATTATTAAAGTAATATAAAATAATAATATATAGAAAAATTTAAATCATAATAAAAATATAAATATCATAAATAATATAAACTTATGGAAAAATTCAAGTTTAACAGATGAAAAAAAACAACATAAAATTTATATTAACAATAAAAAATAAATTTTTTCTTATTAATTTTATGATATAACTATAAATTTGAATAATTATTTTTCCAAACCTGCAATTAAAATTTAGATCAGTGTTGTGCCGGTTTTCGAGGAGTTTGCTTAGACGACTGCTCGATTACTACAAGTGTTTTATTTTATTATGTTAAATCGGGCGAGCATTCAGAAAAACTATACTCGTATAAGCTAGAACAAACTGGCGGCTAAAATGTGTTTATGAAAGAAACTCTGCATCTTTCGCATAAATTTGAACAATTTCTTATCCAAGTATTGAATGAAAAATTCATGTCATCAATTCACGCTATTGAAAAACTTGTTTCGAACCAAAGGATGGTTACAAACACGTTCTGGCAGGAGCACTCTCCTGCTTACTCAACTTATTTAAACATGCATGCAATATTGTCATCAATTAATGATTCACATTACTAAACACTATAAAAATTTTAACACGGTTATTTGTGTTCATCATTGAATAAATAAATATGAATTATTTCTAAAAGAATCAATTCTAATCTATAGTTTTTCTTATTGCAGGTAATATTGGTTTTTTCAATATTAATCTGATATGTAAGTATGATACATAAATTGTTCAAAAATAACTCCGATTGCTTAATTTAATATATTGTATACAAACATTAAAAACTTCAGATTTCCTTGATAATCTTCACCTTTTCAATATTAGTTACATCATGGCATGAACCCAATCAACCTGACGACTACATCATACAAAAGAGGTTTCCACCATGTACAAGAATTACATATTTGTAAACGCTCTGTATTTTAACGTTATTAACAAATGTTACCTCAAGCGGATTTTAATCCCATTGCATCGTAATGATTAGAATTCATATAATTAAATTGCGACGGGGGCTGAAGCTATTATCAAAGGTTGCCTGTGGCAATCAGGGCAAAGAATGAACGACGGCGATGACTATAAATTTTCAAAGTTTGACGTTTCAATTTAACCACCCAATACCGAGCATTCCGTGCGAAACTTTCAACGTGCAAATACCTTGCGGTAGGAACTTGGCATGCTACTGTACGAAGAAGCATTAGGGAGAGTAATCAACCTTAAACGAAACGTTGAATAAATCTGTTGGAATAAATCTTTCAATGTTTGAATTTGAATAGTTAGTAGAATTCAAAATTTTAAATTCTTCAATGTATTCTTTAATCTAAACTTTTTTGCTTTTGAGCATAAGTATAAATATTTTAACCAGTGTTGAAAGCTACTGCGCATCTTTGCGGTCGATGTAAAGGGTTCCTATGTCATCAATAAAGCAGGCGATCCGCATCTTAACATCTTAATTCGGATTCGGTTACATCTGCATCTGTTTATTCTGTCTGGAATATCTTGATCTGTGAGGCAAAAGCATTTTATTCAACTTGATTAGCATTCAATCCCTAATGCTTTCAGTATAAATAACAATTCTCTTTCTCCCAGTGTGTAGTATGTATTTCACATTTTCCTTCACACTTGCTTTACCCAAGCGATTTCTTATTTGGGTAAAATTTGCATTTTTATCAAATAAACCGGGAGAATCTAATTTAACACCCGAAGTACCCATCCAATAAATCAGGTACATTGAACGAAGACTTGCTTACATTGTCTGAGTGAAAGGTCTGGTATGCATGAGATTTGCAAACTATCACCATGCTTTCAGAACTCTTATCTTGAAGAAGAGCAAAAAAGAAATCACAAAAGATATTATAGCCGATATCAGGTGCAGAATGCGCTTCGTCTAAATTGAATGATTCCTTTATTTTTGTGTGTTTCTTATTACATGGTTGAATGCTGACATCTGTGGAAAGAGAAAGTATTTGTTATTGTAGTCCTGGAATAGTTAAATGATGCAGAAAATAAAGAATGACCATTCTAGTAACTGATTTTCATGGAAGAAGAACAGAGTTAAGCTTAGAATTATTACAGAATTATGTACTAAAATTGCAAATATACTATTGTATAACCCATACTTACTGATACTTTCAAGTCTAGTATATTCGTACAGCGCTGTTAAATATTAAATTGATTTTCATATTAACTGCTTTTATTTTTCTCTTTTCATTGCGAAAAGATAGTTTAAATTAAATCCTGAATTGAATAACGACTTTTTACTAAGCAATGATGTAAACCAAAGAACTTGGACTTAAAAGAAGAATAATATTAAACTGCTGTCAGAAAGATTTTATACTTAGCTTTCGCTGCGCCGACACCAACAATGAGACCCTTCAATGAGATGAACATGTTTAAAAGAAAAAACATTTTTACTCACTTTACATCGGCTGCAATTTTGTTGTGATATAATAAAAAGCATTAACAAAATCAATTATCAGAGACATTCATGTTATTTGTAGTAGGTTTATACGTGTTATTATTTTGTGAAAAACAGCAGCAATGATAACTGCCTCAGCGAGCTAAAATTTCGGGTTTCGCTGGAATGACCTTGCCTGACGATGCGTACGCGTGGTGGCAGATAGCTTTCTGCGGTGTGATGGAGCGGGTCCTTTTCACCATCGCCTAGTGTACACTACAAAAATAATTTTCACGCGCATAATTTATTTTAAAAATAACGCGTCCTGACGGACTCTTGTATTTACCTAACATACTGATGACACAAGTCATTCTTTCGATTTCAACGGAGAAACAATCCATTATTAGAAAATGGAAAACCTGGTGAATTTTGTGCCCTCAAGCACCCTCCCAACTGGAACGAAGCCCAGATGACTAGGCCCATCTTCGAGGGGCTATCATCCCTTAGTATGAAACATTATTCAAAAATAATTTACGTAAGTTAGCGGTTAAGTCACCATAATCAGAACCATGATTACTGTTTCGAAGCGCGTCGCAAAATTTCTTAAACGATTCCGGTATACTCGTGTTGACGATTCCAAAGAAGTTCCGTGGTATCTGTAGTGAAATATGTTTAGATGAAATGACCGTTCAGGACTGCAGCGATGGTCTGCTGCCTTAGCGGAAGAGGATGGTGAGATCTGCCGAGATTGGCCTTGTCTGGGGACGCGTGAATGCGCTGGCAGGCTAAAGTTGTGGTGTCGGGGGGCAGGTTCTTTCCCCCTAGCACAAGGACGCACCACAAAAAATTTCGCATTCACAAATTAAACAAGAAAAAATGCCGATCGACTGATGCCGAGGTCGAGGTAACTTACTAAGGGTTGCAATGTTTGTTCGAAGAACAACTTGGGCCAGGCAAAAGCGGACCGGCTGGCGGAGACTTTGTCGTTACCGACGATCCTTATGGCCCACAAATAAGAGTGGAGCATCCAAATGGAGCCAGTGCCCCTCGCACCCTCCCAACCGGATCAAGATCCAAACGTAGACGTGGCCATGTATTGTCCATTTGAGTGAAAAACTCATACAAAAGAACTTTGTATGACTCTCCCTCAAATGAGAAATACAAACGTAACCGATTTATGCTATAGCGTTACACAATGAAATCATATAACCCTAAATCATAAAACAGTACGCGTGCGGGAGGCCACTCTACCCGGCCTGTTAAACAAAAGAAAGGGAGAAGCGTGCTCGATGGCTAGCTCATTCTAGTGGAAGAGCCTGCCATCCATGTGGGTCCTTTATCCGGTCAGGCTGATTGAAATGGAAAGACCGAAGGTATAATTTAGTATTTCATTGTATTCATTAAGGTAACAATAATTACATTTCGATCTTCAATATATTATGATTTCCATTTATTATTCTCGTTATTTTCACTACTTAAATTTTAATGACTACAACGTAGAATTTGATAAATATAAATCAAATAAAGATATTTAATGCTCCCGACTTGATACCTATGGATAAAACTTCCACACTACATTTCCCTTAGCATGTGCTTTTGTATATTTTCTAATAAATGCGTCAACTAGTTTATCAATCAGCATAGATCAGAACACTTTTTGTTTATAATAACGCAAACTACATGTCGTTTTAAAATTTAACCCTTTAATTACATAGAATCGTTTTTAATACTGAAACTTATAGAATTATCTTTATGATCTTCGAAATTACAGTTTATTTAGGCAGTTCCTATGGCTATATGTAGTTAATCCATCGTCCTTGCAAAAAAAATTCTATTTCCTATCAATAATGAGCAAATCATCCGAAAATACGATATAAGTAACAAAATTTCAAACAATATTTTATGCTCAGAAATAAATATGTGATAAAGAGTAAGTGTTGAAAATATAAATTTTGTAAATTAGAAAATGCTAAGTATGCTTTTTGGCCAAAAAGAAAAATATTCATAAATTTAACATCATTAATTTTATGGAATGAATTTTCATAATTAAATATTTTAGCCTAATAAGAATTTTAACAGGTTTTCAAGCTGGATTCAATAAAACTTGAATTTATGTTTGTAATATTGTTTTGCGAGTGCAAAGTAAAAAAAAATTTTTTGGTACACATTGAAAATTTCGTAGGGATAAAAATATGAGCTACCTTCCAAGTTATTTTTAAGAACGACGTTAAGGCAACCATTTTGGCAATAATACCTTTTGCAGTGGATAAAACATTGAAGAACATTCCACTTTGCATCTTTCATCCATGTAGTCTTCCTTGCATGCACATGATGGATGCGAATAATTAGCTACGGTGCAATCAAAACAATGTCCACCATGCCGACAAAACAACTCGTCAAATTCCTTTGAGTATTTCAGATGCAAAACACTCTTTAATAATTTTGAATCTTTCTCGGACACTGATGGGCGCTTCAAAGAACTATTCTTTCGCATTGAAGATGACGAAACGACAACGGGACATCGATTAGCCGGAGTAAAGTGATCGGTCTCCCGATTCTTAAAAAATCTGCTTGAACAACAATCTGCAAAATTTCAATTCATGGAGCATTATCATTCTACGTTGGCTTCTTCGCAACCAACTAGGCATTCACGTGTAACGGCAACTACCTTTGTCGGCATTTAATAGAAATACTATCAAAAATAATCTACTTTTGTTAATAATTTTGTTGTTGCCATTTACATAGGTTTTCAAGAAGCGGTGGAGAAATTAACATTTTCTTCCGAAATTTCAAATAAAAGTTCAGAAACGAGTGTCGCGAAGTAGTAAGCATATAAATCATCCTTTTTGATGGCTTTTCTTGAATTTTTGTACATTATAATATCACACGGTGTTGGAAGAATCTTATGAATGATGATTTGTATTTTAATCAACACATTAACTGTGGATTACCACATTTAAATTGACGCTTTTGAGTCCAAGTCCAAAGCTTAACTGCAATTTGTTCAGTTAATACTGTTATTGACTTATTGCGAAATGAGGAATTGTATTTGAATAATCAACAACTCTGCCTCCTTTTATTTGTTTTGTGAGTAGCTCCAGGAATTCAGCAGATACAGATTAATCAGCCAAGGTTGAATGGACATGAGGACTTTTATCGTAAATCTCCAAACATTTCACGGAACAGCACTTTTGCTCCTGCACACTACACACAATGGCTGGCACAAAGAACACAACAATAGATATTGGACTGGAGACACTTATTCACCAAATTTCACTCACAACAAATTGGGATGATGACATTGAATTTAATTTTTATTGCTTTTATTTTTTCGCTTCACTAATTCCAACTAAGCCAAGACAACGCGGCTCATGGAACCATTTGGGGCACCGACCTACACCGAAATTCTTGGTTTCTCAACTAAAAGCAAACTCCATTGAGCGGCGGTACCCAATTCATTTCATTCGATTTCCAAGAGGGGAGTTCAAAGATATTTCGGGAGCAAAAATCACTTTGGATGCGCGGAAGCGGCACGATTTTGGTTCTGCGCAACAAAATTGCAAAAACTGCAAGCGCCCGACTTCAAAACGCGGCCAAGAAAATATCGCAGTTGTTCTTCGCGTAATCCCGCTGTCGCGGCCGTGAGTCAACTGCTCGATCCGTCCCAAAAATCTCTTTTTCTTTTGTATTACTGTGTACACGGTAAATCGCGTCAGCCGCTCGCTCAGCCGGATCTGATTGCCTTCGGTAATGTAATACTACGTGGCAGTGTACTAAATCAGTGTTTTCATATCCGAAATTTCGATTGGCAGATTTAAAATTTCTCACGAAAAATTAACTGAATTAAAGAAAAATGAAAAAGGATTTTAAATAGTAATAAAAGTTGAATCTCATGAAGAATATTAGTAAAGAAAAATGTTTAAATTTAATATAAAGTAAAATTGATATAAAATTACATTTAACAATAATAATAATAAGAACGAAAACTATTCTTCTTCTTCTTAGCACTACAGCCCCTTTCGGGCCTTCGCTTTCTGCAAACAGCGCCTCCAACTGTCTCAGTCCGTTGAAAGCGTCTTCCAATCCCGAAATTCGAGCAGCGATGAACTGCCTTCGTCAACCGAGTCAAACCAGCGTTTCCTCGGCTTCCCCACTGGTCGCCGGCCTTCAGTTCTTCCAACGAACACCTTCTTGCGTATCCGGTGTTCATCCATACGATTCATGTGTCCAGCCCATTGCAGCTTCCGCAGTTTTACAATCGTTGATACCTCCGGATCGTCAAAAATTTCACACAGCTCATGGTTGTGTCGAATTCGCCGTTGGTCCCCGTCTATCTACGCTCTGATTATTCGCCTCAGGACCCGTCGCTCTAAGGCGTGCAATATATTTGAGGATGAGGTTAGGGTCCATGTTTCACAGCCATAACATAACACAACACAGGCCTTATCACAGATTTGTATACTTGGAGCTTTATTTTCCTGTGTATGCAGCTGGTCTTCAAGATCGTCAATACTGAATAGAATATTTTATTTCCGTGCTGTATTCTTCGGCGCATGTCGTCTCTTTCATTGCCCGTTTTCGTTATTTTGGCGCCTAAATACACAAATTCGCTAACATTTTTGATACTGTATTCGCCATGTGTGATATTTTGTGTATTTGAGGTATTTTTCCTCATGAGCGTTGTTTTATTTTCGTTGATTTGTAGCCCAACTAGTTTTGCTTCGCTGTCGAGTTTCAGGAAGAGTTCTTTGGCAGTTGTTAATGACCGTGACAGAATATTGATGTCGTCCGTATAGGCCATTACCTGGCTTGACTTGTGTAGTAATGTACCTCGCGTATCGACAGGTAGCTTTCGTATGACGTACTCCAGAGCCAAATTGAATAACAATGGGGCCAGCCCATCTCCCTGCTTTAGTCCGATATTTGTGTCGAAGGCATCGGTGAGTTGGTTATTGATGCGGACCTGGGAGGTTGCCGACGTCATTGTCATTTTGGTAAGACGGACTAATTTGGCTGGGATGCCAAAACCAAGCATTATTTGGTACAGTACGTTACGATAAATACGGTCGTATGCTTGCTTGAAGTCAACAAAAATTTGGTGTACGTCTATGTCGAACTCCCAGCATTTTTCAAGTACCTGCTTGACTGTGAACAATTGGTCTGTTGTTGATCTACCTGCCCTAAAACTACCTTCATACTCCTCAATAATACTGTTGGCGTATGATCCGATTTTATTTTCTAAGATTTTAGAAAATATTTTGTACGTCGTACAAAGTAGTGATATGCCTCTATAATTTTCGGACTGTAGCTTGTCACCTTTTTCGTGGATAGGAAATATAATTGATTGGCTCCACTCGTTCGGCATATGTTCTTGTTGCCAAATGTCCTGGATGGCTTTGTGAATAGCTTGATGAACACTACTGCCACCATATTTGATGAGCTCCACTGGAATCTCATCAATGCCCGCCTCTTGATTATTTTTTTGGGCTTTGATGATGGAACAAACTTCATCCAGAGTTGGTGGGGCCAATGGAAGCGCTCCGGAGACATCTATAGGCTCCGATGTTCTGGAGCTGTGCGGAGGATTAAGGAGCTTCTTGAAATATGATGCCCATCTTTCCTTAATCTTTGTTTCGTCAGCGGTAACGTTGCCGCTGTCATCACGACAGAGCGTGTTGTTGGGCTGATAACCACGTTTCAGGCTTTTCACTACTTTGTATGCTTACCTTGTGTTATTGTTCGCTAAACTTACATCTATACTTCTCAATTGGTCGTCATAGTATTTTCTTTTCTCAATTCTAATTATCTTATTTGCTACTCTTCTGAGATTTTCATAGTGTTCTCTCTTCGTCCTGATTTTCCTACCTACGTATTCTTTATACGCCTGATTCTTTTTATTTAACGCATTCTTGCACACATCATTGAACCAATCATTCCTCTTTCGCTGAGTTTGATGTCCGATCGTCTGTTCTGCCACGGTCCTGATAGCTGCTTTCACTTCCATCCAGAGCTCGTTGCTCGTCTTTAACGATGCGTCTGATGAGATGGAAGCCAACTGGTTGTCGAGGGTCTCCGTGAAATTTCCGGCCACGGACACCGTTTAGAGCCTTTCGATGTTAAATTTTTGTAGCGGGCTGGTCATTGCTGAATATGCCTTTGACATACGACATCGATAGGTTAATTTGATCAAGTAATGATCTGAGTTACAATTGGCTCCTCGGTATGTACGGACGTCAAGTATGGTCGAGGGCCAACGTTATTGGATCAGAACATGATCGATCTAGTTTTGTGTGTTGCCATCCGGTGATACCCAGGGAATTTTATGAATACGTCGATGTGGGAAGGAAGTTGAACGTATGACTAGATTTCTGCTACATGCAAAGTCAATCAGGCGCTGGCCATTGTGATTTGTTTCATCCTGGAGGCTATATCCTCCAGTCGTTCCCCGATGAGATAGCTCATTGCCAACGTTAGCGTTGAAAACACCCAGAATAATTTTTGTGTCGCTTGTGGGCAATGAGTCGACCAGTCTTTCTAGGTGATTGTAAAACGATTCCTTCGTTTCTTCGTCCTTTTCTTCGGTCGGGGCGTGAAAATCAATCATCCAGATTTTGAAGAATTTCGCTTTTATACGGATCGCACACAACCGTTCATTGACTGCCTTAAAATCAATAACGTGCCATTTGAACTCTCTATCCACAATGAAGGCCACTTTTAAATATTGTGTGCGATCTCATGTCTTGAATGTCGTTTCCAGTCCAATTCGTTTCCTCGACTCCCAGCTCCCCAGATATTGGCTGGCCTGTTGTAAAAGGTCCTTAACTGCACCAGGGTAATTGAGTGATCTGACATTCCAGGATCCAATGCCATAGTCCTTGTATCGTTTGCGAGCTCGTTGTCGTGGGTCCATCTCATTCCGAGGCCTATCTGCATGTTTCGAGACAATTAAAGGTTTTCCAGGGAAGGGGAGTTACCCCGTCACCCAACCTCCATTCCGGCGGCATGGTTATTATGTCGATTCCATTATCAGGCGTGGAAGACTCACCTTCACCCTCTTACGTCCTCACAAAGGAGGTGTAAGTAGGATTTAGTAGCAGAGCTGTAGATGTATTTAAAGTTATTAGCATTTCTCGACATTTAGTCTTACATTATTGGGCAACCAGTAAACCCAATGTGCACCCCGACAGCATTTACTACTATTTAATTGCAGGGTTTGGGATGAGGAATCATGGAAGCTATGGGTTGGGAAACAAGGGGTTTCTTCCAGCTTTCTCAATCGGGCTTGGGACCGTCTATGGCGGAGTTAAGAAAACTATTTTATAACTTACGATTATGAATGGAAGTAATTAAATATTTTTTCCTAAATCTGCCATCAAAATTACGGATAGGAGTTAGGAAGGTTTCCGAGCAGTTTGCTTGTGTAGCTGCTTGATAACTACACATTGTTTGCATGATAACTATTAATCATTGACATTTTTGTCACGGACAATCGGCGTATTTTGCGCCAAACATGCCTGTATCACTATCGAGCGGGTACAACAAACCTTGCGGCGCTTAGTTGAAAACAACGCTTGAAAATACTCCCAATAAATGATTGGTTTTCTTGCAACACTGGGGTCGCAGGCATCAATCAAAATGGAACTACTCGAACAACCTCCTACATGAAAACCAAAACCTAAGTTTTTATTCAGTGATGACACATATTTTCTGCAAATATCTTTTGCAAAACAATTTTCGCATAGCACAGATCACTTTTTACTCTATCAAAACTGAAGCGTACTAACTTACCACGAGCTCAAAAAATTTTTCAAATCAGCCGCTTGCGCACTGACTAAACAATAATGAAAGCTAATCAAAATCCTTCAAATAGTAAATAAATATGTAACATTCTGCTGCTTTACATGCTTATTTCATGAACCGTAGAAACAAGTTGTTAAAACTATTGTTCTTTTAACAATTCAAGACAAAACCAGTAGTGTTTAAGCAATAGAATTGAGCCTCCCTCCACAAGCACAAAGTTACAACTCACTGGAAATTTTTCTGTGCAATTTACACTGGGTCAATTTCTCTATCCAGTTACT
>OZ017738.1:327638064-327935564 GCA_963969285.1 Odontomyia ornata
CACTCTCCTGCTTACTCAACTTGTTAATTAAAATATCGCCATTTGGCTTTAGTAGTATCATGAAATGTAGCAACACATGCATTAAAAAAATGACTAGAACTAGTATCAACAAAGATGATCAATACTTCCTCAATTCAAAACTCCTGGTTTTTTATATTATATTATATATATATATATATATATATATATATATATATATATATATATATATATATATATATATATATATATATATATATATATATATATATATATATATTTATATATATATATATATTTATATATATATATATATTTATATATATATATATATATTTATATATATTTATATATATATATATATATATATATATATATATATATATATATATATATATATATATATATATATATATATACAATAATTTAAAAATTTTATATAAATATAAACAAAACCAAAGGGGACTCATCCAACATCCTCGCCGGGTGCCCACTGAGAGTGTGGATGATGCTTTGACTAATTCCTCTATTGCTGCTAACTAAAACTTACTTTTTTATCGAATTAAAGCATAAACACATTAATGTTGACAACATTTAACCCAATTTCTTTTTTATTACGTCTTCTTTTCGAGACAGGTTATTAAATACTACGCGCTGTTTGCGCCGCATCAATTTCCCGGTTATAAAAGTTAGGTAATGATGAAAGCATTGAAATGTTAGTTGATCACCGATTATTTGCGCGAGCTCGTGCAGCCATCATTCCTAAACATTCTGTTTGTGAAAATAGTATTTTCTGAATCATCTGCCATCGCTTGCATATCACCATTAGCAATCCCGGGAATTTGTGCAGATTGATTAATATGCTTGAAAGCTTCTATATCGGCAGGCTCGCAAGTTTTTTCCCACAGAGTTCGACCATGCACGTATATAAAGGAGGCGCCACAGTTCTCTATGCTTCGACATAAACCCACTATATGGATTTGATTCTTTCTGCAGCAATCTTAGTTTAATAGATATGGTGTATTGTGGAGAAAGGTTACGCTTAACTATCCAAATCATATCGTAGAGGAGTACAGGTTATTTTAAAACTGCACAACCATAGTCTGGAGTGATTTCCCAGCGTGTTGGGCATCCACAATTTAAGTGTATTCCGTCCGCATACGGATAAATTATTTCCGCCGCTGTTCAATTGAATCTTTAGCAGCAAATTGTGCTATTACCGGCGAATCGACTCCGTTTGTCGTAAACTCATTTTTTCGCGCCAAATCACTTTGACAAAACGAATCCGCTATAATCATAGGAGTAAGTCGATATCATTGTATCTCCTTTCGGGACCTGATTATTTCTGGGAGCTAAAGAATAACCACACGACTAACGAAGTGTTCACTATTTGCACCATAACTTTCTCCGATAATCTATACACTCATGATAGGTTTTCCGTGTGCAATTCACATCTCATGCCCCGCGCGATTCACACAACCTCCCGGCTTGGCGATTTAAAGCGGACTCCTCGATCCGTTCTTATCCCAGCATAATCTTTATGCCGCAATGGTAGTTTTTCTGCGCCCAAGCAGATTTTTCTCTTGCTTGTCCAACGCCCACCGTATCGTCACACCACAAAGATGGATTGACGAGCCTCTAGCTCAGCCACTGTAGATTGCACTCGGCAATGCAGTACGTGGATGAGCTGTATTATCCCAGTGTTCCAAAATTTTAATTACAGATTTGAATTTTTAAATTATTAGAAGATAATAATGAAAAAAATTTAACTAATAATAAAAGGTAAATATTATAAAAAATTTAATTATTAAAAAAATTGAAATTTAATATAGAGAGGAAAAAGATAATTTAAAACTTTCACATCTCACGCCCGCGCGATTTACACGACCTCTCGGCTTGGCAATTTAAAGTGGACTCCTCAATCCGCTCCAATCCCAGCGTAATCTTTATGCCGCCACGGTAGTTTTTCCGCGCCCAAGCAGATTTATCTCTTGCTTGTCCGTCGCCCACCGTATCGTCACGCAACGGTGGATTGACGAGCCTCTAGCTCAGCCACTTTATATAACATTTGGCAATGCAATACATGGATGGGCTGTATTATCTCTGTGTTCTTATGTCCAAAATTTTGATTACGGAATTGAATTTTTAAATTAATAGAATAATAATGAAAAAAAATTAACTAATAATAAAAGGTAAATATTATAAAGAATTTAATTATTAAAAAAAATTGAAATTTAATATAGAGAGGAAAAAGATAATATAAAACTTCTATTTATGAGAAAAAATATTTTATTATTTGTAACTATAAATTGGAATAATTAAATTTTTCAAATCAGCAATTAAAATTTCGGATCAATGTTATGCCGGTATTCGAGCAGTTTGCTTAGGTGACTGCTCGATTACTACAATTCCGAATTGCTTAGTAACTTTTCTCGCCCAGCCGGATTTTCAGCAACTCACATAACATGCAAGTTCACCCAAAGCCGGTCGGGTGAGTCTTGTCCTGCCGTTTGTTTTGACTGCTATTCACACGATTTGTTTGTCTCTTTTCTTTGTTCCTCAGACATATGCCTACTTCGCTCCAATATATTTACACTACGCTTTTGCTACGCCGAGGTGCTTTATTACTACTTCATTGAATGTTTACTATCTGACCTTCATTCAATTCATCTTCTTTTCTTAATAACGTAGTTCCGAAGATGTTCCGCAGAAGTGTGATAGCTAAGGCGTGATATGAAGATCTCTAAAGGAGGAACCACAAGACTAAAAATTATTATAGTTTTGATGCGAATTATGTCCAGTGAAATGTGGTAGTTAATGACGGTTTACTTAATGTTGACCACAGAATAAATGTGCAAAGGAAAATGATGTGGATTTATTTATGGAGCTTTTTAAGTTTTCTACTATAACAAGTGTCTGTACCGGACCGCATTTTTCACATATCTGAAGGTTCCCGGGCTAAATTTATTCAAGCCTATTCTATTGTATGTATATATTCTCTAATGTTGACAATATTTTTATAGCATAAACTTGATTCCTAATAAGTTGGTTTGTCGTTGGTCTTACTGGTGTCGAGGATGAAGCCATCAAAACTCTTCATAAAATATCAAAGATCGAAAAAGCATAGACGTGCATCGCGGATTTCTTTTGGGGTAGCCAGGTTTGACTTCATGCGTAAAAACTACCACTTTTATGGTTTATCAATTAGATTTTGAAATTAATTAAATTATGTGTAACACCGGTACTTCCTACCGCATTGTTTAGAGACGTCGACTGGGAAATGAGCTTTGCTTATGGAATTCACTTATCAAATGATTTTGTAGAGATGCTGGGTGAGATGGAATTCAAAGAACTTCAAATAATTTTTGGTCCAGTCAAGCAGGAAACAGTAGAAATTGCTTTACAATGACAAATTCAGGTTCTATTCTTTGTTATTTAAAATGATAGTAGTCAGCAGATTTGTATACTCGAAGCTTTGCTGATACAACTTCTTCTTCTTAGCACTACAGCCCCTCTCGGGCCTTCGCTTTCTGCAAATAGTGCCTCCAACTGTCTCAGACGATTGCCCGCGTCCTCCAATTTCAAAACTCGAGCAGCGATGAACTGTCTTCGTCGACCGGGTCAAACCAGCGTTTCCTCTGTTTCCCCACTGGTCTCCGGCCTTCAGTTCTCCCAGCGAATACCTTTTTGGATATCCGTTGTTCGTCCATACGATTCATGTGGTCAGCCCATTGCAGCTTCCGCTATCTTCCAATCGTTGAGACCTCCGGTTCGTCAAAAATTTCATACAGCTTATGGTTGGCTTATAGTCGGGTGGATTAGGGTCCATGTTTTACAACCACAGCATAACACAGGTCTTGTGACAGATTTGTATACTTGGAGCTATGTCTTCAAAGGCATTTGTGAGTTGGTTAGTGATGCAGACTTGGGAGGTCGTCGACGTCATTGTCATTTTGGTAAGACGAACTAATTTGGCTACGATGCCAAAGCAAAGCATTATTTGGTAGAGTAAGTTACGATCAATACTGTCGTATGCTTGCTTAAGATCAACGAAAATTTGATACACGTCTCTGTTGAACTCCCAGCTGGTACATACAATCAACATAATGAGATTCTCTAACTATCTCTAAGCGAAGGCTCAAAAAGGAGCTGTAGTACTAAAACAAGAAAAAATACATTGCTCAGCCAAATATGGGCAGTAAGTAGATCATTGAGGAATGATGTTCAACTATTAAATGGTGAATACATGGCCTTCTTGTTTTGGTTACCAGTTCCTTCATGATTTGATTGTCTCTTTCAACACACCGGTCTTCCAAAGCACAGTTTTAATAATTCAATGATTAAAGAGCAATGTATGCTGTATACAGACTTTAGTGAATAGTGCGGCAGTTGCAACTACTTTATTCGTTGAAGCGTGGACTAATTTTGATGCTAACGTAGGTATGACATTCGTGAATTGAATTCCGACACATAACTTAAGGCGCAGCCTCCAATAAAACTGCCAATTTGGGTAAACTTTACAAGCCGACTATCTCAGAAACCTTACGAATATTTGCAAAATTTTTTAAGTAGAAACTAAAATGAACCTTTGGCTATTGAATCAAATCATTGCATTTTGCAAAAAGCTCGTTGCAAAAATTACAAAATTCAAACGAAATAGCATGTTTTCGTTAAAAAATGTAGTAGATCTCGGAAACTGCTTAACGTACCGAGTTGATTTTAGCTTTATTTGTTCGACCTAAATTATTTACATTGAATTAACTCATCAAAAATTTAAAAAAGATTTTTGCAAAAAACTTCCTGGAACAAAATGTGTAATTTGCACACACTGAGGAAATATCATGCTTACACATTGATTTGTATCAAATTTCCACATTTTGTTCTAGGAAATTTTTACAAAAAAACAAATTTTTTAAATTTTTGATGAGGTAATTCAGTGTAAATAATTTAGATCTAACAAACGTAGCTTAAATCAACTCGGTACGTTAAGTAGTTTCCAAGATTTACTACATTTTTTAACGAAAACATACTATTTTGTTTGAATTTAATAACTTTAGCAACAAACTTTTTGCAGAAGATAATGAGTTGATTCAATAGCCAAAGATTCATTCTGACTTCTTGCTAAAAATTTTTGCAAATATTCGTAACGTTTCTGAGGTGAACGGCTGTAAAGTTTACCCAAATTAGCAGTTTTACTGAGAGCTGCGCCTTAAACATTTCACAAAAAACAAGGCATTGAAATATATCTTCATCCTTAGTTATGTAAGTATGCAGAATTCTTCGTCTTTCTGATAAGAAATAGCCGTAACTATACCAAATAAACATAGTTCGCACATTCAATCATTGATTTGTACGACGAAATATGCAAAATATTTAGCTCATGTCACCAATATAAACAGCTTGGGTTAATCAGAATTTCATAAAAAAAACTGCTTTTCCTTTCAATGATACGTGAAGGTGCTCAAAAAGCACGAAATAATATTATGCAATATATTAATTTATTGCCGTGTATTTTTTAATTAAGTTGGTATTATATTCCGCACATTTGCGTGGTGAATATAAAAAACCCGTTTTTCTACGGAATAGTAAATTTTGGAAAATAGTTCTAACGAAAACTTTAAATTGATTTTCCGTGTTTTTAACTTAATCAAGGCTTTATTTTAACCGAACTATTTCACGTCCAGCAAACGAATGGATCCAGAGTATCATAAATGATCAAAAGAAAATGATTTTATTGTAAAGTTTATCCCGTTGGGTTTTTGCTACAATAAATTTCTATGAATTCATACAGCTAAAACATTTTTCACTCAATTACCAAATGAAAGATCTTGAGGAAGTTTTAGCTTTAAGCATAAGAATTGTATGATGAAAACTAAGAAAGAGAGTCCCTTGCAAATCAATAAGATACTTATAACTAAAAAATCTGAATAGTGGGGAGGCAAATTCCTGAGAAGTCAAAATATACTAACCTAAGTTAGACTATTGAAAGTATGATTTGTTAACTTTACTTACTGATACTGACCATATCACCTTGTGGAGTGCCCATACATTCGATCATGATAATAAGATACTCTAACTATATCTAAGCGAAGGCCCAAAAGGAGCTGTTTTGCTACAAAAAAAAATATTTAATATTTATTTCTAAAATAAAATCATTTGAGTGTAAATAAAACCCGTAAAATTTGATATTTTGATAGCGCAACATGTCAAATTTTTAACCTTCAGCCTTGGACTTTATAATTGGCGATGCCCATGATTTCGCGGTTGAGAATTCCTCGCAAGAATTCTTTCAGCCATCTCTTAAGCTTCCCGACCAAACGCTTCTCATGTGATCTATCCTTTAATGCTGGCTTGAGTAATTGGTGCTTCTTTATCCTTTCAAAATGGATAAACCGTTGTAATTTGGATAGGAGGTAATAGTTGTCACCTTATCGCATTCTTAGAGCAAGTATTAAAAGTTAAATAGTGTATGGAGATCGTGCTGCGGTCCCTTTGTGACTAAAACATACGTCAACCTGAGATTATGTTCCATGCATACCCACTTCATTCAATTGAATTAAAATAACCGCTCGCTTGGGGTTGTATCCATCCTACCATGTGTCTAAGTACCAAACATGTTGCAAAACATATTTTCACTTGTCTTGAACATTTTCTTCAACAATCATTGGGAAATGTATATACTCGTAAATCATCATTACATCGTACAGTGGAAAGGTTATGGAAACATTTCCAAGAAATATCGTATGTAATTTCATTTACAACTGCTTATTCTCAAAACATCTACACGCAAATGAGTGTTCATCAATATCTACCGATAGGAAAACAGCAAAATTATGGGTCCATTACTCAGCAAAATCAACTAATCCTTCGTCTCTAACAATCTTCTACACTTCTACAAATCATTTATATATAATTACCGAACATTTGTCTAAACTATCATGATTTTGCGTAAATTCACGATAAATAATGTTTCTGTTTAAAGCTTCTCCTCTTACTGTTGTTTCGCGTTTCTACACATGCTTTAAATCTTCGTTTACACATTTCAATTTAATGTATTCGCTTCATTAATTAAATTCGTCGGAGAAGAGTTGACTGAACAGTTTCGGCACGTCATGCATCAGATTCTTGTATCGTTGTTGGCCATCAACCAGACCATTAGACGCTAATTTCATGCGAAAGGCTTTCAATTTGAATAATGCCATAACCAGCTTTCGTTCTTAAAATTCACCTTGAATTATGTAGACGGATGAACGTGATCTTTGCAATAAGAGCTCAATTGTTGAGTTTGCGTATGTAATGCATGTATTACACGCTTGACTACTTTGAAGATTAGTCATTCTGATGTGTTACCTTTATCTTCTTTGTGAAGCTGCGTCAACGTTCGCGTAGATGTTAATAAATCATGAAAATCGTAAGAAATTGGTATAATCCTTTGGATAGCACTCTAAAAGAGATTATTTTAAGACATTTATTTCTGTACTAGTGGATATATCATGCGATCATTAAGTTTATAAATGGAATCACCGATTGTGACATATTCACTTTGATTCGGGGCACAATGGCGAATACAAACGCAGAAAATAATAAATAAACTTTTATTCAAGATATAAGTGTTAATGAATATACAAAAATCAAATATTCCCGGTCAAGGACCAGTAGAATAGTAGGAGATCAAAGGTAGAGTTTCGCTATTAAGCTGTTAATATTCTGCTTGACATATTTTTGAATCTAAGGAAAAAAAAATTTTTCATTTCGTCAAGCTTAAAAGTGTCAAGGGAAAAATGAAGTTGCTTTAAATTTGGGTGTGAAACAAATAAAATGAGATACAAAAAAAAACTGTTTGAAAGAATGTAATGAAGTGCCATTTTTATTAGTTAAACTTTAACTATTAAAAGATTGTAAATTATTATAGGGGTCACAAAAATATATTTCATATTCTTAGTGGTATATGTTTCCATATGAGTAAAAAAATCTTCCGCGTGGTGTTGTGGTTAGAGAACTCAACCCATAAGCTGAAGGTCTCTAGTTCGAGTATCGTTGACACCAATGAGATTTAGTTCGAGTGATTCTTCGGATGGACTATAAGCGCGTTCAGTTATGATACGTGCTGGTTTAAAATCAGATCATATCGCAGTTGGGTGGACGGGCACATGGCCAAAAGTGTGGTACTGACCATATCACCCGGCGGAGTGGCGATAATTCGATCGAGATAATGTATAACTATATCTAAGTGAAGGCCCAAAAATGTTGGTAGTGCAAAAAAAAAAAGAATAATCTTCGGTTGGGTATGGGTGTAGGTATAAAAAAACGAAATATTGAGCTTCTGCATTCCATGACATGGATGCAGTACCTTTAAGAATGTTAATGCAAAATTAATTTTTTTAATTCAGCTATCATAATTTTGTATCAATAGTATAGTAACAACCATCAAATCGATACGGCATCATTTTTATACTAGGGACTTCCCTTGAGTTCTATCCTTAAATGTTCACCTGAAAAATAAGCGCTTTTTTTCGATAAGAAGAAAAAATATTCTCCGAATTTGAGTTCACGAGACCAACAATTCCAATGGAGATACTCATTTGCTAGATTCGTTGAAGCTATTTGAGCTGAGATGGAGCAACCTAGGTATTAGTGGCTGAATGACAATGTCGAACTTACCTGTGTTTATTTTCAGTTTTTGTGTTTTTCGTTACTTAGTATTTGAGTTTCAGCTCATTATTGCTACCTTTAGTGCTGTTGTTTATTTGTGTTGAAAATTAGGGGTAAGCTAGGTATATGTTATGTTTGTTATACCAGGTTTAGAGACAAGGTTAAATGCTTAGGTTAGGAATATTGTGATAGCATTTTTTTAATATAAGATAACGCTTTTGTTTGAATTTTATTAGAATTAGGTTATCACATGTTAGGTGTATGATAAAAGTTCACTGTTGTGTTAAAATTATAAATAATTTTGAATAGTGTAGGTTGATTTTTTCTCCTTTTTCCAATCAAATCAGAAAATATGCAATAATCTGAATCAATTTGAATTTGCTATAGTTTTTCTGATTAAATGTGTTTAACTGATAAGGTATAAATTTAGAGACCCATTTGGTCCATTATGTTTTGTATGTTTATTGTTTGGAATTTCATTAATATTCTTTTAAAATTTATAATGATTAGTATTGAAAAAAGCGCTTTTGACTTGACTTTGACTGTATTTGCTCGTGCTCAAAACCAATAGCATAAAGATGTTGAACTGTTGCTTTGGATACATTCAAGTTATCATCAGCATAATTATAAGTACTGCTTATATAAACCAATATGAGCTTTTGTAGTCTTGAAACGTTCGTACTTTATAATGTCATATAAAGACTTGTTGTTATTTATGAGAAATATTCGAATTATGAAATTGGTATTGTTTGCATTTAGAAGCTCATTTACACAAAATATAAAACGGAAAAACTTACATTTGATGCCTTCATGTTCAAAATTTTTATTTGATGGAATGCTAAAGCTTCAAACAATCTACGAATAAAATTTTTAAACTTTTAATTGTGGAAGAGTGGATGTCTGCCTAATAAGACATGAAGACATCTTTCTTCTTTTTGCTTTGAAATTTAGTGTGAATGACGGATCTTGCCAAAGTGGGAGATTAGATAAATTGCGTGAATCCAAGCTTTGCCATCAATTTAGAAATCGATGATTCTATACCTCTGAGAATGATGTCTTGCCAATGAACTTTTGTATGTACATCCCAGAAATTTATCGAACATAAAATCGATTCAATGGCTGATATGTAAGATTCTAACATAAAAAAATATGGCCCAAAAGGATTCCCATCGCAACCGCTGGCTTCTGATACCTGCCATAGCCACAATGGAAAGATAATTTAGTGAGAACCATGCTTGGTCGTGTATCAGAAGCATTCACACATTCATTATGACTTCTTATAGTTCATATTAATTCGACAGTTGTTTTTTCGTTAGTTAGATCATGAAGTAGGTACTTGAGAAATGTTGAGAATTCAACATAGACCTACATCAGCTTTTTGTTGACTTTAAACAAGCATAAAATATTGATCATAACGTACTGTACCCAATAATGCTTTGCTTTGGCATCCCAGCCAAATTGTTCGTCTTACCAAAATGACAATGAAGTCAACGACCCCCCAAGTCCGCATCAATAGCCAACTTACCTATGCCTTCGGCACAAATATCGAGACTAAAGCAGGGAAATAAACTGGCCCCATCGCAATGCAATTTGGCTCTGGACTATGTCATTAGAAAGCCACCTGTCGATACAAGACATCACTACACAAATCGAGCCAAGTAATAGCCTATGCGGATGGTATCCACGTTTTCTCACGGACATAAACAACTGCCAAAGATCTCTTCTTGAAACTAGAAAGCAAAGCAAAACTAGTAGTTCTTAAATTCAATGAAAGTAAAATAAAGCTCATGTTGCAGTCAAGGAAAAATACCTCAAATACACAAAATATTGGGTTTTGCGATAATTAATGTTGTTCTTTTTTCCTGTTTTTCAAAGTAAATTTAGTTATATTAACAACAAACATTAATCAATATTCTATTCACCATTTTGTTGGAAGTTCTTTTGCCAGATTTCGATAAGTTGGAAAATTCCACGTTCAAAGAAGCCTTGGTTTTTAGAGGAGAAGAACTGGTCCAATTCATTTATAACAGCCTGATCGTAATTGAAAATTCTGCCATTCAAATGGTTTTGAAGGGAGTGAAACAAATAATTATCTGATAGTGCTAGGTCAGGGCTATAAGGTGGATGTGGCATCAGTTTCGAATTGAGCTCCATTAAGTTTTAACAGGTTATCAAAGAGTTATGGGGTCTGGCGTTATCATGATGGAGGATCACGCCCTCGCGATTGGCCAGTTCAGGGCGGTTTTTCTTGATTCCCTCATTCATTTCGATAGTTGATGATGGTTTCTTGTAAGCAGCTCAAAGTAGACTATACCCTTGTAATCCCACAACACAGAAACCATAATCTTCGTTTGAAGGTCGGTTGTGGAGGCTCATCTTGTTTGGTCCATGATCGTTTTCGGACTACGTTATCGTAAGCAATCCATTTTTCATCACCTGGTATGATTTTTTTTGGAAATTGGTCGTTTTGGCTACGACTCCGCGATGAGTCGCATATGTTAATGCTTTTGATGAGGTTGATTTTCTTTAATTCGTGAGGAACCCAAATATCCAGTTTGTTCACGTAATCAAGCTGTTGTAAGTGCCCTTAAATGGCTGAAATTGATATATCGAGCTTCTATCCGAATTTGTGGATTCAGGCGCCATAATAATCAGCAATGAAAAAGGTGAAATACGCTGAAAAATACAGCTCGCAAATAAAATATTTTATTCAAATTTGTCGATCTTGAAGACCAGCTGCATACACAAGAAAACAAAGTTCCAACTATACAAATCTGCGATAAGACCTGTGTAATACTATGGATGTGACACATGGACCCCAACCCAAGCTTCCGCAAACATATTGAATGCATGCCTTCGAGCCATATGGGAGCTGCAATGGTCTGGCTACGTGAATTGTATGGACGAAAAATGGATAGTTAAGAAAATATTCCTTGGGAGAACTGGAGTGCGGAGATCACTGGGGAAACCGAGGAAACCCTAATCTGTCTTGGTTGACAGTTCATCGCTGTTGGGATTTTCAGTTCGTCGCTGTTGGGATTTCAAAGTTGGAAGACGCGGTCAATGGACCGAGACATTTGGAGGTGCTTGTTGCAATAAGCGAAGGCCCTAGAGGGACTGTAATGCTACGAAGAAAAAGATCATGCTTTTTTTTTTTACTTTGCACTGGGCTCAGCATTCATCACTGTTTCTTCGGTCATAATTGTTAGATGAAACATCAAAGTATTGTTTTGTGCGGAGTGTTTGCGTCGAAATTGTCGTGTACTTTATAGTAACTATGCTTGCACGCTGAAGAGCGTATGGATTTAGGTGCGATATGATTAATTTTGAAGTCTTATGGATAAAACTTTAAATGAAATTTTTCCGTAAAATTTCTGTTCGTTCGAGAAAAGTTTTTGCGATGGCTACATGGTCTTTGTTGGAGTAGCGACAGCAAACAAAAAGAAAATTCACAATGATTAAATCGAATTGTAATTTTAAAGTGTTCGTATTGTCGTTTTATCGCTCCAAAAGCAGTTTGCAACGCTAAATGAATAGTTAATATACTAAAGCATTGAAGTCAAATTCTGATAAGTTTGATCCTCCAGCCCATTTCTTCAGATTCAAATTGTCCGAAAAGGTAGGTTGATAGTGATGCTACGTCAAATATATTGTTGAAGGAAAATTTTAAATTTTAGCTAATTAGCCCCAATGCAGTAAGTGCTGGTCCAGTTCATCAGCCTCAAATAAAAAGTACACCATCTGGAATAAATTTACTTTCCGCGAAAAGTCAAAATCATCAATCAATGATAATTGCATGCACTTTATTACCGGATTTTTATTTTTTTTTATTTTTTGCAGTTTTCTATAAGAACAAAAAATTCAATTTAAAGCTAAACTTCTCGTTCCGTTATGTAAAATATAACTTTCTCCTTAATAGTTTTCAAATTATAGAGCAGATTTGCAATTTAAAGATAATTCTGGATAAAAAAGTGTTAAGACCTAAACACAGTCATCGTTTGTTAAACTGAACAAAAATTAATAGCGTATATTTTAACAAAAACTTAAATAAAAACAATAATAGTATAAATAGAGCTTTTGGTCCGAAATATTTAGCGCGCCATACCTGTCACGAATGTTACACTTGACTTATCAATCTTGTCTTAGGATATTGATGGCTGATAGCGAGCAAATATGGAGCCAACGAATCATATTTACACTATCCACAAAACAATAATTAATAACAAATACCATAAGCGGCAAGCCAAAAGCGAAAAGATGTTGGCATTAAAAGAATATTGCGGAGGATGAGAGGTTAAATGAATGAATTTATGTCCTTTTTATGTTAGCCTCTAACCAGGCTGACTCCGACTGCGGGCCCTGGGTACCGTTTATCCCGTTTAAAACGGAACTCACTCGTGCCTCCAGCCAAGCTCAAGTAGGAGTGATCATTCTTTCCCAAACATATGCCTGTACTTTGCTTAAATTAACTGGAGGGTAAACTCTTCCATCTACACCATAGCTAAACAGGAAAAAGTCTAAAATCACTGAAAAAAACAATCCGCTAGTACCGAATCCGCTTCTTCTTTGCCTAAAATTGTATTCTTTGATAAAATATCAATTTCTTCCTGACACCAATTCAACAGAGTCCACATTATCAAACAATGATTTCCTTATTGCAACTCTGTCTGCTAAAAGCAGTGTCAATTCTACAAATTGGATGCTGTGTAGTTACTGTAGCCGGCTACTACAATAACTACACAGCATCCAATTTTTGAACATCATCACGTATCAATCTCGAACCAACTAAAACAGAGGAAAACGTGCCAGAAATCGCCCTTTTAAACCCTCGCTAACGGCTCCACCACTTCACAAACCTGAAATTCCTTATACAGGGTGTTCCATTGAGGATATAAAATTTTTATCTAAATCGATTGTGGGGCGTGCTGTGTGGCCAGTGGCACCATCTTGTTGAAACCACATATCGTTTATGTAAAGCTCATCTAATTCTAGCCACAAATAATCTTCCAACATAACACGATCGCACTCGTTTACATCCACGAAAAAATACGACCCAATCACCCCTCCGGTATGAAAACCGCACCAAACGTTGCGGATGCAACGGTATCTCAAGATGCACATGTGGGTCTGTTGCTGACCAATAACGCATATTTTGCTTATTAACAAAGCCATTAAGCCAGAAATGAGCTTCATTGCTGAACTTGATTTTTCGATGAAATTCTTCATTTCCTTCAAGCCGGAACATCCAATAGTGAAAATTTGGATTCGAACTCATACACTATAGCACGTACAGCCTGTCGGGTGAGACGATTATTACAGCCGAAAATTGGAGTAAGTGCTCTTAAAGTTGCGACTACCGACTCAAAATTTTGGTAGTAATTTTCAAACCTTGCTGGTTCGCGAACTTTATCATGGTATAAATTTTAACTTTAACTAACGTTTTGACATTTAGAGTTTATTAAGAAAGTTTAAGCGTGCGTTCATATAAAGATACGAAATTGTTGTGTCCATAATCGAGAACCCTATATTAGCGGTCAGTGCCCTTATTCTAGGAACTCCCTTTCCATTAAAATATTTTGGCATCAATTTCGAATAGTTCGCTGAACGACAATCTTCTTTTCACCAGAAAAACGCATACGGTTGCGTCCGCGTCAAACCATCCCGGGTAAGTTTATAACCCTTCTTGTTAAGTTAAATTGTTATAATTAAGGAAATATGCCGTTTGTCCTTCGATGCATTTACATTCATTCGGCTCAATGACTGTATTTTGCAAATCGGGTTCGGTGAGCCTTCGATTTAGGATGATTTTGCCATGTTTGCCACATCCCGTAGATAGAGCCCAAATATTGCAAACATTACTGGAACTATTTTCCGTGTTGGCATTGATGGTGAACTCTTTGAATCATTATGTTCTCCGCTAGTGAATGATGCTCGCGGGAAACTACCGAAATGAAAATGCATTTGATGACAACTACCATTTCCTTCTTTCCAAGCAAATCTTTTCTATGCTTTATACAGGTCAACAATGCGTACACATTAGTAACTTGTCTTTGCTCAGCATCAGTTCATTGATCTTCTTATCTTCATTCGGTATTAAATTAATGATTAGTGTGAATAGGATTGTGGTCACGATAGTGTCCTTTAAAGAGGTATAAAAATGTACCGTAACAAGCTGCATGAAAACTAACTGAATAAACGTTGCAAAAAGTTAAACCAGGGACAAGTTGAACAAATAGAAGAATGCTCCTACCAAAAGGTCTTTGTAACCACCCTAACGTTCGAAAAAAAATTTCTAATAGCGTGAATTGGTAGCTTTAATTATTCATCCAATACTTGGGTAAGAAAGCGTTCAAATTTATGCAAAAGATGCAGAGTTTCCTCCATAAGCACGTTGCAACCGCCATTTTATTCCAGCTTAAATAATTTTTTTGTATGCTCAGACGATTTCTTTCGGCCTTCGATGATGGGACAAACTTCATCCAAAATTATTGGGGCCAATGAAAGCTCCCCGCAGACATCTATAGCCTCCGATGTTCTGACGCTATGCGAAGGATTAAGGAGGCTCTTGAAAATTGATGCCCATCTTTCTCTTCTCTTGATATCATCAGCGATAATATTGCTGATGTCATCACGACAGAGCATTCAGGCTTTCCACTACTTCGCATGCTTTTCTTGTGTTATTCCTCACTAGGTTTACATCAATGCTTGTCAATTTTGTGTCATAGTGTTTTCTTTTCTTCATTCTAATGATCTTATTCGCTACTCTCCTGAAATTTTCATAGTATTCTCCCTTTATCCTGGTTTTCCTACCTACATATTCTTTGTACGCCTAATTCTTTTCATCTAACGCATTCTGACACTCATCATCAAACCAATCATTTGTCTTGTGCCGGGCTTTATGTCCGATTGCGTGTTCTGCCACGGTCTTAATAGCCGCTTTCACTTCCATCCAGAGCTCGTTGCTTGCTTTCAGCTATGCGTCTGGTAAGATGGGAGCCAGCAGGTTGATGAGCGTCTCCGTGAAATGTTTGGTAACAGACGCCGTTTGGAGCCTTTCGATGTCAAATTTTTGTGGCGGGCTAGTCTTCGCCTAATATGCCTTTGACATACGACATCGATAGATTAATTTGATCAAGTAATGATCTGAGGTACAATTGGCTCCTCGGTATGTACGGACGTGCCTTGAATATCATTTCCAGGCCAGTTCATTTCCTCTCCTGTCAGTAGACTGTCCTGTTGTAAAAGGTTCTTAACAGCGCCAGGGTAATTGAGCGATTTAACATTCTAGGAGTCAAATCCATAATCGTTTTTGCGATTACGAGATCGTTGTCGAAGTCTTTCTGTAGATTTCGGAACATTGTAGGGCTTTCCAGGGACGGGGAGTTAACCCGTCAACCAACCGCCATTCCAGTGGGATGGTTATACCTTCGATTCCGTTATCGGCCGTTGAAGACTCGCCTTCACCCTCTTACGTCCCCACAAAAGAGGTTTAAGTAGGATTTAGTAGCAGAGCTGTAGATGTATATCAGTTATTAGCATTTATCGGCATTTATTGTCCCATCTTTGGGAAATTAGTAAACCCGATATGCGACCCCGAGAACATTTGCTACCAATTAATCGTTGAGTTTAGAATAAGAAATCTTGAAATCCCAGATTGAGGAAACAAGTTGTTCCCTCCTCCTTTCTAAAACAGGCTTGGGGCCGTCTACGATCCAGTTGCTGTTTATGATATTCCTGAATTCAGACGAAAATATTACATTGTAGCTTAGTTGATGTTCTTTTCCTGCGTGGGGGTTTCTGTACATCACATCAGCAAAATTTGTAGTGTTTCTCCAGCTAGAAATTTGAAGAGTGCATCTCCAGTAATGCAGTGAGTCACGGTTTGATATGCCAATCATGCTGATTTTCATCCACCTCTTCTTCTTCTTCGTAGCGCTACAGCCCCTCTCGGACCTTCGCTTCATGCAACAAGTACCTTCAACTGTCTCGTTCCACTGACCGTGTCTTGCAATTTCGAAACCCGAGTAGCGATGAACTGTCATCGATGACCAAGTCAGACCACCGTTTCCTTGGTTCCTCCATTTGTCTCCACCCGTCAGTTCTTCCTACGAATACTTTTTTGGCTATCCGTTGTTCGTCCATACGATTCATGTGGCCAGCCCATTGCAGCTTCCGCAGTCTTACAATTGTTGAGACCTCCGGCTCGTCAAAAATTTCATAAAGCTCATGTTTGTATCAAACTCTTCATTGGTCTCTGTGTAGCTTCGATCCAATTTTTCGCCTCAGGACCCGCCTTTCGAAGGCGTTCAATATGTTTGCAGATGCTTGGGTGAAGGTCCATGTTTCACACCCATAGCATAGAACAGATCTTATCGCAGATAAATTTTCATCCACTACTATCGCAAATTGTTGACCCGGTAATTGAGAGTTATGTCATTGGTTCTCAATATTTTTGCCTGTGAGCATATTCTAGTTCATTACTGGAATATACCGACGCCGGACTTTCAAATGCATAATGCATGGTTATTTCATCTTCTTCTACCAACCAAAGTTCTGCGCTCCTATATAATTTTAGTAGAAAACCCGTTAACATATACTCGTAATTTGACTCATTTACCAGGGTTTGCAACGTCTATAGTTGGCATATACTTGTCGAGACTCCACCAAGTTAGCTTTTATTTTACAGTTTGTTTTGTGCATGATATGAGAGCTGGAGAAACTTATGGAGTATTCTAGAGTGTTGGCTTTATTATTACCATTATACTTCATGTACGCTGTCATCTAAAAAAGCCTTAACAAATTATATTTCCGAATTACAGCTTAATATGTTCAGATATTCATACGCCATTTTTTATACTTTTTCTCATCCAGAGAAGACAAACAGTATCGCTTGGCTATCGCAATTGATGTTGGTTTGTACTCTTCTTCGTTTACTATCCATAACAGCACATCCAGGGTATTAAATACTTCTGCATGCAATATAGAGGTAAGCATTCTTAGTGATATCAATTTGTGGAACCTTCTCTTAACAACTATACTTCTCCATTTCCCTCCTTAGACCTGAAGCACCCTTTGTATAATCTTATACCTCCAAACTGACTAGTCGTTCCACTTGAGGTTCTGACATGAAAACTTTCTTTAAACCTTTAAAACAACAGTCACCCTGTCGGTGAACCTAACTGTCTTAGGGACAAATACCGCCAACAACTTGAAGATAATATTATGAACTCGCACAAGAATCTCCCTGTGATCCTAACACTGTAAGTCTCAAAGATATTTCAAAATCGCCCACATGATGAAGATTTTTAGGGGAAGAAACTTTAATACACCACTCAGGGACATACCTGGTATGATGAAAATGACCCGGAAACTACCAGACATACCATTCTTTGCTGTCCGGCCAAGCAAGATGATGCCCAAGAACGGTCTGCTTTGTACTACCAGACTGCATTGGCGCAAAAAATCAGTGGCTTGATAATCGCTATTCATAACCAAAAAGTTTGATTGAACTGTAAAGTCAATGATTCACGTAAAGAATTGCCCAAACACTATGCTTGTCTGCATGGTGTTTGCAAAAATATGCTCCTTCAAAACAAATCTTTTATTCAATGCTACCCCAAAGAAATTTGAGTTCTGAATGTAGCTAGTTGGTGACACCGATCATTCATGATAGGATTAGACAATCAGTTTTCCGTTTCCTCAGGAAAAGAATCGCAATGTTGTTGTGTAGATTAACTGACTGCACATTGTCCTGATACCACTGCTGCAATGTATTTAGCCTTACTAGCTCTTTCCTGCAAAAACAAGCAGATCTATATCATCCGCATATGCTCATAATTGAAGTTGATGCTTCTCCAGTCCAAATTAAAGAAAAATTGACTAATATGCTCTATATTTGCGATGACCTTCTTGAGTCCAAAGTATTTCCATCTTGGCCCACGCAGCTTGGTCATCCTGTGTTGTTGCGTAGAGCAGTCTGTACCTGAGCATGTTGCTGATCCAACTAGTAATCTCTTGCGCAGTCCTATGAGTTCTTGCTGCTTCACACAAATAGTTGTACGGCGTGCAATCAGAGGCTCCCTCAATATCGATAAATACTCCCATCGCATTTCCTCTTATATTCGCCTTGCGAATTCCTGTAGCCTCTACAGCTACAACAAACAAGTTGGAATTCATTTAGATAGGCTACTAAACATTCATTTCTTTTAGTCAAGTGTTCTCATGCAAACTTTGTTTAAAAAAACGTAAAAACACAAATTATGCAACCGTTTACATATTCCAGTGAAACCCGACATGAAAACATTTTTCAGAGTCGTCTTTATACAATTAAGTTATCACATTCACGTCAAATCTTTCCATGAAACTTCTACAGTTTCCAATGACTTTAGTTTAGAAACAAGACGTTTAAAAAATTGGTAAACACTAAAATAGTTTCAAATAATCGTAGGGGCTTTGAATATATTTAATTTGCGTGTTTGTGATATGATTTTTAAAAAACTTAATATCTTCAACAATTTTGTGACTTAATCACTGTACATGTTCGCTTTTATTTCTGCCAAATTCTTGCATTAATCAGAAAAACTGATTCGAATGCAAAGAGCCTCATATCACGCTTACATTCCACTTAAATAGTTTTACTATAATTTATAGAATTTACTCATTGCAATTAACCAATGTAATCTGCTCTTTTCTCCGCAATATTTGCTGAAACACTCTTCATATTTCATACTAATAGCACATTCTTGGCGAAGTAATTCAGCATTATGCTAATTTGAAATTGGATTTCTTATAACTTTCAGTTCGGATTTGATACCCCAAACTCCAATACTCTTAATGGCATCAACCTAATAACTTTCGTTTTCTATGTTTTGTTAAAAACAGAAATGCCATTTCGACACGATATTTCCCAAATCCCGGTATGTTCCTACTCCCAAAAACCTTTCATTAAATGTGATTAACGTTCTAATGTCATGGAAAGTAAAAACAACCCCATAAGCGAAAAACCAGCGAAAATGTCTGGTTTTTGTGTAGCACTAAATTCTCGCCGCAGGAGTTATGACATCACATACGTAATATGTTCATTTTGAAATATTTATTGGGCTAAAACCCACTAAATTGAAACAGATATAGTGACAAAAGGTAACAAATAATAACGTAAAAATTTATTGGATTGTTTTAGGTGGTTTTAATGATGTCATGTCATGGAGAAAACTATTTCCGTATTTGTTTTCCTAGCTTAAGTGGCGTTGCATACTAATTTTATGTGAAATTTGTCTCCTTCGTTAGCGGCAGTTCTTTTGGTAGAATAATCATTGCGGGATGTCTATTGTTGCGGCCCGTTTCTTATTGTTAGTACTTTCTGTGCAATGAGGCATCAAAATAGAAAATTAATGGGCTTTTGTCTGCAAGTTTAATTCGACTTACCGCAGTCTATGGTCTCGTTAAGCATCATAATAAACTTACCTACACTGTTTAATGAATTTCTATTTTCTATTGTTTCTGAAAATTTTGTAAAGAATCAAAAGAGAACGATAAAGTGCTCCTAACGGTTTAGGAATCATTTTTCATCAATTTTATTTATACTGCGGTACGATTGAAAAGCAAGGAAACCCAGATCTGCTTTCCACAAACTTTTCCTGTTTATTCACTTCCTCAACGTAAAGAGGCGAACTGGCTTAAAACTTGTACAATATTTCTTGCCAAGCCCATGCAATATGCAAAGCAGTTAAATCGGTACGGTAATGTGAACATATGTAGATACTTAAGACTTCCGCGGCACTCGGTACAACCAGTTTTTGTAATTGCCCCGAAACTTTTCAAGACAAGAATCTTGAGCTCGTGACACTGCACGAAAATGGTTACTCTACAACTAGCGTAGACACCGATAATAACATTTAAGCCCCTAAACAAAAAAGACCACACTACTAAATGAATCTGTTTTGTTCGCCTTGCACTATTATCTGAATGCTCCGATCAGGGAAGAGATTACAATCATTGTCGTCCGAAGAAGTGGCCATTACAGCTATTACACAAGAGGAAGGCCTTACCAGTTGTGGTAATTGCATTCGGCTGCGGGAGAAATATTCAACCGAATGGAGGACGCTAGTGAATATTGGTCAAGACGTAAATTATGCTGCTGTAAGTGCTGTAAAGTTGATTCCTTAGTATATTTCCAACTGTAGTTCTGTTACCTGTACTCTCATAATCGTGATTTATTGGCATATTTTCTAGCCTTAAGACCCGCTTCAATTTCTTGAAATGAAGATTACTACCGCAACGGCTTATTGGAGAAGTCGTAATTAAAATTAATACAACGGAGCAATACAGACACTACCAGTCACGTTCATTGAGGAAACTTTTTTAACTTTCTTTGTCAGTATATGTACATTAACTTCCAAACATTTCAAAAACCAATTAAATCGGTTTTTGGGAAGATTGTTTCATCGAGAATTTTATAAACTTGTAATTGTTTAAGCCAAGTTAGGTATATTCATCACCACATTGTTTGCGGGGACTGTGACCAAACCTCAGGTGTGAGCACTAATGAATAATTTGGTGCTTACCTTGTTATCTACTCTTGATCATCAACATCATCTGTGGCGCGACAGCCCAAGCCAGGCCTTGGCCTCCAGGATTAATCTCCTCCAATCATTACGTTTCCGCGACCTTGTCCGCCAGTTGTTTACTCCCAACAAGGATCTGCTGTCTAGTCTTTAGAGTTTTGGAAAAAAATATTTTACAATCACCTGTTAAAATCGGTCAGTGCGTCACACCAAGTTTTTTTCAGGTACTAGAGTGCGGATAGTCATCAAATTTTGTGAATAGCTCAGCAGTTGCTATTTAATGAAAATTTTTAATCGAAAAAAAATTTTAAAATATTTTGATGGTGTCACCCCTTAAACATTTTCTTAACCAAAGATCGTCGAGTAGGATATAAAATGAAAAGTCCTATCATATCTTTTAATGACAGATGGCAAAATGGCGATATCGATAAAGGTGTAGCCAGGGAAAGCGGAAGAACACGAAAAAATTGTATCCCTTCCCCCTTCAAAATTGGATACTTGCTGACTGGAAAATCTGAAAAAAATCATGAAGGTAATTCTCTATGAATACAATAGTTCTCTATGAATACAATAATACCTCAGACGTCAAATTCGGTCTAATTTACTAACATTGAAGAACTGAGATCTGCTAAACTACCATAATTTTGTTAATGAAAACATCAATGGTTTTTAAAATTCCCCATTCTGTTGAAACCGGTACTGCCGCCATCTGGGTTCGGAACAGTGACTTTCAAGCGGAGAGTTGTGGACGGGGGGATGGTTTCGTGTGGGCTCGGTGCTCAGGGATCACCTTCTTTAGTGTGTACCTAACGCCTAACGAGTCGATATCATCTTTCCAAGCCAAGCTTAATGCTTTGGAGGGCGCTGTCTCGAACGCAGAGGGCAAAGTGCTCGTTGGGGGTGACTTCAACGCTAAAGCAATCGAATGGAGCATGCCTCAGATGGATCCGCGGGGAAAACGAATCCTGGAAATGGCGGCCAGGATGGCCCTCGTCGTGCGAAACTCCGGACATACGCCGACTTTCCGCCGTATTGACTGCGAGGGAACCATACCGGACGTGACATTCGCCTCGGAGTCCTTAGTATGCAGGATACACAATTGGAAAGTATTAGAGGACTACCCAGCCAGTGATCATCAGCGCATTCTGCTTGAGATAAATGATATTGTCTCCTGACGTCATTGCTTTTGGCTTTCTACAACTGGATGGAACATCGGAAGGATAGACGTCGAGAGGTTCATCAAGGTGCTCACAGCAGGTGAGCCGCTGCAGGGAGCTTCGGAAGGGACGGAAGAACCGTCAGCTCAAGACGTGATGAACTCTACTATGAGCATCATTACGACTGCTTGCTGCGCTTCTGTGCCCCGTTGAAGACCCCGACACGGCAAGCTCCCAGTGTACTGGTGGTCGCTAAAAAGCGAAGAGAGTGTCACAAGCTTCGACATGAGGCTCAACGGGCACGAAACCGTGACGAGGCATGCAACTGGGTGGCAGCATATAAGTCGGCCAGGAAATGCCTTTGCAAATTGATCAACAGTAGCAAGGCTCGCTGCTGGCAAGACCTAGTGGACAATGTGAACAAGGACCCGTGCGGCCTTAGCTACAAGCTAGTCATGGGGAAGCTTGGTGCCCTACGGAAGCCTTGTACACATGACGCGGAAAAGATGGATGCGATGGTGCGGGGAATATTCCCCGCCCATCCCGTCCGTGTTGACGCTGTCCATGGTGAAACAGCAGTCGAGTGTCCTCTCTTCACACAGCTGGAACTGGAAAAGGCAGTCCTCTCCTTGAAAGCGAGGAAGGCTCCAGGTCCAGATGGTGTTCCAGCTGGTGTTCCAGCTGAGGTGTTGCAACTCGTCTATCACCCTTGTCCCGACTTGCTGCTCAGCACATTCAACGCAAGCCTACGGGACGGGGTTTTCCCGGTACGATGGAAGGTGGCGAGGCTCGTTCTGATCAGCAAGGGGAAGGGAAATCCCGAATCGCCATTTGCATACCGCCCGTTATGCATGCTAGACACGGCTGGGAAAGTGCTAGAGAAACTCATCAAGGGAAGACTCACTGACGCGATTCGTGCTGCTAAGGACCTATCTCCTTGGCAGTACGGCTTTAGAGCAGGACGTTCTACTATTGATGCGATTGCAGAGGTGGTGAACGCGGTTCAAAAGGCACAGGTATATAGTCGCCCTAAGCGATGGATCGTCCTGTTGGTGACACTCGATGTCAGCGGCGCCTTCAACTTCGCTAGATGCGTGGATATTCTGGATACGCTGGAAAACTCGCTTTCTGGCACTTCCTCTTCCCTTCTCCCCTCCCGCTAAGAAAGGGATCCCCCTGCTTAAAAGCGCCTCATGGCGTGACAAAACGAGACCTGGCCTGAAGTAATGTGTCAAACGGTTCCAGGCTGGGCTCTCAGGGTGACAGGGGAGGTGTTTAGTGGGTAATCCAGTCGATTGGAGTCCCACTCTCTGTGCATAAATGGCATTCACCTCCCTACCACAAAAAAAAAAAACATTCCCCATGAAAAAAGTTTCTCTTTATTATTTATATACCTAGTCGATTTTTCAAATGCGCTCTGTTGATTCAATTGTCATAAATTTTATAAAAACATAAAACACATTTTAACACAGTCAAGTACTCAAAAATTCAATAGCATGCATAGCACTCTAAATGATAAAATAGTCAAACTCAAATTTTATCACATGAAAACTAAAAAATGTCGTCAATTAATTGAAAAAGAGAAAAAACAACCAACTCTATTTGCTATCAAAAAAACAAACTAATCCTAACAGAACAATGTTACGATATTCCTAATATATATGTTAAACTTATCAAATTCCACGTACAATTAACGTTGCAATATAAAGGTGCAACAAAAAACAAAAACGAAAGATTTCAAATGACTACGCATAATTTCTTCTTCTTCTTCGTACCCCTTTCGGGCCTTTGCTTCCTCCAACAAACGCCTCCAAAGTCTCGACCGAGACAAACCAGCGGTTCTTCGATTTCCCCACTGGTCTCCGGCCTTCAGTTCTCCCAACGAATAATTTAGTAATTGCCATTTAGCCACTAAAACTTAGATTGCTCCGTCTCAGCTCGACCAGCCTCAAAATTGATCCCGCGAGATCAAATTTCGAGGGTATTCTTTCTTCTTATTGGTGGCCCGCCTATACCTATAATATATAATCGGAGGACCATCAGAATCAAAAATATACCGATTCATGCCCAAATACATAAATGCTTCTGTAGGTGTGAATCCAGTGATGAGAGGGTTTTGTTCTTGTTATTATTGTTACTAATATTATTATTATCTGGATTGCAAGAGTCGTCAAAGGGACATAAATACTTTAAGCGCAGCGCTTTACTGAGCATGATTTTGACATGTCCATTATAGTCACCGGCAATAATATGAAAAGCTTTCCAATTACGCTTCAAATCTTAAATAGTCAAACCTAGCGTCGGTCGAAGCAAAATTTTTTCGCATTCTCTTTCATCCGCCAACTTTCGGTGCAGACCTGCAATTGTTGAACCTTTGTGAAGATTCCTATGAACAATTGATGCCTTTCGGCCTGCCATATAAATAATCAGTTCATCAGCAGACGCCACTTATGATCGCGTTGGCAGCACGTTAAAATCAAAACCGTTCAATAGGCTGCAAATGAATCTGGAGAACAATAGAGGCACGCTAACTACTAGTATTGCTTGCTGTAGAGCATTGAAGCCCTCAAAATCGTGGCTTGTCGTCATATTTCCATCAGTTACCAGAACCGATTTTCCATACAATATATTCCACATCATGGTGAAAGGGTGTCTGGGAAACTTGTCCTGTAGAAACTTAAAAATTAGTCTATCTATGCAAATCATACCGTACGCTTTCTTCATATCCAAGAGCCATATCCGCGGATGCTTTCACTATCGTATGTATAGTCAAATGCCAAATCGTAGTAACTATTAAAATTGTGGGCACATATATTTTATGCAAATATCACATTTGTAAGCATTCTTGCCCTCTAGCTTTAAAAGATAGATATGACAGAGTTTTCTGATTTGATTTCCCTCTGTCTTATGTACTGGTCTCACATTTTCAGGTGCATCTAGAATAAGAACTCTATTTATCGGCAAGCGCAATTCTCGATGTAGATGTCGGTTAAGGAGTTGGTGGTGCCTTTGTGAAATGATCAGAGATCTTGCCAGTTATTTCAAGTAGACAGACCCGTTTACTGTTTTTTGTTTAAGTGCATTCATGGAACTCAGGTCTAATATAAAAATATTGCCATTAACCAACGTGTTCGTCAACCATTGTTTTAAGTGGAATCCTTTTAGCCCACTTTGTCAATATCTCTCTTTGTTGAGTTATAGTATGATATGGTTTCCGGTCTATTATTGTCTTCATTTACTTCTGTTGCAAAGAATAATATGAAAATGGTACATAGAGACATATCTGTTGATAATGATGTAAACAAAACTGTCAATGTCAAGTGCCCTTTTGTTCTTTTTCTTAATAAATAGTCAGTCGCTACATTGCAACGATGTGTTTTACTTATAAATTATGGGTCCAGACCCATTAAAGTTGTAGAAACAATTGAATTGTAGTATTTTTTTGTGTTGTGTAAGTTATCAATAAATCCAGTTATCTCGCTGACGTGCCAAAGTTAAAAGGTCGCGAGAACTTCGACGATTGGGTGCTCGCATTTGAGAACATGCTAATTTTGGAAGGCGCCAACAAGTACCTAAATCAAGAAGGAACGAATGAAAATGCAGCAGCCGCAGATACAAAGGCATGCGCAAAAATGATTTTGACGATTGATACATCGCTCTTTGTGCACATAAAGGACACAACAACCGTGAAGGAATTGTGGACAAAACTATGTTCTTTCTCCGACGATTCAGGATTTTCTCGGAGGACTACGTTACTTTGTCATCTAATTTCTATAAGGTTAGAAAACTGTGAAAGTATGACGAATTATGTGACACAAATTGTTGAAACGTCTCAACGTTTAAGCGGAACAGGCTTCGCTATAAATGGTTGGTTCATTGTTACTTGCCGAATAACCAGAGCAATTTATGCCTATGATAGTGGCTATAGAGCATTCCGGGATTCAAACAACCGCAGATTCGATCAAGTCAAAATTACTTGATATGGATGTTACCGATACGAGTGAATCGGAACGCAATTCAACACTAGCAGCAAAATATCATAGAAAATCGACTAAGGGAGGCAGCACAAGTACACATGGCGAATATATATCGAATACTTCAAAATCAACATCATAAAGTGTCAACAACAAAAAAACAATAACTTGTTATCGTTGTAAGAAAACTGGTCACTACCGTAACCACTGCACACTTTTGAAGGAGAAAACAGTAAATAAGAAGCAAAGCAGCAATTTCAACATTGTTTTTCTCAGTGGTGGATTCAGTAAAAGTGACTTTTACATCGGCTTGGGTGCAAGCAGCACATAACGCCGAATAACTGTTGGTTGAAAAATCCTAAATACTCATCAAGTTTACCAGAAATCATTGTCACCAAGAAATCGAAAGTTCCCGTTTTGTGTTCAGGAGACATAGAAGCAACGACGAGCTACAACTACGACATCACTGTGCAGAATGCGTTGTGTGTACGACTAATCTCTTGTCGGTGACCGAATTAATTAACAATGGAAACAGCGTCGTATTTGAGTACAACAAGTGCCTCATACGAAACAAATTGGATGAGTTAGTTGCAATAGCTGACCTGGTTGATGGAGTATATAAGCTAAGAATACTAACACAGAATTGTTTGTTGACAGTCAGTGGCGATACATGGCACAGACGGCTTGGTCACATCAATAGCACGGATATGAACAAAATGAAGAAGTGTAGATTGGTAGAGGGTCTTGATTATGCTGATGGGTTCATTACAAGCAAATCCAGAAATCAAGATTTCCATTCAGCAATCATGGATCACGAGCCACAGAGACTCTTCATTCAGATGTCTGCGGAGCCATTGAAACTGTGTCAACAGGCGGCACACAATATTTCTTAATATTCATTGTTGACTACACCAGGATGACATTTATTTCCTGAAGACTAAGAGTAAAGTATTAAATCATTTTAAAGAATTTCTTAAAGAAAGAGGGAATCATACATCAAAAAATAAACCCTTACACACCTGAACAGAACGGATTTAGTGAAAGGTCAAACGGAACCATAGTGGAGAAAGCCAAATGCTTACTTTTCGAAGCAGGTCTTGAAAAAATTTTTTGGGTAGAAGCTGCTTACACACCTGTCTATTTGAAAAATAGATCAGTATTTTCAGGTATTGGAAAGACTCCAGATGAGGCTTGGACCAAGAAGAAACCAGACTTACAGCATATACGTATATTTGGAAGTCCTGTAATGGTGCAAATGCCTTAAGAAAAAAGAATCAAGTGGGATAAAAAAATCAAAGATGCATATGCTGGTTGGTTTCAGCAAAAACATCAAAGGCTACAGAATTTATGATCTAGTGAAAAGTAATGTAACTACGAGTAGAGACGTTGTGATTATGGAAAAGCTAAAAAGTACAGAAACAGTAGAGACACAGATTCGGTGGGGGAATCATTGCAGGAATCTACGGTGAAAATAGAACCTTCTCATGATCAGTCGAGTTCCAGTGAGAATGAATACTTGGATAGCCTAGATGATTTACTAAGTAAAGAAAAAGTACGTAATGTAGAAAAAGAGAGTGTCAGGAACGAGCAAGAAGATGAAACAAGTAATGTTTCTCAGATAAACTATGAAGAACCAAAGAAAAGGCAACGAAAAAAGCCAGAAAGAATGGACTTGCAAATTTACGTGGTACACCGATAGGAGAAGATGAACTGACTTATACAGAAGCTATCAGCGGTCTTGAGAAACAACAGGGGTTGCAGACGATTGCAAAAGAGCTACAGTCATTCAACGACAAACAAGCGATTGTCAATGCTCCAGATAGCGCTAGTGTGGTGCAGTGCAAGTGGGTCTAAGAAAGGAAAATTGGTTGTGATAGTAAAGTGAGACATCGTGCTAGACTAGTTGCAAAAGGCTTCACACAGAAGGCTGGTGTGGACTACCAGGAAATTTTTTTCACCGGTGATTAGGCACTCAACCTTGCCGTTACTGTTTACTTTGAGTGTGCAGTTAGGTATGGATATTACTCACCTAGAGGTCATAACAGCCTTTCTTAATGGTTATTTAAAAGAAAGTATCTTTATGTGTTTGCCAGAAGTAATTCCTGTTGAAGATTCTAATAAAGTACTAAAATTAAAAAAGGCTGTTTATGGTCTCGAACGATCATCCTCAGCTTGGTACCAAAGAGTAGATGAGACTTTGTGTAATTTAGGTTACAGTAGATGTAAACTTGAACCTTGCGTTTTTATAAAAGGTCATAATAAAAATAACAAAACTATTTTTGGTATTGATGTCGATTATTTTACAATTTTTTCGAATCAAAAAATATAAACCAAGTCTCTAATAGAAGCACTGAGCCAAAAATTTAAGATAAAAAATTTGGATCAAGTTAAACATCATTTAGATATGAAAATTAATATAAATAAAAATGTTATTACTATAGATCAGAAGAATTATATTGAACAGTAAGCAAATAAGTTTGATATGACTGATTTAGCAAACACACCCAAAGAAAGTAAATTGAACGCAGAGAAATCTAATATGTGTGATAATAACTTACCTTTTCAGAGACTATTAGGTAGCTTGATGTATTTGAGGGGTCTTCACATGACCAGATATTGCATACGCAGTGAGTTATCTTAGTTAATTTAATAATTGTTACTCACAATTGCCTTGGAATTATGCCCAGAGAATTTTAAAGTATTTGTTGACAACAAAAAACTATTGCTTAAGATATTCCAAAGAAGGAGTAGAATTGGTAGGTTTTGTGGATGCAGATTGGGCCAGTGATGCCATTGATAGACGTTCATATACAGGATTTTGTTTCATGAAATCTGGATCAGCTATTTCTTGGGAAAGTAAAAGGCAAATAACAGTAGCTCTCAGTAGTTGTGAGACAGAGTACATGGCTTTGTTAGAAGCATGCAGAGAAGGTTTATATTTACAGGATTTAGAAGGTGAATTAATAGGTTGTTGCAGTAAAACTGTTTTATATAACGATAATTAGAGCACATTGAAGATAGCAAGCAACCAGTATTCTCAAAAACGTTCCAAACACATTGATGTTAGATATAACTTTATCAGACATGTAATTAATAGTAACAGAATTGAAACGAAGTATCTGTCAACCTCTAGTATGCCTGCGGATTTGTTAACTAAAGGATTGTCAAGAATAAAATATTATGAAACAATGCACACACTTGGTATTGTTCAAAATTAAATTGATTATTATTTAAAATCTATAAGTTTATTTGTTGTTAGTAGGAGTGTTGCAAAGAATGATATCGAAATAGTGCATGGAGACATCTGTTGATAGCTATGTAAACTAAACTGTCAATGTCAAGTGCCTTTTTGTTCTCCTTCTCAATAAATAGTTAGTCGGTACCCTGCAATAATGTGTTTTACTGATAACTTCTTTACTGTAATGCATCGATAAAACCAGAACAACTTTGTTCTTTTGTGGCACATAGGAGACAAGCATTATATCCACACAGCATCGAGCCAATATCAGGAGTTTGGAAGAAAGTCAGAGAGTATTTCTTTTTCTTCGTTTTCGGAATGCCCACAATAGTTTTTCCTTGTTTTTCAGCTCTTTGATGCAGTGCACATAACTGAACCGATCATCGCGGTATTATTTCGGTTACTGCCAGGCAAGTCCCTGGTCGATTGCAATACCCTTTGTGTGGGAGCATGGAATTTTTTTTCTTCTGCTGTCAACCCTTTGCTGTCCGATCGTTTCCCAGAGCATATATATCTATCATTAAAAATAAAATATTTTCGCCATACTCGGCAGGTTTTTAGCGGCATATAGATAATGAGATGTGAACGGCATCTAATTCAAACCAACAGCTCATCAATAGCCTATATTCTATTTTTTTCCGTAATTGTTTGCGAACGCAATGGGCACAAACGATATTGCTGCTGCTTTGTTTTGCCGATTTTGTTTCAGGGTTGTCAAAATGCAGCCAATCCAGAGGATACATAAATTTCTTTTCTAAAATAACATCTGAAAATTTTGAGGCTGGCGCTATTAACCACAAACAACAGATCACAGTCTTCATAGTTTAGTTTACATAAATAGTACCAAGAAAGCATTTAGCTCAGTTTCATAGATATATGGGACATTATGGTGGTTTTGAATGATTCTCTGTATTTTGGAACATAATATAAGTCCAAGTAAGAATCTCTTGTCATATCGAATCATCAAAAAACTTACTTCATATCTGAAAAAGAACTTACTTACTTAATGCTTTGCATGGTAGTACTAAGGTGCGTTGCTCTCACCAGTCCAACTATCATACCGTCTCCGTCCTTAGCAGGCCTCAGAGTACGTTCAAAACTCTCACCGTTGAGTTCGTGGTGTAGGTCAGGTTGAGATGGACTCCCGATTAGCGCTGGACTGGCTCTGAGCATTTCTCCCCAAAAGGGCTTGTGCCAACCCTGCTCTGCAAAGATAACAATGGGACTAAAAAGGCAGCTATACACACAAATGGTTCATACGTTGAGTACAAAACTCTTCTGACAGAAGCGCCCTCTTGTCTACTCAATTTGCATAAATAGATGCCCTGTACTTAATATCTATGCTGTAAGAAATTGTACCTTGATAGAATATCAATCACAAATATTATAATTCGGGTGTAAACGTAGTCGTGTGCGCATACAAGGTGCTGTTTTGATCCATAGCAAATTTTTTTACTTTGTAAGGACTTGCGATTTTTAAGTCAATTTCTCCAGACGAATTAACTTATCGTAGAGACTATGTTGTTTGGTGCATATATTTGCGTGGAAGATGATGAAATTTTCGACAGCTTTATTTTGGTTCCCACCAAATATTCAACAAAGATGAATCAAACAACCGTCTCAGCTAATTTCTTTAATTAGCAAAATTGAATAAATGTAATTAAAATGGCACCCATTTTATATAAAAATCTGCAATTTTTACTGTAACGGAATTCGATTTGAGTAAAATTTAGCGCAAAAGCTTACCAAATTATATAATGAAACTCATAAACATTGTCAAACTGAAAGTATCTTAAAAAATGTTGGCTATTCAAAGATAAAAACGTACCAAAATTTGTTGATGTAGTGATAACAACATCACCTAACTCATTTCAATTAAATTCGGCGATACGATACAAAATAAAACGACAGCGAACCAAAACTAGGGCTACAAACCAAAGAAAATAAAACAAAGCTCATGACACAGTCAAGGAAAATTACCTCAAATACACAAAATATAACACTTGGCAAATACAGTACCAAAAGTGTGGATGAATTTTTGTATTTAAGCGCCAAAATAATGAGAACCAGCTATGAAAGTGACGAAAAACGCCGAAGAATACCGCTGGCAAAAAAAATAATTTACTCAGTTTCGACGATTTTGAAGACCAGCTTTATACACAGGAAAACAAAGCTCCAAGTATACAAATCTGTGATAAGACCTGCTCTATGCTATGGGTGTGAAACTTGGACCCTAACCCAAGCATCCGCAAATATATTGAACACCTTCGAGCGTCGGGTCCTGAGGCGAATAATTGGAGCGAAGCAAGACGGGGACCAATGGTGGATTCGATACAACCATGAGCTGCATGTTATTTTTGACGAGCCAGATGTCTCACTGATTGTAAAACTGCAGAAACTGCAATGGTCTCGCCTTGTGAATCATATGAATGAACATATTTTATTTTTGACGAGCCAGATGTCTCACTGATTGTAAAACTGCAGAAACTGCAATTGTTTCGCCTTGTGAATCATATGAATGAACAACGGATACCCAAAAACGTATTTGGGAGGAGTAAAGGCTGGAGACCAATGGTGAAACTGTGGAAACGCTACCTCAGTCGACAAAGACAGTTCATCGCTTCACGGATTTCGAAATTGGAGGACGTGGTCAATTGACCGAGACAGTTGAAGGCGCTTTTTGCTAGAAGTAAAAGCCCGAGAGGGGCTGTAAGGCCACAAAGAAAAAGAAAAAAATAATTTGGTGAACAATGAAAAACTTCAAAGTTCAGGTTGAAATCAAAGACTTGAAAATTGAAGTTTTTGGACGATTATTGATTTTTTCACTACGTTAAGTTTATATTTCTATTACTTACTAAATTGAAGCTTGAATCGACCGTTCTTTGATGTAAAAAAATGGAGAAAGTATTTACTAGATACACCTATTCTTTCTCAGGCATTAACTCTATTGGCGTATTGATTGATGCTACCACCGGGAAGGTGGGAGAATACTTTCCAATTATTTGCTTATGTAATTTCAATTCATTCGCATAAGTAAGAACTATCTTTCATGGTGAAGTCCATGTAAACAATACAATAAACGTAATTTTTTTTTTTTATTAAATTAACCCTCTTCTTGCACAAGTTGTGTAAGCTTTATTTGAGTCGCGGCTAAACTTTATCATAGATGTATTCGACACTCTTATTCTTACTAAACTTGTTAGAGTTTTGTAAAATATCGTAACAAAATCATGTTAGTTTCAATCGACCATGTTTCCATACAAAAATGAGCGGCCACCAGCATTCCCCGCACGGCGGCACTGTCTGTGATTCGAACTACCACCTTATAAGGGTCAAGTTCTGATGCCGCATCTCCAGGAGCTGTAGACAAGTTACTGCAAGGTTCCAGATACACAAGCTAAATGATGGCTCAGTAACGTCCGCATACATGTCAGCGCTGGGGAGTCGCATTAACATATCCCCGCAGGCGACAGAAAGTAATGATGACAGTAAGAGATGAAGTAAAAGAAGCGGCTAAAGAGGTATTGTGTCAACAGCCACCAGCAGTACGGCGAAGGCTACTAAAAAGCGGTTAAAGAAGGAACCCAGTGTGCAAAGAATACATCCAGCAACCAATGCGGGTCAGAGAAGAACAATATAAAACCCTTCGACGACAAGCTAAAAAAATGATCAACCATCAAAACCAAGTGCGAAGAGATAAACTAAAACGTAGTTCTATATATTGGCCTACACCTTTATTAAACAACTAAGGAACGGCTTCAATCAATCCACAAACAAGTCTTTGAGAAAGTTTACAAGAAGCAATCATAGGTAATCTAGTCGAAATTTAAATAGCATGGCTGCTAATTTCCAGAAACTCTTCACAAACCAAGAGGTCCCAGTCTCAAAACAGACAGTACAGACAGTAGTACGTAACCTCAAAAAAATAAGGCGCCTGAAATATATTGTCGCGTGTTATTGGTTCGCGGCCAATAATTTTAATGTTCCGGGAAAGTGAAAACGCAATGTCTTTTAATTTAAGTTAAACGAGTTTATTTAATTCCAGAAAATGCACAATAATCAGTTTAACAATTTAACACTTTCACTAATTTTAATTTTCACTATGAAAAAAATCTAACACTTGTCCATAAATTTCTTATCGCAATTGTCTTCTAAATCACTTCACTATTACGAAACACACTTCCCACACACTTTCGCAGTTCTTATCGCGGTCGAATGAATGATTCTCCCCATTCATTCAGCTCGCCTTCATATAGGGTCTCTACCTATTCACCCATTTCTCGTACATGGGCGAATGTTCTACCGAGAGGTACCTGGTAGGTTCGAGCAAGTTCATGAATGGAGTGACGTCACTTGCAGATGTTGATCATGCTTGTTGGGTTCGAGTAAATTCATTCGTTGACGTTCTTAATGATGATGAAAACAATTGCGACAGTAGCTCGCAGAATTATTTGTACATGTAATTATTTGTACATGTAACACTGCCCCCACCTCAGTTCTTTTCGCCCCGAAAAGATGTGTCGCTATTTGTAGTCAATTCTCCCTGGGTGTAATATGGGGCAAGACGGTCCAGATGCACGATTTTCATTTTAGCTCTCGGCTTACGATGTTCCTGTATTCGGTATACGACGTCGTTGATTCGCTTTGTAACTCGGTATGGTCCCTCCCAATTATGTTGCAACTTTGGAGACCTACCCTTTCGCCGTTGCGGGTTATAAAGCCACACCAAGTCATCTTGCTGGAAGCCAGTAGAATTAGCCTTCAGATCATACCTGGTCTTCATGCGGTCAGTAGCCGATTCGAGGTGTTTTCGCACTGTCCGATGTATCTGGTTCAACCGTTGTCTTAGATCACTTGCGTACTCCGAGATCGTTTGGGGTTTCTCAGGGGGTGTTCCGAACTTTATATCGGCTGGCAAACGAATAGTCTTTCCAAAAATGACTTTGGCTGGGGCTTGGCCCGTCGACGCATGTTCAGCGGCTCTATACGCCATTAAAAATAGTGGGATATGTCGGTCCCAGTCCCTTTGGTTCTCGTCAACCATCTTGGCAAGGTGTTTATTGAGCGTGCCGTTGAAACGTTCGACCATTCCATCGGATTGGGGATGCAGCGGTGTTGCCCTCGTTTTCCGTATTCCCAGCTGCTCGCACATTTCGCTAAAAACTAGTGACTCAAAGTTTCGGCCTTGATCCGAATGTAGTTCACAAGGCACGCCGTACCTGCTGACCCAATTTAACACTAGCTGTTCGGCTACAGTAGTTGCTTCCTGGTTGGGAATGGGGTAGACCTCGGGCCACTTGCTGAAATAATCAGCTACAACCAGCGTGTATCGATTTCCCCATTCAGATTCAGCAAAGGGTCCAGCGATGTCAACAGCAATCCTTTCGAATGGCACGCCTACGTTATAGGTTTGCATTTGTCCTCTCAGTCGTCGCTTTGGGCCTTTGACTGAAGCGCAAATTGTGCATCTGCGACACCAGTCCTCTACGTCTTCTCGAGCGTGGAGCCAGTAGAACCTTTCCCGCAATTTCGCTAAGGTCTTGTTAACACCAAGGTGGCCTCCCGAGGATCCTTCATGCATTTCCTTAATCACATCGTGGATTCGGCTCTTGGGTAGTATAGTTTGCATCCTATAGGAGCTGCCATCCGCCGTTTCCCATTTCCGCTTGAGTACGCCACCCTCCACCTGTAGGGAGTTCCATTGTGCCCAATAGCTTTTCAGGGTTGCGCCATGCATCGAAACGTCCTTCCACTCCGGTCGCCCAGTTGTCTCCTTCCATACGAGCAATGGTCCGATGTCTTCATCGGCTAGCTGGGCATTCCGAATCTCCTCCGATGACCAACCTTCATCGACTTCCGCCGTTATCAGTCGCAGATCAACGGGCGGTTCCTTTTCCTCAATCCGTCGGCAATGCTTGCAGTTAGCTGGACATGCATGACGAGATAGGGCGTCAGCAATTCCATGAACTCTGCCCTTGTGAAGCAGTTGGGGCCTCACTAGGTCTGGTCGGATCGTCGATCGGGTTGCACCAGTGTCGTTTGTTAGGGTGCATTGTTCTTCACCAACTTGACCAGGAAGGCATCTGTCTGCTTCTCCACGATGTTGCCTTGGCACGGTGCTGGGGATGTCGATACTCCTAGCCAACGTTCGCCCCACAAAGTTGGCCCTTGCAGTTTGATGGGCCTCCATTCTAGGCTCCTGGCACGGTCTGGATCTCCACCACCCTGGACAATAGCTCGGTCTTTTTCCCTTCTTGCAGTCTCTTTGCAGGTGCCCTTTTTCCCCGCAATTCCAGCATCTAGGCGCACCATTCACCTGCAGCTCTCGCTCAACTCCCACGCGCTCACACCTGCAATTATCTGCCAGTACCTCGTGAACCCGGGCAGTGGTACGGGTCACATTTTTGGCTGCCTCAAAATTTAAACTATAAGCCATGCATCCTTGACTGTTTGCTTTTGAGCTAACCGCACGGCTTGTTGCAATTCCTTGTCCTTTAAGGCGCTGATGAATGCTTCTGCTGCTACGTCATCTCGATGTTCTGGGTCGTACGCTGGGTAAGCCAAAAGTGCCAGTCGCTCAATGTCTTGTGCTAGCTGCTGCAAGGTTTCGCCAGACTTCTGCATCCGATGCCGTAGCTGTGCCCGGTAAATCTGCTTCAGATGATCGTCTCCGTAACTCATGTCCAGCGCATTCATTATAGCAACCGGGTTTGAATGCAGCTCAACGGGGATAGTCTGCAAAAGCTCGGCAGCTGGGCCTCTTAGAGCAAGAATTAACGCAGTTGCTCGTTCCTGCTCATTCCAGTGATTTATCCTAGCGGCTGCTTCAAACTGGATTTTGTAAATACTCCAGACCGTTTGCCCATCGAATATTGGTGCTTGCACATTTCTAGATGAGCTTTGCGCTGTGGTTATAATTGGGGCTGGTGAGGCGGTTATTACTGCCTTCGCTGCTTCCAAGTCCTTTTTCACTTTTTCCATCTCATGGTTCATTCTTTCTTCGACCTGGCTGACCTTTTCCTCGACCTGGTAAACCTTTTCTTCGACCTGGTCAACCTTTTCCTCGACGCCTTTAATTTGCTTGTTAAGACTACTGAGCTCCGCTTTTATTTCGGTGGACTGTTTTTTAAAATCTGCCTTGATTTCGATCGCTTGTTGATCCAGCTTCACTGATTGTTCATTAAGCTTCGCTGATTGTTCATTAAGCTTCACAGTTAAATTAGATGACTGTTGTCGCTGCTCTTGCTGCATCAGCATTAACATTTGCAATATGGCATTTTCTGGCTCCTTTGATTTGGGTGTTTCTTCTTCTCCACCTTCTGCGCCTTGTTCCGCATGTGAGGGCTCACCCGCATCCAGATTCACGCCTTCCGGCTCGATCGCATCACGCAAGCGTGCAATCAGTATGGCTTTTGTACCTTGTGTGGCCAGGTTCCGCTGTTCCAACTCCTCCTTGAGCTCCGATATGGTCAATTGATCAATTTTTAGATGTAAGTTTCCTGGCATTTCGGCTGTTTTTCTACCAGTTTCCACGTTAATTTTCACTATTGTGCACAAAAATGTTCAAAAGTTTTCACTTCCAAAATTTTTCTTTCGCACTTCTTGACACCACTGTCGCGTGTTATTGGTTCGCGGCCAATAATTTTAATGTTCCGGGAAAGTGAAAACGCAATGTCTTTTAATTTAAGTTAAACGAGTTTATTTAATTCCAGAAAATGCACAATAATCAGTTTAACAATTTAACACTTTCACTAATTTTAATTTTCACTATGAAAAAAATCTAACACTTTTCCATAAATTTCTTATCGCAATTGTCTTCTAAATCACTTCACTATTACGAAACACACTTCCCACACACTTTCGCAGTTCTTATCGCGGTCGAATGAATGATTCTCCCCATTCATTCAGCTCGCCTTTATATAGGGTCTCTACCTATTCACCCATTTCTCGTACATGGGCGAATGTTCTACCGAGAGGTACCTGGTAGGTTCGAGCAAGTTCATGAATGGAGTGACGTCACTTGCAGATGTTGATCATGCTTGTTGGGTTCGAGTAAATTCATTCGTTGACGTTCTTAATGATGATGAAAACAATTGCGACAGTAGCTCGCAGAATTATTTGTACATGTAATTATTTGTACATGTAACAATATGGAATCCCAGCAGAACTGCTTCAGAGCGGAGATCGCCATCCGATAACCATCCACATCGACTAATATGCATAATAATGTCCGAGGAGCAGTTACCAGAGGACAGATGAATAAGTAAAATATGCCCTGTACACAATAAGGGGATAAGCAAACGTGTGAAAATTATAGAGGCATCGCGCTGCTGTGTACGTCTTATAAAAAAACGGACAGCTTCATAATGGAATCAGGCTTAAAACAAGAAGATGGACTTGCCCCAATGCTCTTTAATAAAGCGCTGGAACTCATCATGAGGAAGACATCTGCTGAATCTTCGGGTGCACTAATGTTCAAGTCCGCACTATTCATAGTATTTCTAATGAGGTCAATATTACGCCTAGTTCAATCTCAAATGAGCATTTCTGAGTCTAGAATTGGAAGTAAACTGAATTAGCGTGCACTTCAATGAAACTGAAACTGATTATATGACTCAAACGAGGAAGAACACTCCGGTTCGATAAAACCTAACGTGAATAGAAAAGGCGTCAAAAGGATGCAATTGTACGTCGGATAAGTGCCGCAAATAAAGCCTGTTACCCCGTTCTTCCCATTCTAAGGTCCAGAATTGTGCTCAAGTGAAATTAGCTGTAATGATTTTAACTTCCATTTGTTCTTGATTTCTCGAAGGAAATTGAAACTCACTGACCTCTCATCGGTTAGAGATATGCAGTCTTTAGACGCTTCAGCAAACTTTGCTTTTCCATGCCTACAGGTTCGTATGAGGAGAGGAATTTCGGACGAGAGTCTTGACGCGAGTAGACTTCGCTCGAATACTATTTTTAGTTCACCAATTCAAATTGCCTGTTTAAAACGCATTCCAAAAATTTTTCGAAGAAAAATTCAAAAATTGCTCTACCGCAGTCCCTCTGCGTAAACGAACCGAAAGAGCTAAACGTGGATTACATCTAACCCCGCCCACTCACCAACATACTCACCTTCCACTTCTGTTGCCGCTGGAAACTTCTAAGCTACTGAAAGGAAAGACGTTATTTGATTTAAAATGTCATATTGGAGATTCATTCTGGAAAACAGACTTCTTCCAAATACAATAAAAGGTAAGTTATCCTGAATTTAAATACTTAAGCGAAACAAAATTTTTTTAGTCTAAGATACATAAAATATTTATATAAGCAGAATATCGGAACGGAAATTTTCGTTTAGGTGTTATAAGAAAATTTTAAATGTTAACGTTTTTTTATGAGTTTGGTGAACACTTCAATTTTAATTTAGAATAAGCTATGGCTTTAAATTGACTTTATAAATATTCCTACTGATTGCACAGAAAAACGAGATTTACAATATGTTGGTCGATGCAACATTTTTTCCAAAAACAGGTACTCTGTGCATTTTAATTTCCGTTCTTTTCTTCAACGAAAGAAAATAGTAAAAAGTACTTTGTCGTTTCGATGATCATATAAACATTTTTCTATTAAATTTACGATGAATGTCACTTAGATTTGATAACGTAATAAATTTTCTAAATAATCTCATGCTTGGTTTTGTTGCTGTTTTGTTTTTATCTTGTAAAAAAGAAATGCACTTCAAACCCAGCAAGATTGTTTTTGTTTTTCTGTTTTCTAGACGTTATACTTATGTTTTCCTTTGAATTTTCATAAATACTTACACGGGAAATATTTAACTAGATTTAAAGTTGATTCTCACTTCAGTGTCTTTCTGAACATGTTTTTTCAAATCCTTTAATGACCTTAAAGCTTACTAAAAGCTTAAAAGTTTTGGATGTTAGTCATAATTTGATTGAAAGTCTCGAAGAGTTTGAAAATGTTACTGAAGTTCCAAACTGAACTCACTTTTGATGGCCATCTAATTTGGTCCAGGTAGTGCATATATGAATCAAGTTAAAAAGCTGTTATCAGAACTGACGAAACTGGATGGAGTCACAATTACTAAGCAACGTCTCCCTTTCGAAAAGACCATTCGCTGTTCACTAAAAGCATATGTATTCGTCCAGCAATTTGTTAGAGTTACTTTCCAGTATTTAATTCGCCTCAGTGACCTTAACCATAAAAATGCGAAGGTTTCATTAACATTTACAGAATCGAGAGATACCAAAAAATGAACCGAAATCTCTTGCCACGAAACCAATCAATGCATGAGAGAATTTAATGCTATAGATAGGAATAAGGCTGAGACCTGTTCCAATATTTTCCTGAAACCGAAAATGATCTCTACAGCTTTACGACAGACGTTTCTAGATTCAATCAACATTTAGTTTGTCTTACTATAGCTGCTTTCTTTAAAGACCCTGCTGGTATTGTTGACAGCGTGTTGAAGCTCGCTTTTACCCAGAAGTTGATATTTTAACAATATGGAAATGAGCCGGGAATTTTCAAAAATACGTACAATATAACAAAAGAGACCCACGAAGGTGAGGCCGATGGATATAAACTCCACTATTTTAATTTGGGGTTAGGTGCTCCTCCCTTTCCCAAGCTTCTCTCGTCGAATCAACTTCTGCTGGTTTCAACGTTGGCCATGTCGCCTTCACAAATTTCGAGCTCCTCCATGCACCTCCCGCTGCAGACCAATTAAGATGTACGATCTGGACCAGGACTCACATAAGAAATGCTCCACCATCCAGCTATCCACAAAGTTGACCCCAATAGACACGTTCTCGTGTCTTTTTAATTTCCGATTGTCAAATGTTAAGATATTCGGAGAAGATATGACATTTCGCTCAATGGCACCTTTTCCCGAGATCAAGCAGTCATGATATTACTAAGCTTGTAATTTACAAATTACAAGTCAAACCAGTGCTGTTATGTGGAAGTCAAACATGGACCCTGATGAGCGCACCTGAAAAGGCAGTGGACATATTCGGAAGCAAAGTGCACTGGAAAATCTACGGTCCAGTAAAACAAGGAACAGAGTAGATACTTCGTTACAACGATGAGCTGCATTAATTATTTGTCGGATGACCTGTATCCGCTTAGGTAAAGTTACGCAAATTGCAATGGGTGCGCAATGTGGAAAGAATAGAAGAAAACCAGCTACCCAAAAAGACATTCAAAGGTAGAGCACAAGGTAGACGTCCAGGGAGAAAACACAATAGAAATTGAAAGCAGGTCCTTGCTGGGAGTTATCAACTAGTGAACGTGGTTGCAGAAACGTAATGATTGAAGGAGATAAATCCTGGAGTCCAAGACCCAGCTTAGGTTATCGCGCTATAAATGATGATGAAGATATTAGTTTTGCGATATGCATGTCCGGCTGTCAGTCCGTGCGTGACAGCAATTTTTCTCAGAAACTGCACTAGCTGCACATGTGAAACTGTATAAGTAGGCCAAATGTGGCAGGCTTTATCAGTTTTAACAAGTTCTCAAGGGTTTTTTAGGGAGTTTTAGGAAGAAGTGGATATTAAATAAAAAGGATTGTTGAGAACTTTCAGAATCAAGTATCCAAAGAGCGGTAGCGGTATTGGGAGGGGAAAATTGGTGGTGAAAATTGGTGTTTTCATTCGGGATTGGACATTTTCGAGGTGAAAAATCTAAAAAAAATACTCATGTGGTTCGTTATGTTTAAAGGGCAATAAATACTTGCAAAGTCAAAATTTGTTAAACTTGGTTATTAATGGTATGATTTGTGAATTTTAAATTTTTATCTATAAAACTTGAAATTGTTAAATTGTCCAAAAACGTATACACAGCTGTCTTAATAATAGGTGCATTTGTTCTGGAAATTTCATAGCGATCCGATATAAACATCAAAATTAAAGACGATTGAAAATTATACAATTATAACAACTAAAATATGTAATACTGGGGAGATCAGTGTTTTTAAGAGGCCTGAACACTGCAAATATGTTCAAATTTTGAAGGAGATTTTGTTAATGGCTTGTAATATTGATAGGTCATTGCAACTGCTCAAGCAACGAGGTCAGTATAACGAAAACAAAATGGCGGCTATTTCAAATACATGATCGCACATTATTGAGATATTCTATATGTAAGTGAAGTTGCTTTTTGTCAGACATAGTATGATTTACAAGTTTATTTACAAAGCCATTTTGATACGAACACTCTCCTGCTACTTCAGCTTGTTTTTATGTTAATGTCTAGAAAGCCCTCCTTTGAAATAGAATCGAACTTAAATGTGCTGCCTTTCGTATGTAACTTCAATGTCTAAAATGTACCTGGAGGACATGCTGAATGCTGATCAATTTCCAGCCTAGAGGAATCACGAAGGTCGTGAAAATATACTTCATGTGACAACTTTCATCTTTTTCGTTTTTTCATATTTTTTTTATTTTCATATGCCTTAGATGAGACCTAATGGAAAGCCATTCCACCGGTTTGGTGAAAACAGGATCTCGTTAAGTTACCTGGTTGAAAATTGATGCGTTAACTGTAATATTCCTTTCGATTTCGGAGTGACCCTGAGGAAAAATCTGCCAGCCTTGTGCGGGCATCGACGTAACCTAACGAAACGTCTTTGAACGCACCCGCGAGGGATGTCAGTTTTGTTCCTGTCAGATTGGCGGAAGTCGATTGGCAACAAGTCATTCATCGCGGAATTTTCTGAAGAGAAAGTGCGTTGCCCGGGATCTTGTTATGAACCGATTCACGGTAAAACGAACTATTTAGTCATCAAAATGATTCTAAACAATTCAAATTGATGAGTCCTCACGGTTTGATCAGCAGTTTGCGTCAAATGTTTTCTATCCACGAGTCGCGAAATCGGCAACAAAATTCCATCGCAAGTTTTTCCTGTGTGTAAATCAATTACAGGAAACTAATTGCTGGGCTATAATGAGAAACAAAGGATGAATTTCAACGCAGCAATAACGATTACAAGATGTCTGTCGTGGACTTGTGTGCGTACGTACGTACGATGGCCACTGCTATTTGCTATCATAACAGAAAAGCCCAAAAATACAGTTGGAAATGAGAATTGTATTTCCCATGGAAGTCGGTTAATAAAGATCTCTGAGACATATTGCATTACCATTGCTCAAACATGCATACATAATTGGAGTTGACACTATTAAGATTTGCTTTGATTTATTTGTCTGGGATATGGTATAACCACGATAGTTGTTTCTACTCATACTCGTATTGAGTCAAACTAGTTTTCAAATCAACTACAGTAGGCGGTTCATAAATTTATGTTTTTAATTGGAGTTCACATGCAACCATCCTATATATTGAATTTCTAACGAGAGCAACAATCGCAAATGGGTACAAAATTCTATTTACAGTTAATAACTATCTCAAAGTTTATTCCGAAAATAAAATGATTGGTAACTTTGTCAAGTTGAAAACCATGAATTGTAGTGTTGGAATGTCGAAAGTTTTCAGGTTTAGCTCTAAGGAAGCTTGCAATACCCAAACGCTTAGTATGTTCTCATAAACGTTTTCGCTTGACTTTATATTTTTCTATTTAAGCAAATGCATTTCGATTACCCTGTAATAATCAAACATTGCAGACTGCTGACTGGCAAATTTAAAGATAGGGCAAATTGTTCCTTTTGTTGAATGATAGGTTTCAAACAAACGTTTCGAGGATAAATCGCAAATGATTAATCGCCTTGGGCAACCGTAAATCGTTGCATGGTATAGTCGCTTGCCGGCCTCCAAACGCAAATTCTACACAGCATATTGTTTTAGTCATACATACGAGTAGATGTATTTGCATATGAAGGTATCTTTCTGCACAAACATATGAAGTGCCTTGCGGGAGGAACAGCTACGTCGTATTTATTCGAGGATTAGCACGAATCAAGTTTGGCTTGATCTGTTTAATTCACGTACTAGACTTTGCAGAACTTGTAGACCCCAACCCAACATTTGGTCGTGCCATACAAAGACCACTTTTAATGTAATCATAGCGTGCTGATGGTCTTTACCGCAAGCCCAGCTAAGTTGTCTGACATATTTGTCCACAAGACGTCGATATTACTAGAACGCGAAATCAATCAAGCACTACTCGTTTCCACCGCATTCGATTCAATCCATCAGAGAGGAAAAAAACGAAATTGATTCCAATCGGAACGTGTATAAAGACTTTAGTGCGGTTACCAAATGCCAAATCTTCTTAATCTCAAGCGGAATGGATAGTAACACCACTGGTTGCTTGTTGAGGAATGTTTTGGGTTGGGATTATGAAGAAGCATTGAGAAAGCGATGCTGTAGGTTAAGGTGTGGCTGGCCAGCAGATTATGAAGTATCTACTAACGATTCTCGCATTATTTTATTTCGATCAATTGATTTTTGAGATGAACTCATAAGAAAGAAGCATATATTGTCGAAAGGACTTTATAGTTGAATCAACTTGTTTTATAACTCAACGTATAATAAACAGTAAATTTATGAAATAAGCTCTGGTTAATCTGTACTATTCATTGTATGATGAATATAAAGAATCCATAAGTGAATGAATGCCTCATTTGAATGCACGATGAATTGAAAAATATGCTAAGCAATTCCTAATCTCAAACATTTGGAGGGTTTTGACTTCGCTTCTTGGAAAAATTTTGAGGATTTATGTATTTAAAACTTAAATTTGTGGTAACACATGGACATGGAAAATGCATTTTTGATTAAAATTTACTTCCATTTGGGACATAACAATATTGTATCTTTATATGAACGCACCTTTAATTTTTTTAATGAACTGTCAATTTCGAAACGTTAGTTAAAGTTGACATTTTTATCGTGGTAAAGATCACGAACCAGTAACGTTTGGAAATTATTAAAAGTTACTACTGAAATTCAACAAGATCAAATTAACTCAAGAACTAAAGCTACTTGATCATTCGAAATGCCAAAACTTCTCCAATTGGGCTCTGACAAAGCTTGAAGAAAATGAAAAATTTCATCAAAAAATCATCTTCGGCGATGAAGCTCATTTCTGGGTCAATGTCTTTGTTAATAAGAAAAATATGCATTATTGGTCAGCAACAATCCCACATGTACTTCTTGATGCAGCATTGCATCCGCAAAATAATTACATTTTGATGCGGTTTTCATACCAGAGGTGTGATTGGTGGGCATTTTTTCGTGTATGAAACAACTGTTACCGTTAATGGAGAGCGCTACCTTGTTATGTTGAAAGATTATTTGTGGCCAGAATTGGATGAACTTGACATAAATGATATGTGGTTTCGACAAGACGATGCCACTAGCTACACAGTACGCCTCACTACCGATTTATTGAAAGGCAAATTTGGTGAAGGTGTTATCTCGAGGAATGGTCCAGTCAAATGGCCGCCTTGTTCATGCGATCTACCGCCATTGGATTTTTTTTATGTGACTATATCAAGTCAATTAAATGCGTCCAGGAAAAGGTTTACCAGGTCGAGGAGAAGATGAGCCAGGTCGAGAAGAGAATCAACCATGAGATGCAAAAAATGAAAAAGGAATTGCAAGCAGCGAAGGCAGTAGTAAACAAATCATCAGCCCCGCTTATAACCACATATAGTCGAATTTGATTTGCGTGAGTAGCTGCTTTTTAAGGCCTAACATACATACATACATACATTGAGGAAACTCTCAACTTTCATACTGTTAGATACGAGACCCAGCTGTATCTGACGCTGTAATGTTAACGAAGATGGGGACTCATCAGCTGCTCATGTTAGCTGAGTATACCTCTAGGGTTAAGGTTCGCAGCAATGGGTTGATCTTGTTATGGAACAATCACAAAGCCACTATATTTCGGATCAAGCTCCTGTTCTAGTATTTTTACTATAAATCTATACGATCATTTTTGCTCTGCATTGAAGCTTTCATTACGTCGTGTGGATATTCGATCTCGTTTTTTGGATGTCTCCGATAGCTTTTTTGAATTACTTATGGAAGTAGCTACACGAATGAGTTGCATATTCTTTAATAATTTTTTCTGAAAAATTATTAGAGAAGAAAAATTTTAGAAGAGGGTGGTTTCGACGTGTGTACTAATTCTCATCAGGCCATCACTCTTAGATACACACCGGTGATGGCGCCCACCGTGCTTAGAGGTGAGAGAGTTATTTTTAATTTACCTTCTTATGTGAACTCAATATGTTTTTTGTAACTGCGAATTATATTCAAGTTAAATTTCCTCTTGAAAGTACTTACCTTAGCTAAACTTTAAATGGATCATTTCACCCTTTTCACATCAATTTAATGTTAATCTATACGATCATTTTTGCTGTACATTGAAGCTTTCATTACGTCGTGCGGATATTCGATCTCCTTTTCGGATGGCTCCGATAGTTTTTTTAAATTATATATGGAAGTAGCAACATGAATGAGTTGCATATTTTTTAATAATTTTTTCTGAAAAATTTTTAGAGAAGAAAAATGTTAGAAGCAGTTGTTTTTAGTTTAGCTAAGACAAGTACTTACAAGCGGAAATTTAAGTTAAGTATAATTCGTAGTTACAAAAAACATATTGAGTTCGCATAAGTATGAAAATTAAAAATAACTCTCTCACCTCTAAGCACGGTGGTCGCCATCACCGGTGTGTATCTAAGAGTGATGGCCTGATTAGAATAAGTACACACGTCGAAACCACCTTCATCTAACATTAATCTTCTCGAATAATTTTTCAGAAAAAATTATTAAAAAATATGCAACTCATTCATGTAGCTACTTCCATAAGTTATTTTTTTCTAAACGATTTTGGTACCCCGGAAACGCCAGTCCTCGTCGGACTCACTAGAATCGGAGACGACAACCCAATAATGGCAGTTGCATCCCTTTGAATTACCAGGTCAGTCCCACCCTGGGGGCTTATAACCACACCGCAAAGCACATCCAGAAATGTGAAAGCGTCATTATTCGACGGGAAAACGGTCTGGAGTATTTACAAAACCCAGTTTGAAGCCGCCGCTAGGACAAAACATTGGAATGAGCAGGAACGAGCAACTGCATTAATTTTTGCTCTAAGAGAGTAGAGAGGCAGATTTATTGATCACAGCTACGGCATCGGATGCAAAAGTTTGGCGAAAGCCTACAACAGTTTGCCCAAGACATTGAGCGACTGGCACTTTTGGCTTACCCAGTTTACGATCCGGAACATCGAAATGGCGCATCAACAGAAGTATTCATCAGCGCATTAAACGACCAGGCATTACAACAAGCCGTGCGTTTAACTCAAATGGAAATGGTTAAGAATGCATTCACTTAAAGTCTGAGCTTTGAGGCAGCGAAAAATGTGACTCGTATCACTGCCCGGGTTCGCGAGGTAGTGACAAACGAGTACGATTGAACGAGAGCCGCAGGTAAGTAGTGCGCCTAGATGCTGGTATTGCGGTGAGAAGGGGCATCTACAAAGAGATTATACGAAGGGAAGTAAACCGAGCTATTGTCCAGTGTGTGCAGCTAGGAGGAGATCCAGACCGTGTCAGGAGCCCAGAATGGAAGCCCTTTAAACTGACGGGTCGGGAAAGCAAACTTCGTGGGGCAGAAGTTGGCTAGGAGAATCGACGTCCCCAGCACCACCATCACCATGTCAAGACTACATCGTGGAGAGGGGAGCTTATGCCTTCTGGGTCAAGTTGACGGAGAACATTGAACCATAACAATCGACACTGGTGCAACCCGATCGATTATCCGACCAGACATAGTGAGGCAACAACTACTTCACAAAGGCAGCTACGGGAGAAATTGTAACTGTCCATGGAGAGGTCAACCTCAAGATACAGTTGGGAGACCTTGCGTTCCGATATAATTTTCTGGTTATATATATACATGTATATATATATATATATATATATATATATATATATATATATATATATATATTTATCTATCTATATATATATATATATATATATAAATATATATATATATATATATATATATATATATATATATTATATATATATATGTATATACTATATATATATATATATATATATATATATATATATATATATATATATATATATATATATATATATATATATATATACGAGGGTGAATCAAATGTAAACGGTATTTTTTATACATTTTTGAATTATATTACACACAAACCATATCCTCAACATTTCTCAATGTAGTCTCTTGCATTGTCTACATGCTTTTGTCATCATTTCGGAAGCTTGAATATTTCATGTTCATAAAACGTTTCAGAATGAGTTGTCAGTCGATTGTGCACTCCTCGACTTCTTCTTTGTTTTTGAATCGTTTTTCTCCAAGTGATTCTCTCAGGGGGCGATAGCAAAAACACGGGGACAAGTCTCGACTCTTAGGAGAGTGTTTGAGTGTTTTCCAATCCATTTCTTCCAGTTTATCCCTTGTCGAACCCGCGGTGTACATTCTAGCATTGTCATGGAAAAGAATGACCTCTCTAATTGGCATACCTCGCTTTTTGTTTCCATAGGAGGCTTTCGTGGACTGTAACAATTGGCAATAGTCGGCCTCATTCAGAAAATCAATGAATTTAATTAACTCCCGAACCGGCAGGTATTGTATTCTGTAAGATTTATGCTTGGCTGTCGATCATGACTTCCATTTTTGAATCGTTCTTGCCCACGCCGTGGCCTACGTATGTATTCTATTCTGAGATAATGAAGTGTCTCCAAACTGCGCCTTTAAACGAGTAAAAATTTCCGATTGTTTACCACCACCATTGGTTAAAAACTTTATGATGACGTGTTGCGCGACTGATGGATGTACCTTTTGCTCAGTCATGGCTGTAGTGAGGACAGAACCGAACATGCCTCTAACTACTTGTAAGCTGACTCCCCCGCTCCTTGTAAACGTACCACAACCGACATACTATATTATCTAGTTCGGAGTTGCTTAATAAGCAGAATAGCTAGTTTAACTTTGATGCACTCTCGTATTTATATATCCGCCACCAAAATGTTTCGTGCTCCTAATGTTCTTATTAAGAGGGTGAAAGCGACCCTTTGGAGCCCTATAATAGAATTGAAAGTATTAACCATGCCCCCGGAATGTAGGTTGGGCAACGGGCTATTTCCACGTCCCTGAAAAACGTACACTGTTTCTAAACCTGCAACAGGGCTTTGGAATGGATTTATTTATTTATTTAAAGACAATGGCATTGAATCCTGGAATGTCAGAACACTGAACAACCCTAGCGCTGTTAAGGACCTTTTACAACAGACCAGTTGATATAAATTAATCGTACTGGCAATCCAGAAAACGAATTGGACTGGAAGTGATATTCAAGGTATCAGATCGCACACAATATTCAAAACCGGGAAGCCTGCTGGAAAGCGAGAAGTTGGAGTGGACTTTATTGTGGATAGGGAGTTCAAATCACACTTTATTAATCTTAAGGCAGTGGACGACCGATTATGTGTGATCCGTATAATAGCTAAATTCATCGAAGTTTTGCTGATAAACGTACACGGCCCGACCGCAGAAAAGGACAAAGAAATGAAGGAAATGTTCTACGACCATCTGAAAAGACTAGTCGATTCATTGCCTACAAACAGCACAAAAATAATTCTGGGTGATTTCATCACCAAGGGTGGCTATCTTATCGCGGTACGACTGTAGGGTACAGCCTCCACGATGAAGAAAATGACAGCGGCTAGCGCCTGATTGGCTTTGCATATAGCAGAAATTTAGTCATACGACCGACTTGCTTTCCACATCAATACACACATAAAATGAACTGGGTATCACCGGATAGCAACTCACAAAACCATATTGACCATGTTCTGATCCATCAACAATAGGTCTTGTGCATATCTGACCTCCGTACTTGCCGAGGAGCCATTTGTAACTCGGATCATTACTTGATCAAATTAACCAATCGATGTCCTATCTCAAAGCCGTATTCGGCGAAGGTCAGCCCTCAACAGAAATGCGACATAGCAACGAGCTATGCGTGGAAGTGAAAGTGGCAAATAAGACCGTGGTAGAACAAACCATCGGACGTCAAGCCCAGCGCAAAGGAAATGATTGATTCGATGATGAGTGCCAGGGCACATTGGACAAAAAGAATCATCCGATAAAAACAATATTCAGAAGAGTAGCGAATAAGATAATGTAAATGCAGAAAAGAAAATACTTTGACGACCAATTAAGAAGCATTGATATAATTTTTGGGAGCAACAACACAAGACAACCATACAAAGCAATGGAAAGCCTACAACGAGGTTATCAGCAAATGACCACACCCTACCGTTATGACATCGGCAACATCATCGCTGATGAAAGCAAGATGAAAGAAAGAAAGGCATAATATTTCAAGATCCTTCTAAATCCTCCACACAGCTCCAGAATATCGGATTCTATTAATATTCCCGAGTAGTTTCCGTTGGCCCCACTAACTCTCGATGAAGTTTGTTCCACCATCAAAGCTCAAAAGAATAATAAAGCGCCAGGCATCTATGAGATTCTAGTGGAGCTTATTAAATATGGTGGCAGCAGTGTTCGGATAGTTATCCATAAAGTCATCCAGCACATTTGGCAACAAGAACATCGGAACGAGTGGTGCCAAGTGAGCGGTACCAATCAATTATATTCCCTATCCACAAAAGAGGTGACAATCCACAGTGCGAAAACTACACTACCTTGTACGGCACACAAAATATTTCCAAAGATCTAACAAAATAAAATCGGATCAAACGCCAGTATATAGTATTATTGGGGAGTATCAAGGTGGCTTTAGAGCAAGTATGTAGATCGACAACAGACCAATGTTTACTATCAAGCAGATACGTGAGAAATACTGGGAGTTCAACATGGACGTACCCCAAATTTTCGTTGACTTGAAGCAAACATGCGACAGTATTGATTATAACGTACTGCATGGAATAATGCTTTGATTTTGTATCCTGGCCAAATTGTCCGTCTTACCAAAATGGTAATAACGTTGACGACCTGCCGAGTCCGCATCAATGACCAACTCACCGGCACCTTTGACACATATATTGGACTAAAGCCCGGAAATGAGTTGGCGTCATTACTATTCAATTTGGTTCTGGAATATGTCATAAGAAAACTACCTGTGGTGCCAAGAGGTGCGGTACTATACAAGTCGGGCTAAGAGCTAGCCTATGGGACGACATAAATATTTTCTCATGGTCGTTACCGATAAAGAACTTTTCCAAAAACTTGACAGCGAAGCGAAACTACTAGGGCTACTGTAGTAAATGGTAGGTATAAAATTTCCATTAAGGACAGCAGCGATGGTCTGCTGCCTCGGCGAAAGAGGATGGTGATATCAGCCTAGATTGGCCTTGTCTGGGGACGCGTGAATGCGCTGGCAGGCTAGCGTTGTGGTGTCGTGGGGCGGGTTCATTCGCTCAGCACAAGGACCCACTACAAAAGAATTTCGCATTCACGAATTCTTGGGACTCAGAAACAGTTCGACCGAAGTCGAAAAATGTAGGTAACCAAGAAAGAGGAAAATTTCTTGTTCCGAGAACAAGTCAAAACGAGACAAAACAGACGGACTCGGGGAGACTTCGTCGTTATCCGACGATTCATATGGCTCACAAATAAGAGTGGGGCAACTGGATGGATGTGGTGCTCCCTCGCACCCGCCCAACCGGATCAAGATCCAAAATGTTGAAGTGGCCATATATTTCCCTTTTGAGTGGAAAACTCATACAAACATACTTGGTATGAGCCTTCCCATAAAACGGTGACCAATTTATGCCATAGAGCTATGTGATCGGGTCACAAAACCCTATGCGATAAAAAGGGCACTTAAACTGGAGGCCACCCAACCCGCAAGAGCCCCTGAAATTTAAAATCAGATGGAGCGCGCCCAATGGCTGGCTCATTTTTTTTGGAAAAAGCCTTCCAACGTACCGGGTCCTGTACCCGGTCAGAAGGACAAAATGAAAGGACCGGTGATGTTATTTTTGATGAATCATTTTTAAAAGGAAACTACGTGATTTTTCCAATTTCAAACAAAATGTATTGTCTGAGAACAATTTATAATCTCTAATTCTAGTTGGTTCTATTTGTACTTAAACGTATACAATTTTCTCCAATATTCAAATTTAACAGGTTTCAAGCGCTAGGCGGGCTGCCACTGTTCGTTTATTTTATGTTAATTTTTTAATGTAATCCGAAAATCATATCAACTTAAATTTTACTTTTACTTCTTACTGTTCTTTTAAATAAATGAAATTTTTCAGAATGAAATTTAATATGCATAAAAATATATCAATTAATGCAAAAGAAGAAACAAAAGGGTACTTACCCATCTTCCTCGACGAGCGCTCGTAGATGGGGTGGGCAGTCCTGGAAGTTAACCTTCTTATTATTTATCCTAAGTTGCCTTAATATTATGTTTTTCCTTTGCTCGAATATTACGTGGCTAAATTCTTGCTGCTGCATAGAAATCCTTACGTTTGATTAATTCATCTAACAAAAGATTTGCTGCATGATGATCCAAAAATACACCATAGTTTAATTGATCATCCAATAAATTTAACAGTTCGTCAATGTGATTATTTTCAAGGGAGGATCGAACTACAGCATACCCCGTCGAAGGTAAAGTGTTAGAAGTCCAGACATTTTTGCAAAACAAACTTGGCGTACAAGCAAGCTTAATTAAATAGTTACTTTTGGTCACTGTTACTTTTGGTAACGTGTCGAATGATATTTTATTTTTTTGGGGTTATCAGTGGGAAATTTGTTGCAGCTGAAAGATGGTACCGAATTCTCAAACTCGTGTTTTCCATCCAAGCTCGAGTTCTTAATTAATTCATCTTCACACTGCTTTAATAAGTTGATAGCTTGTAATTCAGTACAGCAGTCCACCATACTGAGACTTGATATTCCAAAGAGTTGAAAGTCTTCTTTTTCACTGACATTTCCCTCTATAATTAAGTCCTTTATTAACGGTATTAGCTTTCTGATCCCTTAGCAAAAATTTCTCAACACCTCGCAGAATATTCCAGTAGGATTGTGTAAATATAGGCAAGTATATAGGATTTGACCCAATGAATATCCTTCTAACCAGAATACAATGCATGAAAAAATTGAATCAAAAATCCCAATCAGTTCACTACATGTGAAATCGTTTAGTTTCAAAATGCCAGCAGTTGGGATCTGGTGGTGTTGCTTTATTTATGGTTGTAGTTATATAAGGAATAAGCTCCAACGCAGCATTCAATTGTTTTTTTTATCGCAACAATTGTTAAATCATCATACAATTTATATATTTTTTTTTGAAAATAACTCATAGATCACTCGTAAAATATGCGGCAACAACCGCACTCTGTACACCACTGCGATGAGATTTAATTTTACGGTACTCCAAAACGTATCGTGCACTAACTCATTTGCTTTGTTCACTTGGCATTGAAACGATTCGATTGGTAAATATTCTTGTTTAGTCAAGAGGGAATCTAACATATATTTTAAAATTCACTTCACTTTTATGATCTTGCGATTGGGAAACGTATTCCATTGCCTGCATTTCTTTCTCTTACAACCACATTTCTCTCGAATAAAACAAGACACGGCATTTATTTCAGCACTTTAGGTTAAACCTAAGTATATATTTTGCAATATCCAACCTCCGCGGAAAAAATTGAATGGCGTGATTAACTTTTATCAAATAGATTCGCGTCGGGCTCCTTCTGAGATGCAACTATCTTGACCATCTTTCTTTCTTCTCTCCTACAATGATGTGCGAACTGTATAAAATACTGTTTTTGTGTGTATAGACGTCTTCAGTATAAATAACTATGCCGTCGCTGAGTCAAAACGTTAGTAAATATCTTATAGTACATTTATTTCATGTATAACCGGACCGGGCTTATGACAATTTTCTCCTCTCGACCTTCACGATCTACCCCAAACGGAATCAAAAACAGCACCGCCACGGTCAATACGACAATCGCTTGTCTCGAAATTTTCACGGCTAACTCATAAGTGCCACTCCCGTTCACTTCTGCTTCACCCGAATCCGTTTTCCACCCGCAGCATGCTCACAGCCGTCATTTTTTCACACAAAAACCAACAGGGAATCTATCGTCGTCGAAGTATCGCCTTCGCGCCGCTCGGAGGAATCCCGTTTTTCTTTCTCCCCCTTTTCGCGTTCATTTCATGTAGCTCCTCCAATGGATGTTGCTGCTGCAATGCATGTTGCTGCTGCTATGCATGTTGCTGCAGCAATGCATGTTGCTACTGCAATGCATGTTGCTGCTGCAATGCATGTTGCTGCTGCAATGCATGTTGCTGCTGCAATGCATGTTGCTGCTGCAATGCATTTTGCTGCTGCAATGCATGTTGCTGCTGAAATGGATGTTGCTGCTGCAATGGATGTTCAATGAAAAATGCCTTTAAAATAATCTTTTTAGGTAGAAGCATTCAAATAATGACAGACTTTGTGCGCATTACTCATGGATTCGAATGAATTGTGTTTTGTGTTCTATCGTTTTTTCAGGAGGTTTGCTGTCCATTTTCATAAACAAAATTCGGGCTTTGTAGATCGGTGTGATTCACGTAATGAGAAAATGGGATCGCCGTCTGTTGCTGGGTGCAAAAGCGTTGGATCGCTTGATAATCTGTTGACGCTTGCTGCCAGGGTGAAGGAGATAGGAAAGTTCTCGAGCAGTTTGATAGTGTAACTGCTCGATTACTACACTACGAAACAATGAGAATATAATAAAGCTCATGACGCAGTCTTCGAAAAATACCTCAAATACCAGAAATATCACACTTTGCGAATACAATATCGAAAAAGTGGGCAAATTTGTATATTTAGGCACCAAAATAAGGAGAACGTGTAATGAAAAAGATGAAATATACCGAAGAATACATCTCACAAATAGAATATTGTATTCCGTTTTGACTATCTTGAAGACCAGCTGCATACACCTAAAAACAAAGCTCAAAGTATACAAATGTATGATAAAGCTTATGCTGTGGTATGGTTGTCTAACATGAAATCTAATCCAAGTATCCGCAAACATATTGAACGCCTTCGAAAGGCGGGGTCTGAGGTGAATAATTGAGGTTGAGCTAGATGGAGATCCATGACAAATTTGATGCAGCCATGAGCTGTATGATATTTTTGATGAGTCGGAGGTCCCAATTATTGTCAGACTGTGGAATCTGCAGTGCGCTGACAATGTGAACGTATGAACGAACAACGAATACCCAAAAAGGTGTTCGTTGGGAGAACTGATGGGTGGGTCCCAGTAGGGAAACAGAGAAAACACTAGTCTGACTCGGTCAACGAAGACAGTTCATCGCTGCTCGGATTTCAAAATTGGAGGACGTAATCAATAGACCGAGACAGTTTGAGGCACTATTTGCAGGAAGCGAAGGCCCGGGCTGTAGAGCTACAAGGAAGAAGAAGGATCAGTGTTAAGACAAGAACAGCTGCCGTCAGACCATTGTGCATTCGCTTGAGACCTTCAACCACTCACAGCCGATTATGCGAGGCCACAACTTTAATCTGTTGCATATCGGTGGCATTTATCTTAGGACCAAGTACAGCTACAGTTAAACTATCGTACATTCGCTCATCATCATCAACAATACACCAACTTTCATGCAATCAATTGTACATTGACGGAATCAGTTTAAGGAACAAGGATGTCTACCATCGAAGTAAAATGCGTTCGTTCATCAACATCAACCACCGACCGAAAGTAATAAAGGTTAGTGATCGAACTTTATAAAGAAGATGAAAGGAAGCTGGCATCAAAACGTATGTCGCGCGGAAAGCTCTTTTATCTCTGAAGCCATTAAAAAAACGTTTATAGTTTGCCAAAGAGCACTTAAATAAGCCACTATAATTCTGAAAGAATATTTTATGGACAAATGAGAGAGCTTATTTCTATTTCATGGCCGTTAAGGTTAACGATTTAGGCGGTTATCACCAAAACAAAGAAAATCTACAGTGGCGGACAAAAGTCTACGACAACCTTTCATATTGAGATTCTGGTTAATTGGAAGCTTTAATAAAAAATCCATTGGTGTGCATTTTTCAGTAATGTAAATATATTAATAAAAAACAAGTTGAAGTAGCAGGAGGATGCTCCTGCCAGAATGGCATAGTAAAACAATTAGTCAATCAAACAATATATCTTGCATATCGAAACTTGCCTTATAAACAGATTCCATAAATTGAGTTCGAAAAATTGTCATGGTTATTATGATTTTAAACTCGCCACTATTATATTTTAAGTGTTTTGACCCCGTCGCTTGATTAGTCATGATAACACATGAATATTACAAACCATTTATAAAATTTTTATCAAAATTCCTACATATTTGTAGTGTCTAGGTCCGCTGCAAGCGTGTATCTCCCTAGTATCACGTGTTAATTTTGTTGTAATTGTTAGATATTCAATCGGCTGTAATTTAGCTGTTTATTGTTCAGAAAACTTAATTTCAGATTTCGTGAAATTTAAGGGTCCCATCTTGATTTTAGTGACAAAAAACCAAAATTTATAAAATGTACTATTATTAACAAAGTTGATCGAATTTCGACTTCTAAGGTATTTGTTGCCCTTGTGAAGGAAAAATCGCAGTTTAAGTACTGTTTTGAAAAGCTCTTATAAAGAAATTTCATTTGATACTAATATCGGCTACCTTTGATGAAATTTTTAGCTCAGCGGCCACTCCCCCGTACTGTAATCATCGATTCATGGCCAATTTTTTCGAATCCTAGAATGGTTACAAAACCCATTTGCTAGGAGCTCTCTCCTGCCTCCTCGACTTGTTTCACTTATGAGTATTAATTGTAGGTACTCATCTTCAGGCATTCATTAAATTGAATCAAGTGTTAAAATCATGTGCCTTAAACGTTGAGGTTGGGGCAAAATATATCAAAATTATTCAATCTTCGCATTTAAAACAGCCACTATTTTGCTTTACGATTACTAATACCGCTAGCTGAGCCGATTCTCAAAGAAATTAATGATACCTATCATTCCTGAAACTTTCATGCAAATCCTGGCAAAGCTGTAGTATCTGAGTCGGTAAAAAGCGCATATTGTTCCATAGCCATATGTTTCCATAGTAATACAGCGCATATTGTTCCATAGTAATACGGAAAAATTCAAATCGCTATAACTTCATTAAATACCCTTCGATCTTTATGAAATTTTCAGGACAAATTAATCTTATAAATACTCATCTGTGTACTGTGTTTCATTAAATTTAAGGGCAAGAAAACATAAAATCGATAAATCATACTATTACTAACAAAGTTGAGTGAATTTCGACTTCTCATGCATTTGTTGTTGTTGTACTCATAAGGGCCTACATTCATGATTTTTTTCATGTTTTTTGGGTCAAAGGTTGGGGGGGGGGACCTAAATTTTCGTACATTTCCCCTTCCCCTGCACCCCTCGAAGTAAAATTTGTCATTTTAAGACCTGTTTTGAAAAGTTTTCATTAAGACCTTTCATTTGATACCCATATTGCCTACATGCGATGAAAACTTTTTTTTCAGGGGCAACTCCCCTATATGGGGAGACCCCCCTTAAAGACCTTATAAATGTTTTTTCGTGTTGAAACTTTAAACAGGGCGTCACTTCGCACCTACTTACAAAATCTTATGTTTCTAGCTTATGTAGTTTGCAAGAAAAAGTGGTGTGACACACGGACGGACGGACAGACAGGACGCGATTTTAGTAGGGTATTGTAAAATGATTTTACAATCCCCTAAAAACAAATAGAAATCCACTTCGTAGCAAACTTATCAAGAAATTCATAAAAAAATAGAAAAATGAATGGATAAAAGTCTACGACAGTCAGTGCTGGCTGACTTGTACACAAAATATTTTCAACTAAACGTATTGGAATTTTTAAAACTTTTTGGTTTTGGTTAGACCTTCTTTCGCATCAATTACTGCTTGCAGTCTTCATGGCAAAGAGGCAACTAAATTACCCGTTTCTGCAGATGTGATTTTCGCCCATTCTGCAACAAGCGCTTCCTTCAACAAATTTTTATTTTTATGCAATATTTTTAATTTTTCCGTTCCAAAAGCTTCCATACATGCTCTATTGGGCTTAAATTTTGACTTTGCGAAGGCGTATTAAGTTGCCTCGGAGCGTATTACAACAGCCAGCTCTTCACGAAAAGTGCTGTGTGCTTTGGATCATTGTCTTGTTGGAGTGTCCATCTCTCTCCAAGACCCAACTTTTCCACTTATGACTTCAAATGTTGTTCTAATATGTTCTTATACACATAACGGTCCATCTGTCTACCCCAGATGCAGCCATGGCTTCCCAAACCATCACGCTACCTCCACCGTGCATGACAGTAAGAATCAAATTGTTGGTCTCTAAAGCCGTGAAAATCGGTGAAAAGGACGCGATTCCGAAAATCATTGTCCTTGCCAATATGGCCCTTGGCGAACTGTAGACGCAGAAGTGATTTTTGGCGGATATTAATGGCTTTTTACGTGGAGTTCTGCTTTGAAACCCATTAATATTTAATGCTCTCTTGATGGTTCTTGCATTAACATCCTTTTTTCATTCCGTAGCCACTTGCTTCACCAAATCTGGAGCACTTTTTTGGTATTACTGTTCACTTCTTTTAGAGTGAAACGAATGGTTCTGCTCGATCGGTTAGCTTGCGGCTTATTTTCAATGGAACCACTGTTTTCAAAGTTTTTGATGATTCTATACACAGAAGTTCGTTTAAGTTTCAGTAATTTCGTGATTTCTGAGCACGATTTATTGTCTTTTTTATACTGTACGACCAAATTTTGCATATCATTACAAATTTCTTTTCGTGATGACATTTTGTGATCCTTACAGTTAGGAACTAGCGATAAAACTAAAACAGAATTCCAGCAGCGCATCTGTGGAATGACAATAAGAGCAAATAAAGAAATATTGATGACATCCCGATACGTTTAGTTAGAAATTTTTTGTGTATAACTTAGTCAGCACTGACTGTCGTAGACTTTTGTCTGTTCAATTTTTTATGTTTTTATGAATTTCTCCTTAGTTCTGGTTTGAAAAGTTTTTGTCTTTATTTTTTTATAAATATATTTACGTTACTGAAAATTGTGCATCAATGGATTTTTGATTAAAGCTTCTAATTAACCAAAATCTCAATATAAGAAGTTGTAGACTCTTGTCCGCCATCGTATGACCACACAACCGACGCGAAGATATGGAGGTGGCTCAGTTATGTTTTGGGGATGTGTTTGCTTTCATGGCCTTGGAGATTTAGTTGCTCTTCACAGTGGAACTTTAACGCAAGTTTATTATCTTCTATTATCAAACGATAAGGCATTCCCTTCTGACAATAAATTGCATAAAATTGGGCAGGACTCTTTAACAAGACAACGCTTGGTGTCATTACTGAAGACATGTTACAAATTCTCTTAATGGCGTTGGTATCAACGTTCTAAACTGGCCACCTTAGAGTCCCGATTTAAACATTACTAAGAATATTTGGTCCTATTTGAAGCGTTCTCGAAAAATCAACATGAAAAAGACACGAGAAGAGTAAATTGAAAGCAAATCGGTGCCATTGCATTACATTCAACAAATCTTAGACTCCAGCCCCGAAGGCTGCAGGCAGTAATTTATGCAAAAGGAGGCAATATGGAGTATTAATATACCATGTTCTTAAAATATTTTTTTTTATATTTTATAATTATTGTATTCTAAATTAATTATTTTGTTGCAATACTTTAGCCACATGTTGCATTACTTTTGTCACAGTGCAGTTAATCATTGAATTGAATTTCTATAGCAAATACAGGTTTTGGATTTTTGAAAAGACATTTACTATTATTCTTTCATAAAAATGCAGTGATAACAGGATTAACCCAAAGTAAAAGGGAAAGGATCTTTGATCTTTAAAAAAATTCATTCAAGTTTTGAACGATGCAATATTTTGTCGCAATTACCGAAAGAAGACAAATATTAATTGATAATTTAAAAAGAATATTTATAACTGCTCATTTTAAAGATCTTTTTGATTAATTAGTACTATTTTTCGTCGATACTGTATCAACCCCGGCCCTGAATAACAAAAATAATTATTTCATAGAATAAAAATAAAAATATTTCCTATACACTAATTTCCCGATCAGAGCAGATTAAGATATGATTTTCTGTAAGCATTTCATCGCATCCCATGTCTTCAAAGCTATCGGCTTACTGTTAGGATCAACTTCAGATACAAGATTACTTACCATTTGGATAATTCATTTGAACTCTGATTTTGACTTTTGCTCATTCATTCCAGACCATGTTCTTTTTCTATAGCGCAGATGATTGACTCCCCAAAATCGTTGTGGTTAATAACTTCGTAGATTTTAAATTAGCTTGACAGCCAAATCCTTCCGTTCAGTTGTGGTAATGATAGTCTTAGAGAGTTTTGAATTTAAACTTAATGAGTTATTTTGTTTGTAATTTTCAAAGGCAATATCATTATTGGAACCTTTGTTTTCTTTGTAGTTTCAAGAAAAATACATAAAGCTGTGATCTTTTCATCCGAAGAATGAACAATTTTACTTTTTTGGCAAAAAGAGTTGTGTTTAGAAAACTTACTTAAAAGGAAGAGAGCTTAACCCTAATATTGTGATTTATTCAATTACGAAAATTGGTCTGCGTTTTATTTCCAGTAGAGTTTTGAAATACCTGAATTAGATACATACTCGTAACTCACAATAATCTTCCGAAATTGCAACTTTTTTTGTTTTCAGTCATATATCTTAATACATCTATAAAAATTCTTCCTTTCATTTGCAAGAAATAACTTAAAATAAAAACTATTAAATTAACTTGACTTTAAAGTATTCAAGTGCCACTTTCAACTGTAGTTTTTTTAATGGACCGAAATTGCTGTATTTTATCCTACGAATTGTATTTGTTTTATATTTTTTAGTAAATTATTCAAAATTAATCAAAAATAACGAAACTTATTTCTTTTCAGGTATGTTACGTCGTGAACTGCGTTGCGAAGCTTTTAAGTAAGAAACATCTGTATGTAAAACAACTCTGTATTCTTTATATCTTATTTAAAATTTTTTTAAAGTTATATATTACTGTACACGCTAAACATTTTTAGCTACAAGAATTTTCTGATGATCTTGCATAAGCTAGCAGTTATAGCTGATAGAGTTACTGTTTAAAATAAATTTCTATTAGATAAATAAGTTGGATTAGCATAATTTAAAATGTGTATTAGGACAAAGGCTAAGTAGTTTCGGAAATCTTGTCCGTAAGTGCATCACAGTAAGTTTTCTCAGAATCTTTAAAAGTTTGTACTCGTACGACCAAACTTTGAGAGAAAGTCAGAAGAAGTGATCTCTCAAAAGTTTATGTCTTATCGCGATTCTTCAAGGTTCTTCCCCATGTACTGAAGTAATCTTTAAAAAAATGTTTACCAAAGATAGTTGAGTCTGGTATCAAACGAAAGATCCTGATTATAACTTTTTGAACCTTAAACTGAAAAGTTAGTCCATGAATCAGGTGGCCCAAGGGTAGGTGAAAGCTTGAAAAATATGTGTGGTGATCGAACACCGTTGAATCTGTATTAATCGAACAGTTCGTCCCACGATCTATTTGATGAATCAGCCAATGTACCCACTAATTTCATCCGCAACGCGTATGCTGATTTTGGCGGCAATATTATGCCACAAACTTGGTGCATAATATTGCGATCCGATATCTGCTACTACTCACCACCTGATTTCATCAGTGTGTGAAATAAAGCTCTGCCACTGAGCGAGTACTAGACGTCGGTAGTGTGGCGTTGAATTTGGGAGACTTCCTCTGACGTCGCGTTTGGCTTGCCATGTTTTTCCACGAATAATTTCAAGTCATGTGCTTGACGGTGTGAGTTAGAGCGCAAAGCTTATTTTTTATCAGTCGGACTTTAATAGTGGAAAAGTTGCAGAAAATTTGTGTCAAGGAATTCGTAAATTCAGTGGTGAGTATTGAATCCGTGCGTGAAAGCATGCTAACGCCATTGTCGCCTTTCTAGCCCCGTCCCCGTTGCTTTCATCTTTTTGGTTATAGTCATTGTAGTCGCAGCCAAAGCTGGGATCGATCACATTTTCGCAACGGACACGGTGGAGTGTTGCGGTAATTATTTGTGGAAAGTGACTTTGGGTTCGAACTTCACGGTTCCCAGTGGCCTCAGATGTAAGAGTTAAAAATTTGCTTGATTGCCTTACGGTGGAGTTGCTCAGAGCAGCAATCAGTAGTGGTCCAGGTCAAACCTCGTTCCACAATCGCGTCGCAAGTCACGATTGTCCCGGAAATTCGAATGTCGAGAGATCATCCAACCAATAATCAAATCATGCCGAATATAAACTTCAATCAGCCGCACCCACAATATCCGCATCAGCAATCACGTACGGAAAGTAGTTTCTATAACCACAAGAAAGATATGCGCAAGTGTTGTTCGTTTTGTTGAAAAAATAGAGAATCGTTTGAGTTTTATACATCCCATTCATTAGATGATATTGGAAAGCCTACATGTCCCGATTCACGCTAATGTATTTGTAAGATATCTGGACGAAACGGCTGTACAACGAGCCATTGCAGTCTTAATGCTTAGAAAAATTGCATCTTAAAAATGATACACCGTTTTAATGCGATGAAATGAATCAAAAAAGTAATCTTTAATTTTTTTCCGACCTAGAATGCACTTGAGACCTTCATAGTTCGCTTAAAAAAATTTAATAATATAGTAAAATAGTACGCAAGTTTTCATCAAAATCGATTCAGTAGATTAGACTTTGCAAACTAAATTTATTTAAAAAAATTCATTATTGGTAGCACTCCTCTATCACATACACTTTATAAAATTAAAATATGGTTATTAGCGCGTCAGGAATTTTTAAAAATTATAAATATTTTTTCCGCTATTAAATAAATTGAATTAAATTCAAAAATGCATTGGAAATTACTCTAAAAGACTCTTCTTTGAAAGGAAAAAAATGATTTTCGTCCATTAGCTCCTGAGATACAACCGGTCAAATTTGACCGGTATTTGCAATGAAGTTATAAACAACAGGACGGCAATATTTGAACCATTACCTTTGTCTTTTGAAATGCTTTCTGGATAAAAACTTTCTAATCTTGAAAACAATAATAACATATAACAATAATGAAAACAACCGTTATTGCGTATTCAAAATAGTATTTTTATTTGTTACATATATAATTACATACACCTTTATACGATGTTCGTTTTTACGTGGCTCCAATATAAATTCACACAAAAAATTACCAAAAAAACTCAGTTCAGCATTGAATAGTCTATATACGAGCAATAATAAATATACACTAGCAGACAGCGCAACTTTCACATCAGTCCTAAACAGATGTTTCGGCTGCCCTTCTACTGTTACTAACGGTTTCTTTGAAAATGCTATCGAAAGTTGCCTTACATATGCTTCTAAATCTTAACCATATGCTCTACATTTTTTCAAAAATATTATATCGATTATAAGTTGAAAATTATTAATATTTTTCGAATAACTTATTTGTGAATATTATTTTCAATTTTATTAATACATCATAAAAACACATAATTTGAAAAAGAAAAAAAAATGTTTGAAGAAAGAATCTGCAAATAACCCTACGGCCTTAAAATGAAAATAATTCTATTAAGTACGTTGCTTTTCAAACTTCTATATGTTTTAGTTTCTGAATTGCAAGGTCTTAAAAATTTTGAATTTTTTAATATAAATTTAGATTTCAAAATTGACATGCGAAATCTACTGAATTGATTTTGATGAAAATGTTCGTGCTGGTTTATTATATTCTAAAGATTGATTAAGCGAATTATGAAGCTCTTAAGTGCAGTCTAAGCCGTAAAAAAATTAAACATAAGAAGCCTTTTTTCCATTTTTTAAATATTCATCGTTATTTCGCGGCAAGAGTATAAAATTTTAAAATTTTTGGAAATCATATCTTATAGAAAATTCAATTCTTCTTCTTAGCTCTAAAACCCCTCGGGCCTTCGCTTCCTGTAAACAGCGCCTCCAATCGTCTGGGTCCATTGACCGCGTCCTCCAATTCCAAAATCCGAGCAGCGATGAACTGTCTTCGTCGATCGAGTTAGACCAGCGTTTCCTCGGTTTCCACACTGGCCTCCAGCCGTCAGTTCCCCTAACGAATACCTTTTTGGGTATCCGTTGTTCGTCGACACGATTCATGTGGCCAGCCCATTGCAGATTCCGCAGTCTTACAATCGTTGAGACCTCCGGATCGTCAAAAATTTCATGCAGCTCATGGTTGTGTCGAATTTGCCATTGGTCCCCGTCTATCTTCGCTACGATTATTCGCCTCAGGGCCCGTCACTCAAAGGCGTTCACTATATTTGCGGATGCTTGGGTTAGGGTCCATGTTTCACATACATAGCATAATACAGGTCTTATCACAGATTGAATTACGCAACTTTTATTCCCACACAACTTTGCTCTCAAATGAATTGTTTGAAAGTTAGAAGTGAGAAAAATCGGAGCAAATTGAGTTTTTTATAATTTTTAAACATTTCTATTTATTTATTAATGTTTCCGACTTTTCTGAGAGGGAAGATAAGTCAATTATTGTCAAACAAGTTATTGGATAACTTTTTTCTGCGAGAATTAATGTTCCTCCTCTCAACAGGTGACAGCCCTTTTGGTTTAATTGTCGCAGTCTAATGGTGACCGTGAGGTTAGGCTTTAAAAGGCAGATACTCACGTAAATCATATTCGACTATGTAGCTTGTCTTCGAATAGGGAATATAATTGATTGGCTCAAGTCAAAGTCAAACGACTGTACTGATCAAACTTACTGATTAAAACGGCCATGAATTGAACTATCTCGATACAAAACTTCAAAATGTGGCAAAAATGTGGAATTCATGGATCCTACTAGTATTAACAAAGTTTTAGCGAATTTTCATCATCATCATCATCTATGGCGCGACAACCCAAGCAGGGCCTTAGCCATAAGGATTAATCTCCTCCAATCATCACTGTTCCATGACCTTGCCCGCCAATTGTATACTCCCAACAAGGATCTGCTGTCAGCTTCTATCGTGTTTTCCATCGAGTCCTCGGTCTTCCCGCTGGACGTCTTACCTTGTGCTCTATCCGTTAATCTTCTTTTTGGTAGCCGGTTTTCTTCCATTCTCTCTACATGGCCCGCCCATTGCAATTTGTGTAACTTTACGCTAGAGTAAACAGGCGGATCGTCAAATAGTTCATGCGAATCATGGTTGTAACGTAGTCTCCACTCTATTCCTTGTTTCACTGGGCTGTCGATTTTTCAGAGCACTTTACATTGAAATACGTCCACCGCCTTTTTGGATTCACTGATCAGGGTCTATGTTTCACTTCCATATAACTGAAAAGGTTTAACTAGTGCTTTGTAAACGTGTTTTAGTTTCATTAACGCGTGGGCAAATTTTAGGCTCAGAAATGCCATTTGGCATGTAAGATTGAACGTGCCATAATACTGAATTCATCAGCATATGCTACCAATTGTGTGAACTTGAACATGATTGTGCCGAAGGTATCAGCTGATGTCTTCCTCATGACGTGTTCTAGCGCAATATTAAAGAACATTGGAGCAAGTCAATCCATGATTCCTCATCCTAAACCTCACGATTAAATGGGGTTAAATGTTTTCGGGGTCGATCATTGGGTTTACTGATTCCCCAATGATGGCACACTAAATGGCGAGAAATGCCAATAACTACAAATGCACCGACAGCTCTGCCACTGAATCCTACTTACACCCTCTTTGTGGGAAAGTAAGAGGGTGAAGGCGAGTCTACCGCACCTGATAACAAAATCGAAGCAATTACCATGCCGTCGGAATGAAAGTTGGGCTACGGGCTAACCCCCGACCCTGGAAAACCCTATACGTTTTCAAAACCTGCAGAAGAGCCTCGGGAAGGATGACAGGCCAGTCAATATAAATTTATAATACTGGCAATCTAGGGAACAAATTAGACTGGAAATGATATTCAAGACATGAGATCGTACACAATATTCAAAAGTGTGAAGCCTACTGGAAAACGAGAATTTGGAGTGGCCTATATTGTAGATAGGGAGTTTAAATCACACGTTATTGATTTTAAGGCAGCTAATAAACGGTTGTGTGCAATCTTTATAAAAGCAAAATTCTTCAAAATCTAGCTGATAAAGGTTCACATCCCGACCAGCGAAAAGGACGAAGAAACGAAGGAAATGCTTTATAATCACCTAGACAGACTAGTTGACTCATTGCCTACAAGCGACTCAAAAATAATTTTGGGTGATTTTTTTATCGCTAAGGTTGACAATGAGCTATCTCATCGACGAACGATTGGATAATATAGCCTGTACGATAAAACAAATGACAACGGCCAGCGTATGATTGACTTTGCATGTAGCAAAAATCTAGTCATACGTTTGACTTGCTTCCCTCATTGACGCATATATTAAATAACTTGGGTATCACCGGATGGCAACACAAAAACCAGATCGATCATGTTTTGATCCAACAACGTTGAGCCTTGAGCATACTTAACGTTCGCACATACCGAGGAGCCAATCGTAACTCAAATCATTACTTGATAAAATTAAACTATCCATGTCGTATAGTATGTCAAAGGCATATTTGGCGAAGACCACCCCGTTACAAACATTTGACATCGAAAGGCCCCAAATGGCGTCTGCGGCCAAAAATTTCACGGAGAACCTCGGCTACGAGCTAGCTCCCATCCTATCAGACACATCGCCTAAAACAGGCAACGAGCTCTGGATGGAAGTGAAAGCGGCTATTGAGGCCATGGCACTACACACAACCGGACATCAAGCCTGACGCAACACAAATTATTGGTTTGATGATGAGTTCCAGAATGCGTTAGACAAAAAGAACTAGGCGTACAAACAATACTTAGGTAGGAAAACTAGGGCGGAGAGAGAAAACTGTGAGAATCTTAGAAGAGTATCGAATAAGATAATAACAATTAAGAAAAGGAAATACTATGACGACCAATTGAGAAGTATCGATGTAAGTCGAGCGAGCAATAATACAAGACAAAATATAAAGTTTTGAAAAGCCCGAAGCGTGGTTATCCACCCAAGACCACGCTCTGCCGTGATGATACCGGCGGCATCATTGTTGATGAAATCAGGATAAAGGAAAAATGGGCATCATATTTTAAGAACCTCCCAAATACTCCGCACAGCTCCCGAACATCGTAGCCTTGAAAGGTTTCCGAAGAGCCTCCATTAGCCCCACCAACTCTAAATGAAGTTTGTTCCACCATCAAAGCCCAAAAGAATAATAAAGCGCCGGGTATCGATGAGATTTCAGTGGAGCTCATTAAGTACGGTGGCAGCAGTGTTCAGAAAGCTATTCACAAAGTCATCCAGGACATTTGGCAACGAGAAAATATGCCGAATAAGTGAAGCCAATCAATTATATTCCCTATTCACAAAAAAGGTGACAAGCTACAGTGTGGAAACTATAGTGGTATATCACTGCTTTGTACGGCGTACAAAATACAATATTATCAAAGATCTTAGAAAATAAAATCGAAGCATAGGCCAACAGTATTATTGGGGAGTTTTGGTGCAGATAGATCGACAATAGACCAATTGTTCACCGTCAAGCAGGAAATTGAAAAATGCTGGAAGTTCAACATAGACGTACACCAAATTTGACTTTAAGCAAGCATACGAAAATATTGATCGTAACGTACTGTTTCAAATAATGCTTTGCTTTGGCATCCCAGCCAAATTAGTCCGACAATGCCGTCGATTAGTCCGACAATGACGTCGACGACCTCCCAAGTCCGCATCAATAACCAACTCACCGATGCCTTTGACACAAATATCGGACTAAAGCAGGGAGATGGGCTGGCCCCATTGCTATTCAATTTGGTCTTGAGTACGTCATAAGAAATCTACCTGTCGATACACGAGATACATTACTATACAAGTTGAGCTAAGTAGCAGCCTATGCGGACGACATCAACATTTTGTCACGTTGATTAACAATTGCCAAAGAACTTTTTCTGAAACTCCACAGCAAAGTGAAACTAGTAGGGCTACAAATCAATGAAAATAAAACAAAGCTCGTGACGCAGTCAAGGAAAAATAACTCAAATACACAAAATATCATACTAAGCGAGTACAGTATCGAAAATGTCAGCGAATTTGTGTATTTAAGCGCAGGAAAACAAAGCTCCAAGTATACAAATCTGTGATAAGACCTATGTTATGCTATGGGTGTGAAACATGGACCCTAACCCAAGCATCCGCAAATATAGTGAACGCCTTTGAGTGACGGGCCCTGAGGCGAATAATCGTAGCGAAGCTAGACGGGGGCCAATGGCGAATTGGATACAACCATGAGCTGTATGAAATTTTTGACGAACCGGAGGTCTCAACGATTGTAAGACTGCGGAACTGCAATGGGCTGGCCTCATGAATCGTATGGACGAACAACAGATACGCAAAAAGGTATTCTTTAGGGAAACTGAAAGTCGGAGACCAGTGGGGAAACCGAGTTTCGCTGGTCTGACTCGGTCGATGAAGACAGTTCATCGTTGCGCTGATTTCAAAATCGGAGGACGCGACCAATGGACCGAGACAGTTGGAGACGCTATTTGCAGAAAGCAAAGGCCCGAGAGGGGCTGTAGTGTTAAGAAGAAGAAGAATAGAAAATGAAATATTTGACAAGCCAGAGGTCGCCACTTTCCGGGAGCTACAATCGACTCATAAACGAACATAGGATACCCCAATAGATTACAATTCAAAAAATTTAAGCCCGAAGATTAATCAAAAAACTGAGAAACGCAAATACAACCCTGTAGGCTAAAGACTCAAAACTGCTTTGATTTTAGAACTAGATAACTTGGCCTGTAGGTCAAGACAACTAGAGAAACTTTTTGCGGAAAAGCATAGCCCAAAGATGAAAATATAAATTCAAGATTATTATCTACCGTCGAGTTTTAATTCATTATTCCAAATATTAATAAAGTCTTCATTAGAAGACATGAAATAGTAAATAATAATAGTAAATTCTGCATGCGGAGACATGAAAATGTTGATTTATTAAATAACAATGCTTTTTATATATTTCTGATAAATCCGAAAGTTAATAAGAACTAGCAATGTACTTTGATTTACTCGTAAACTGCATTAAAACTGCTTTATTTATTTAGAGCAGCTGCCTTAGATATTAATAGATATTTACGTAATGAACTTTGATTTACCTTCGAATGTGAAGATATGTCCAAAAATACTGAAGAATTTTTAATCATTAAGAACCTAAGGACAATAACTGTATTTAAATGATCAAACACATCTGAAAAATAAACCTTTTTATAGGAAAATCGATAAATTGCAACATTAACCTGAGATCTGATAGTTGCCTCTAGCAATAAACACTGATCGCAAGGCAAAACTTATCAAATTAATTCAAATTAAATAAAACCTGGTTCCCCTAAAAGGCAGAAAAATCTGATCCAAATGCCGCAAAAACTGCTAAATTATCTTTAGATATGCAACTCTTTCACTTCATTTATTTTGCATGAATAATTGAGTAAATTAAAAAGCAATTTGATTCTTTTATAGTCTGTTTGTTGTGTTTTTGTAGCTCATCTGGTATTTAAATGGACATGTGTAAAGTCAACAATTTTAATTGTATTATTTACCAAGAATTTGAATGTGTTCTGTAATCAATTGAACATCTTCGATTTGTTCGTTGGAAACTGAAAAAGTTTTACAATTTTAATAAGGTAAACGAAGTCTCTCATTATAACCTGCTGATTATCTGAATATGGTCGTCTGACTCGTTTAATTCTACAACTGTTGGAACAGAACAGCATTGGATCAGGTTTACAGTATAAATAAACAACGTGTTATGCGATTACGATAATTATGGAAATTCTCAAGCTGCAAACGACCGATCATGCAAAAGTCTTGTAAATTTTATCGGTGAAACAAGCAATGATTAATAATTATTAAATTAGTGATTTTTAAGTGTCTTGAAAATTTTTAAACCCTATAACATTTTGTTGTGTTTTTCAGTATCTTCCTTGAAAAAGCCCTATATGAATTAAAAGAAAAAAGATCCTCAATGCAATCATCATTCCGACCATGAGAGTATATTCCTATAACCTATCTGTATGCTTGCTGGTTGTATTATGTGATAGTCCAGTGAATATCGGCCGGAAATAGAAACATACTTAGATCAGCTGCTTATAAAAGTTGGAAGTATATTCTTTGTTGAAAATTAACATAAGTTTGCATAACCTCTTCCTTATTTTGGATTCATTACACCGCATCAAGGCCTTGGTTTTGATAACCAATCACATAAAACTTAACCATAAATCATCAGATGAAAAATCAATGGAGCTGAAATGAATATAGTTTCTTCCTCTACTTCTTTGTAGTGCTACAGCCCCTCTCGCACCTTCGTTTCCTGCAAATAGCGCCTCCAACGGTCTGGATCCATTTACCGCGTCCTGCAATTTTCAAATCCGAGCAGCGATTAACTGTCTTCATCGACTGAGTTAGACCAGCGTTACCTCGGTTTCCCCACAGGTCCCCGGTCTTCAGTTCTCCCAACGAATACCTTTTTGGGTTCCCGTTATTTATCCATATGATTCATGCGGTCAGCCCATCGCAGCTTCCCCAGCCTTACAACTGTTGAGACCTCCTGCTCGTCAAAAATTTCATCCAGCTTATGGTTGTATCGAATTCACCATTGGTACCCGTCTAGCTTCGCTCCGATGATTCGCCTCAGGACCCGTTGCTCAAAGGCGTTCCATATATTTGCGGATGCTTGGTTTAGGGTCCATGTTTCAAACCCATAGCATAACACAGGTCTTATCACAGAATTGTATACTTGGAGCTTTGTTTTCCTGTGTATGCAGCTGGTCTTCAAGATCGTTAAAACTGAATAAAATATTTTATGTGCGAGCTGTATTCTTCGGCGTATTTTGTCTCTTTTATTATCACTTCTCGTCATTTTGGCGCCTAAATACACAAATTCGTTCACATTTTCTATACTGTATTTGCTTAGTGTGATATTTTGTGTATTTGAGTTATTTTTCCTTGACTGCGTCACGAGCTTTGTTACATTCTCATTGATTTGTAGCCCCACTAGTTAGTTCGAGTTTCAGGAAGAGTTCTTTGGCAGTTATTAATGACCGTGACAAAATGCTGATGTCATCCGCATAGGCTACTACTTGGCTCAATTTGTATGGTAAAGTACCTCGTGTATCTACAGAAATCTCTCTTATGACCTACTCCAGAGCCAAATTGAATAACGATGGAGCCAGCACATCTCCCTGCTTTAGTCCGATATTTGTGTCAAAGGCATCGGTGAGTTGGTTATGTTATTGATGCGGACTTGGGAGGTCGTCGACGTCATTATCATTTTTGCAAGACAGGCTAATTTGGCTGGGATGCCAAAGCAAAGCATTATTTGGTACAATACGCTACAATCAATACTGTCGTATGCTTGCTTAAAGTCAACAAATATTTAGTATACGTCTATGTTGAACTCCCAGCATTTTTCAAGTACCTGCTTGACAGTAAATAATTGTCGATCTACCAGCTCTAAAACTACCTTGATACTCCCCCAATAATACATACAATACAATAATAATAATACCTCAATAATTTTTGCATAGTAACTTGCCTCTTTTTTTGTAGATAGGGAATAAAATTGATTGGCTTCACTCTTTCGGCATATATTTTTGTTGCCAAATGTACTGGATGACTTTGTGAATAGCTTTATGAACACTGTTGCGACCATATTTGATGAGCTCTACTGGAATCTCACCGATGCCTGGCGCTTTATTATTTTGTTGGGCTTGGATGGTAGAACAAACTTCATCCAGAGTTGGTGGAGCAAATGAAAGCTCTCCGGAAACATCTATAGGCTCCGATGCTCTGAATCTGTGCGGAGGATTGAGGAGGTTCTTGAAATATGCTGCCCATCTTACTATTTTCACCAGCGATGATGTTGCCGATATCGTCACGACAGGGCGAGGTCTTGGGCTGATAACGACGTTTCAGGGTTTTCATTACTTTAAATGTTTATCTTGTGTTGTTGCTCGCTAGACTTATATCGATACTTCTCAATTGGTCGTCATAGTATTTTTCTAATTATGATCTTATTCGCTACTCTTCTGAAATTCTTATAGTTTTCTCTCTTCGTCCCGGTTTTCTTACCTATGTATTCTTTTTACGCCTGATTCTTTTTGTCTAACGTATTCTGGCGCTCATCATCGAACTAATCATTTCTCTTGCGCCGAGATTGATGTCCAATTGTGTGTTCTGCTACGATCTCCAAAGCTGATTTGACTTCCATCCAGAGCTCGCTGCTTGTTTTCAGCGATGCATCTGATAAGATGGGAGCCAGCTGATTGTCGAGGGTCTCCGTAAGATTCTTGAGCACAGACGCTGTTTGGAGCTGTTCGATGTCAAACTTTTGTAGTGGGCTGGTCTTTGCCGAATATACATTTGACATGCGGCATCGATAGGTCAATTTGATCAAGTAATGATTTGAGTTACGATTGGCTCCTCGGTATGTACGGCTTGTCAAGTATACCGCCATTTCATTACCACTGTACTAACAATATGAGTGCGGTCTGATAAGTAAGCAGCCTACAAAAAATAAACGAATATTTTGGAGAATTGGTGATATATTTCTCCTCATAGCTCGATAAATTTGATCCACCGATGCTCCAAGTTCTTTTGTACGGCTGAAAATTACGTTTTCTCTAGGGCCGCAAAGTAGGTCTCCGTTGTGGCGATGACCTCCTCATTCGACTCAAATTTCTACCTGACGAGTGACTTCCTTAAGTTTGGAAACAAGAAGAAGTCGCACGTGGCCAAATCTTGAGAATACGATAAAGGGGGTAGCAGTTTGCAGCCCAATTTGACTAATTTGGCCTTGGTGACAGCGAAAGTATAAGCCAGTGCATTGGCATGGTGGAAAAGTACTTTTTTCTTCGCCAAATAGGACTTTTTTTCTACTATTCGGCATCAAATTGGCCCAATAATTCAGCATAGTAGAGCCCTATGACAGTTTGCCTTCTCCAGGTAGTCGATGCAGATCGCATCTTTTGAATCCCGAAAAAAAACTGTGTTCATCTCCTTTCGGCCGATAGGACACTCGTCGCCTTCTTTGGAGCACGTTCATCGGGCGAAGTCCACTGCTTCGACGGTTTCTTGATCTTTGGTGTGCATGAGTCGAGCCATGTTTCGTCAATGGTCAGGAAAAAAATGCAGAAACTCCTTCATATTGCGCTTAAACGGTGACAAACACTACTCTGAAGTGGTCTCACGGTTGCGTTTGTTATCAGAAGTGAGCGAACGTGGCACCCATTGCGCTGACAGCTTTATCATGTCCAAAATTTCATGCAGGATATAATCCAGGCGGTCTTTTGAGATGCCTACTATCTCGCACTTCTTCAATCGTTGGTCTGTTAGTACGAGCTCATGGATTTTTGTCACGTTACTGGGGGGTGGGAGCTTTATTAGGATTTTGTAAACTATTTTTATAAAACCTAACTAAAATAGCGACCTGTCTGTCCATCCGTTTATCACAGCAAGTTTTCTCGTAAACGCTATAAGCTAGAAACATCGCATTTCGTAAGTTGGTCAAAAATAATGCTCTCTTCAAAATTTTACTTTAAAAGAATCGTAAAATTTTTTGTTGGGCTCGTTTATATGACGGGGCCCTCCTCCAGCCAAAAGAGTTTTGTAAACAAATTGTTTTGTTTATTTTGTCCTACCACCTGTTTCAGGACTTCTCTTAAAGATAGTTGGAGTATCTCATTATCTTGATCCTACGTATCAGCACTCGAGACTTATAAGTTCACAGTTAAAACTCGTTGAATTTTGTTTAACAACAAAGTGTATTTTGCTACTTTCGACCTGATTTCTGCCAGTTTTCCAGACTGGCTCATTAAGCCGTATCTTCATTGATCGTTTCGTCTGCCCCATGTATTTCTTGTCACAATCCTTGCAGCCAATTCTTTATATTCCACTTTTTTCTCTTTTATCAACACTGTGTCACTATGCAATTGTGTATCTCCCTAGTATCACGTGTAAATGTTAAATATTCAACCTGCTGTAACTCAGCTGTTTACTGTTCGGTTATTGCGAAATTTTCAAGAAACCTACAATTGCTATCATAAAACTTAAATTGTGGCTTTTGGAAAATTTAAGGATCCTATTTTGACTTTATGGACAAAAACGTAAAATTTATAAAATGTACTATTATTAACAAAGTATATCGAATTCTGACTTGTGACGTATTTGTTGCCCTTATTCTCCTTAAGACTTACCTCCGTGATTTTTTTCAAATCTTTCGGGTCAAAGGTGTCCAATCGCGAGGTGTGGGACACAATTTTTCCGTACATTTTCCCTTTCCCTGCACCCCTCAAAATAAACTTGTCATTTTAAGATCGGCTTTGAAATGTTCTCATCAAAATCTTTCATTTGATATCCATATTGTCTACATTTGATGAAGGGGTTTTTTTCAGTTGCCACTCCCCTGTATGGGAACATCCCCCTTAAACACCTCATACATTTTTTTTGTGGTGAAACTTTGAAGAGGGCGCCACTTTACACCTACTGACAAAATATTATGTTTCTAGCTTATGTAGTTTGTCAGAAAAACCAGTGCGGCACACGGACGGGCGGACGGACCGCCAGGATGCGATTTTAGTAGGGTTTTGTAAAATTATTTTACAAGACAGTAAAAAGCGGAAAATGAATATCATTCAAGGTATTGTCCACTTTCTGAGATCAAAGTTGGAAAAGAAGACGGAGGAAGCATATTTATAGGTAAACAAACACCAATTCCAAGAGCTCCTCGCTAAAATCGAGGCAGCGAAAAAATACCTGGAAGAAAAAAAAGGTAATTTCTAGACAGGAAACTTAAAAGGCTGAAAGAGGAGCAGTGCAACGAAAGGGACTCGATGAGACCAGCAGCAGTAGAGCAAATTGGGGGATTCATTGTGAACCATTCATCTCAGCAATTCTCAAGTGAATAGTTAAAATTCCTGAATAATTGGATAAAATACGCGATCCACCCACCGATTAACAAAAAGTCTATTATTTTGATTATTATTTTCAACAACATGACAAGAAACGAAGTATATTAGAGGAGAAAAAGAAAAGATGCAGAATGAAACGCCAAAAGCATTTGGAAAACCAACAGAAATAAAACACGCGAAGGAAAGTAGAATGGGTAATAAGCTGAAGAAAAAACTCGTTGCAGATGGACAGTAGATAAGGAAAAATACAACAGACGAATTCAGGAAAATATCCACAATGGTCCATATAGGAAGCTTCAGCGGGATCCACTTTCAGAGCTTATAAGGCAAGTGAAAAAAATAATCTACGAATGTAAGCATGTATTCCGAGAATAAAAGGGAGTCCAAAAATACCGAAACCAGGAACGAAACCAGGGAAATCATTACGGGTGAGAAAATCATAAAAATAGCTAAACGTATTGCAAAAGTGTTCACTAGCATAAATAGTGCAACACATCCATCAAAAGGAGCAGGGAGCTCACCGACAAACTGAGGAAGATAACATGATCGCTTCTTTTGATGTCAAAGCGCTTTATGCAAGCATCCCAATCAAGAAAGCTCTAAAAAACTGGAAAATTGGCTCCTAAAGCAAGGAAATAACCCAAGCAGGAAGAAAATAAGAGCATATATGCAACTAGCAAAGTTATGAAAGCGGGGAAAATGCCAGGTCCAGAAAGTATTCCAGCCGAGGTGTTGCAGGTTGTCTATCACCATTGTCCTGAATTGCTGCTCAGAACATTCAACTCTTGCCTACGGGACGGGGTTTGCCCGGTACGATGGAAGGTGATGAGAGTCAAGCTAATCAGCAAAAGGATCGCCGTCTTCATACCGCCCGTTATGCACACTAGACACTGCTGGGAAAGTGCTGGAGAAACTCATCAAGGGAAGACTCGCTGACGTGATTCGTGCTGCTGGGGACCTACCTCCCCGGTAGCACGGCTTTAGAGTAGGACGCTCTACCATTGATGCGATTGCAGAGAGACTGAGACTGGAGATGCCAGAAGAGTCGCGCTTGGACGGCTATGCGGATGATGTTGCGGCTCTTGTAGCTGGACGCATCGTTCTCCATGCGCATTTCAGGCTAGGTATGCTAATGCGCCAAGTGAGAGGCTGGATGACTGCTCACGGGCTTAGTTTAGCACTGGAAAAAACCAAAGTGGTCATCTTGACAAAACAAAGAATGCCTAGAGTAAGGATGATCTGTATTGGAGACATACTAATCGAATCGAAGTCAGCGGTGAAGTACCTGGGGCTACTGATCGACTCGAAGCTGAGTTTCTCTGAGCACATCAGGGCAACGGCTGAGAAGGCTGCTTTGGGAATATCAGCTCCGAGTCAACTTATGGCCAACGTAGGGGGACCCAACCTATCAAGAAGACGCCTCTTGATGAGTTCTATAAGGTCAGTGCTACTGTACAGAGCAAAAATATTGGGCAACACTCTCAGTAAGGAGGTGTACTGAAAACGCTTGGCACAGATACAGAAAAGAGGAGCGCTGAGGATTGCATCTTCGTATCCAACAGTCTTTGATTCAGCGGTGAGAGTTATTGCAGGTATGATACCTGTTGCCGTCCTTGCTAGAGAGCGCTGCACTATTAACTCCCGTGGAAGCGCGGGCGCGAGGATGTGAGGGAGACGATTGCCCGCGAAGAAAGACAGTGCTCACTCAACGATTGTTAGCAGTCTTGGGTGCATTGTACGAAGGAAAAGTGGACTGCGCACCTCATCGCGGATGTGAGACCGTGGCTAAATTGAAGGCATGGTAAGACTGGCTTGTATCTGACCCAGTTTTTGAGCGGGCATGGGTGCTTCAGTCTTCCCTGCACAAGATTGCTAAGTCACGGTCCCCCGATCGTCGGTTTTGCCCAGAACGAGAAGACGATGCCTGCCATACTTTTTTTGCATGCGAAAAATGGATGGCTGTAACGCGACCTCTACTGGGAGATGAACGAGCTCCGGTTGACAAATCGGACCAGGCTGCACATTGCGTTTGGGTAGTCCTAAAAGATAAAAGGGACTCATAGAAGCCGGGAACATTGGGGCTGAGGTAGAAGGATCCCCCAGCTTGAAAGCGGCTCACGGCAAATCAAAACGAGACCTGGCCCGAAGTAATGTGTCAATCGGTTCCAGGCTGGGTTTACGGGTTGACAGGGGAGGTGTTTAGTGGCTGGTTCAGTCGCATGTGAGCATGGGAGTCCCATACCTTTGTGCGTAAATGACATTCACCTCACAACCAGAAGAAAAAGATTATGCGGGGAGGAGAACTATTTTGTTTTCAGACGAGAATTTCATAAGCAAGTAGGAGGAACTCCAATAGAATTGATTGCTTATACAAAATGATAACGAAATATCTTGCATAAGCGATCTTTTCATGGGCACCATTTAATCCAAACTGCAGGACGAAGCGAAACTACCGAAGCACTGAGTTGGATGCGTAGACAATTGCAGTCATCAAAAAATATGAAATACACCGGATATTGGAGGATCGTACAAGGATACCGAACTCATGTTTAAGATAGAAAAATATGAAAGCTACCATTTTTGGATTTGCTTTCCAGAAGGGAAGACTAAGAAAAGTTGCCATATACTGTGACCAATGGACACAACGAGAGTCATTCCAATCACATCGAATCATACTGACCAACATAAAATAGTAGCATTCAGTGAAGAAAAACATCAAATCTGGAAAACTGGCGGAAATCAGGCCGAAAGTAATGAAGCATATGAGCCGAAATCTACAAGCTCAACATCAAAGATGGGGAAATCATATGTAGAATATAAGATCTCAAGAAATTTGATGTGGAGAAGAGCATCTCCATCTACAAAAATGAAAGAGGAGACTTACTCAACGTAGTCCAAGGAAACGGTTTTACCTGGCTGATAATTGCCTGTGACGCATAGCAGGAAGGTCATTCAAAATAGTAGTGTTAGATTAAGAATAAATTAAGATAATGACCTTTTTATGACTTAAGAAAGCAATTAAGCAAATAACCGTTCGTATAAACATAACAAATTTGACAAAGTTTCTTTACTTACAATATGTACACACTGAAGAAAGCTGCAAGTGGTAGCCGAAATATACGAGTATATGCAAAATACCAAAAAAATCTAGCAAGAAGAAAGTAGAATTGGATATTATGAATTAGAATTTGTTGTATTTGTTGCTCTCACACTGATAAAGACATTATTGTTTCTAGATCGGTCTATTGTAGTCAGCGATGGTGGGCGCTGTCACAAATTTTGCACATGTTTCGGCACCCCTTTAAACTTTTTCTTCATGTATTTACCCTTTCATTTGATACTCATATACTCATAAAAATATATTCATGGGGAGTGTGTAAGTAGAACATCTCCCCTTTAAACCCTAGAAACCTAACCTTTGTCGAATCGACGGGTATGGAAAAGAAATATTGTTGTCTCTTTTCAACGCTGCATGCGAATGTTTAGTCACTGCTGGTCAACTCAATTGCCGGTGAGATCGCCGCATTGATACACACGTAGAATAGGTAGGTGTAATAGCTTTCTAGATCTTTGATATTTGCCCGTCGTATTGACGGACGGTTAGTAATACCGATAGTTTTTTATGTGAGTGCGAGTGTATGCTTCTGAGATAAGTTGTTTATGTTGCAGGTTTTCACCATGTCCTCGTTAGATGAATCTGCAATAGCTAATGTGATAAATGAAAAACTTTGTTTCGAAGTTGTAGTTGATTCTTCAGGTAGTGAAACTGACGATTTTGTAGTAGAAGACGACGTCGAAAGTGACGAAAACTTTGAGCCATCTGATACCGATGAAAGTGATATAACTATACCACAAAACTTGTCATCAAATGTGGTACAAGTTTGACCGAGCGGCTATTTTGCTGCAGTAAAAAATGCATTAGGTATTACTCGATTGCCCCAAGGAAGCATACGAGGCAAAAATAAATATATCTGGTCTACAACTAAGGGCCATTGTTCGACCCGAACTTCTTCAAGAAATATTCTACACATATCAAGAGGACCGAGTCGTTTATATAGGGACGTGACGAGTGTAGAACTTTGCTTTCAACAATTCTTCACAGATGATATGTATGAAGAAATTATCAAATGGACGAATGTGGAGATTTCAGTAAAAAGAGCTTTTTATAAAACTTTAACCGCTACACAAAGCGATACAAGCATTTTGGAAGTCAAAGCCTTAGTTGGTGTTCTCATTTTGGTAGTCAAAGCCTTAGTTGGTGTTCTCATTTTGGCCGCAGCACTGTAAGATAATCATTTAACTTCAAAAGAGCTATTTGATTCAAATTACTGTGGAAATAGATATGTAGGTGTATTCAGCCGTGAAAGATTTGACTTTGATGTCGACGGTTTGACGATAAAGATTAACGGTTGCAAAGTAATCAAAATGATTTATTTACACCAATAAGAAAAATTTGGGATATGCTTGTTATACAATGTCGGAATAATTATAATCCTCGTACAAATGTTATGATAGACGAAAAATTGCTTGGCTTTTGTGGCAGATGCAAATCCCGTATGTACATTCTAAATAAATCTGCGAAATATGGAATCAAACTCTAAATGATGTGTGATAGTAGGACGTACTACATGATTGATGCCATGCCTCACCTGGGAAAAGGCACAAATGTCAGCGGGTTGCCTTTGGGTGAATATTTCGTGAAAGAACTGACGCGGACAATTCATGGCACAAACAGGAATGTCACCACCGATAATTGGTTCACGTCTGTTCCATTGGCAAAAAGTCTACAGCTCGAGTCATATAAGTTGAGGATAATTTGTACACTTCGTGGGAATAAAAGGAAAATTTCAACAGCACTAAAAAATAACAAAAGGAGGCAGGTCGGATCGTCAATATTTTGCTACGATGGACAACTGACATTGCTGTCTTACAAACCCAAGTCGTCAAAAGTTATTTATTTGTTATCTTCATGCGACGAACAAGGTACAGTAAATTCACCATAAAAAAACCACACATGATTGAGTTCTATAATTTAACAAAAGATGGCGTGGACTCGTTTGATCAAATGTGTTCTAATATGTCCTGCAACCGAAAAACTAGTGGATGGGCAATGTGCGTTTTTTATGGAATTATTGATATTGGGTGCATAAATAGTTACATTATACATTGTCACAACACATTGACAACTGGGGGTAAGGTAATGCCACGCAGAGAATTTATGAAGACACTGTATTTTCAACTTGCGGAACCTTGGCTACAAGCGAGATTAAGTAAAACAACAATGCCTACTCAAGTCAAAGATAAAATTAGGAGCGTTCTGGCAGTATAAGCATCAACCAGTCAAGACCAACCATCATCTAGCTGAGCTTCTTTTCATCATTAAGAATATGAAGAAGAACCATTACAATCTTCAGGACAACCAAATTGCAAAAGAAAAACGTGCGGGAAGCGCCATTATAAGAAAAAACGCATGACCAAAACTATTTGTAACAAATGTAAGGTACCAATATGTGGTGAACATAAGGTTGACTTTTGCACCACATGCGCTACATTACTGTAACTTTTTTCAATGTAGAATCTTTTTCACAGAAGCAAATATGTTATCAGAAGCTAAAAATTCAATGAAGTACTATTTTTTTGTTGATTTATTATTTTAAAAATTATTGAATGAAATTCGCTGGTTTTTTTATATGGTGGAGAAATGTTCTTATAGTTTGCATTAAATAGCCTTGGAATTAATGATAACGTAAAATATCAGTCGCATATAGTTTATAACTTATGCTTAAAATCTAATTTCAAGTACCCGTCGTTTCGAAGGATGGTTAGCCTAAAGAGGGGTCATCCGAACGTTAGCCATCTAGGGTTAAGGCATAAACATTTTTACATTGGAACTTTGGAAAGGTTATTCCTTTTGGCCTATTTACAAAATTTCATAATTGCAGTTGATGTAATTTCCGGGAAAACATGCTTTAACTCACCGATGAAAACGGTTTATAAATTTATTTTATAAGAAAGCAACGAAAATAAAACAAAAAAGTAAGGTTAACAGAAGTATGCCCCTATCAAAAGAGCTTTATACTCAGCTTATGATACAAAGGCACCAACCATCAATAAAATCAAGAAACGTTTGAAATACATATGTTTAAAAGAAAAACCATCGCTGTTCTATTCTCACCATTTTGTTGAAATATGACAAAATCATTCAAATCTTAAGAAGTTTAAATCAAAACTATAATATCTGATATGATGGAAAGTCCATAGAACAGCAACATCATGAAAGTGAGCCTAAGGTTAGCTTTTCTTTTCTATGGTAAATTCAGAAGAAACTAGATTCAAATTTGTCTGCCTCAGTAAGTGATATTGTAAGATAAAACCGTTCTATTTCCATCAGAAAATCGATTTCCCATCAACGAAAAATAATCTCTTAAAATTGAAAAACCAAATCGAAACAAAAAGACTTCCCTTCACAGGACGTAATAGCTAAGTACTTCGTTTCAACTTAATAATTAAATTGGACTCTCCGATAATCTGCTTAGTACTTTCGCCCAACCATCCCCTTAATTAAACAGTTTCGTTAAAATTTTAAACATTTCTTATAACTTTTCTTCAATATTCGGTTGCTAACGTCTCAAGTATATTTTCCCATCTTATACTTTATTTCTTCTGCAACAAAGAACTCACTCTTCAGAAGGGAGTACTTTCCACTCAGGACCGCCATCGAACCTTTCTATTTCTTGTTACATTTTGCGAAAGCATAGGAAAAATGTATTGGTGAAAATCATTGACCTTTTTGCAGGGAAAATTTTCTTCCTTTGCATGTTCTTTTCAATTTATCACTTGGCAAATTGGCAGAGTGGGAGGAAAACTTTTAGTGGTTATTGTACTTTAGTTCCAATGAAACATGAAAAAGGAGGATTTCCAGACAAGTTTGGAGATGATTTGAATGATGACATGAAGCTGCAAATGAGATGTTTGTTAATATTGGAGCTGGGTGTTGTTTGGGTAGAATAATGATCAAAAAGGATAATAATGATTTTCGGTTTGAAATGCTTGCTATGAATTTGTAGCAGGACCTTTTTGAATAGGCATAGAAAACGGAAAAAGCTATACTTTTTTCAAACAGTTGATGAAGGATAAAGATTTCATTCAAATTTAGACTCGTTAATTTTACTCCTTAGGCCGATAAATTAATTCCAAAGCCATTATAATAAAACGCTGTATCGAAAGTAAAATTTAATTCGATTATTTTAAAAGGAAGGGTGTTAGTTGGCAAAAGGAATTGAATACATAAATCTAATAATATAATCATCATTCATTCTCTTCAGTGTTCTTCAAACTTATGGAAGAAGATTATATATTTTAGTGTACCTTTAAATATACTGGCTGCAGAGGTTTGTTACAAGTAAACTTCGACTCTTCTGTGATATTAGTTGAAGTCGTCCCCAAACACTTTCTGGCGCGAACAATCATCATGAAAGATTATAAAGCAAGACTACCTTTCCGAGTCGGACTATGCTGAACTATTGCAACCTATCTCCATTCAGGATGTATCGACGTCCAAGGAAATCTATTCCACGGGGAGCTTATTAAAAAAAAACTGGCAGCCATGAACGGAGGACACCACCAATCTGAAGCTGCCAGCTGCACCAATATAAAGTCACCATCGATATCGTAGTCCCGGTGTAATGCCAACATCTAACATTGGGTTGGATGTGGCGACAGAAGCATGAATGCCGCGAGCATATACGAGGCCATCGGGATGAAAAGAAACAGCTGCGAAAGGTCTACCGACTCGAAAGCTTGATCAGCCACTCAACTTTAAGTTAATATACTGTAAATATCACTCACCTCATTCATCTTCCGCAATTGCTATCGCGGATTAGAATCGTGAGCAAGAGTTTGATGGCTTTTTCATCCGCGTTCACTAGGTCAGCCTCTTTAACTTCAAAATCTACCGCGTCAGTATTTAAAGTATTTCCTTTGCGTGGCCATCAATTTCATATCCAATAGGAACTTAATCCTCGCCCGCCGCATCCAAATAGGCAACGAACTCATCAACTTGTAAAGTCACAAAGCAGGTTATGACAATCACTATCCACTTAACCCATACCGAAATTGAATACTACTACCCGTAAATGACTTCAGTGAAATAAACAAACAATAACGATGACGCAGAAGCAAAATAAACTAACTACTGTCAGTAAAAGACAGTTTAATAACACCGAAGTTTGCTAGAACCCATCATTATTCGTTTTCGCCACGGTTGTCGTCAATGCTGAATTATGAGCTTAACTAAAACAAGGGGGAAATTAATGAAACTGAAATTGGGATGGCGAAGGACAGTTGCCTTCGAGATTATAAAACTCCTCGGGAACAAAAGGAAACTCTTGATTGGTAGTGCCGATATAGTAAAAAGATCGCAAGGTCTCTAATTTATAGAGCGACAATATCCGAAGTGGAACGTGGACCTGCGGGTGGACTGGAATCCATGCTTATTAATGTCCGAAGGCGAATTGGCGGAGTTGGCAGACAATTTTCATACAAAGGCGAATTGGAAGAAAGGCGTTGCGGAAACCCAAAGTGGTGTACATCGAGTGTAGGAGAACAGGAAAAGGAGCCCCTTTGATCAAAGCTTTTCTTTTATTTTAGGAACGTTCGCGATATAATTGACTTAAAAATTTATCTCTGCATTGCATTCAACTATTTATTTGATTGAATTATATATCAGTTCTATTGATTTAAATGTACGTATATTTTAAACCTAAACCTTACAGCGTTTATATAGTTAACTTCTCTGTTTCAGCAAATGTGAAGTTTGGCTCGAGAAGAGTTTCTACGAACTCTTAGGCCGACAATAAATTAGTTCCCGAAAATATTTGGGACCAATTTTCCACTCGGTTTTGCTGAGCAGGAAGGAGCATTGCTTTGTGCGTTACAGATTTGTTGGTGATTTAAGTGCAAGGAAAGTGCAATAATGCCAACCTTGTTGTCCGTTAGCGGTTCTTTAAGGGCCCTTCTGGCAAAACAACTGGCGCCTACATCAGTCCTTTGGCGAGCTACTGGGACCGCAGGCTCCAGCCGAAGCACCCTCGATTGTAAAGGGTAATAGGTTCTTTGAATTATCGTATTTTGTGTTCCAACCCGTATATAAAATATTGATATTCTGAGCATTGAACTAGACCATATGATTGCTACCCAGTTTATTTTAACAACCTTTAGAGCTCGATGATTCCATAGGCAGCAAGAAAATCCACCAAACCAAATCCCACTTCATACTATGACACTTTCTTGCACTGAAGTTGCTGTTTCAGACACTGGTGTGTTTCTTTCATAGTTAAACTCTCCTTCTCCATCAAAGCGATATCGCCATTGCTTGAAAGTTATTTTCCAAGTTTTGCAGCTCCCATTGCTCCACGGACATTGAGCTGTCATTTTTCCGCGGATAATAAAGTTATCACCTATGTGAATTGGACGATAAGCCTCTAAGAAGTAAAATTTCAAATATACCCCAAAAACAATTTCTCACTAATTTTTCGCTGCATCATCAATAGGAATTATTCGAACTCGCCTACCATATATAACATCGGGGCAAGACTTTATAGCTCCCACGTCTGATATTGCAATTTACGTCAGAAAATACAATGCAAACCATTTCTTTTCATCTTATTCCCTTAAGCAAAAGTGTATTACCTCGAAATAATTGCAGCTCATCCATTTTTGGCTGACAAAACGAGGCAACTGAGTTGTCTTCATTGGTCGCTTCTTTAACAACAAGTCGATTTGGATAATCTTCTTCTTAGGAATAGTAGTTGCCAAATAAGTGGTATTCTGTTGTTCTGTATAAAGTTTCTGACCTTTGAAAGTCAAGTTTGAGAAAGCAAAAGTTGGTTTTTCAAATTCTCCATCGTTCCAAACTCTTGCCAGTTATTTTAGTTCTTGCAAGTTGACTGATCGATTTCAAGCTTCAGGCTGATTTCATTTTCTTTTATTCCTCTTTAGGTTGAGGAGGGGCCCTACCATTAAACAACACTCTCGTAAACAGTTTCTTTAATATCATTCTTATAAACTTCATATCATTTTCCTTGTTTGAACATATTGTAGATTATGCCGCTAAGCTCCACCCAGCATAACTAGTTTTATTTTTCTAATATTGATATAACACTACTATGTCAAAAGTGAGAGAAAGAGATGAAAGTATAGTAAATTGTTCACGGGAATTAAGACGATGAGTGAGCTTTACCTTTGAGTCGATTTTTGTTGCCGGAGATTGAGGATTAGGACTTGACTTTGACTTTGGTTTCAACCAGGTAGCGCGCCATGCAATACAGCTCATCAAATAGTCTATCTTTTGCGCACTAAATTCGGAAATCGCCGCCTTGGTGATGCCAATTGGCCGCCTCATAGCTGCAATTTGACACTGTTGGACTTCTTTTTATGGGGTGCTGTAAAAGATCGATGTTATGCGGAAAATCCAAAAAGGATTCAAGCACTGAAATTGAATATTCTACAAACCATTGTCAGATAGGCCCCAAAACCATCAATAATATCTTGAAAAATTGGGCTGAGAGAATGGCCTACTGTCATGCCAGCCGTGGTTGCCATATGAATAAAATTGTATTTCACCACTAACGGGAAGGTTTGATCTTGCGAATAAAGCCAAAATATAAAAAAAATGATTTTTGTTCATTTTATTGCCTTTAAAAAAACATGCATTTGGCCCACCCTATAGTCTACAATTTCTATCAGGTCCAAAGCCTTGCCACCAACTTTCATCAATTTGATCAATGTGAGCTATAATATCGCCTGGATTAAATGTTATTTCCGATTCATCCGCAGCTTTATAATCATATAATGCTCGCGCTTCAATCCAACGTCGTTCAAAATATCCTGACAGAGTATATCCTCATAGCGTTATGCGTTTTCATTAGAACAATTTCTCGGTTAGCAATCGACAACAGTCCGATCACTTAGTAGAAATTTGACAGCATTTCAAAGAGGAAGGTTAAATAAGGATTATTCACCTTAAATTTCTTTACAAACTAAAGAAGAAGTTTTCCCGTTTTTTTTTCAAACGCTAGATGTGCAGTTTTTCAGCTGGTTCCAAGAATTCGTCTGGAGCAACCATCTGTTGAATGGCGTGAAACCCTTTCCTGAGTCAAAAATATCTTCAACTTCTGGAAAGTCGTAGCGGTGCTCGCGAACGCACAGCGTGTCACTGTCACATGTTGGAGCTCCGCAGATTGCGCTCTTACTTTGTGGGTGGCTCAAAGATCGCGAAAGGAATAATTTGCTTCGAATGTCACCGCGCAAGTCAGAAAGCAGAACTAGGTAGTAAAATAGAAACGTACTACTGGACAAGCTGGGGTGCATAGTACATTCACATAGTATCCACACTCAACCTAGCCTCCGGAAAAAACCGAACACAAGCCGAAGAATGAACCATAAATCCTTGGCAGCAGGTAGGTAGGTAAATCCTGACGTGAGGTTGGAGCGAATATAAGCATGTGCTTTGATGAGAGATTTCAGGATTACCAGACCTCAAAAAATTAATAGCTTTGCAGAAAAACAAATTTATTCCATGCAATCTTTTAGTTTTTCATTAGGATCTGACAATACTCCCATGTTCTGAATTGCGTAAAATTTTATTTGCTTTTTATCTTGTTTTTTGAATACGACAGGCTTCAGATCAGCTGACGTGCCCCGGCTCAGCTGACTGGCCCCTGGGAAAATTCAGAAAGTGTGCAACACAGGGTAAATGGAAGGTTTGGATACCATGTGAACTTAGTATGCTGGGGTGCATCAGTGTGACATGGAAGGGAGCGTGAACAATTATTACGATACGACGTACAGTTTGGTCACAATAGAATATGAACGCGTGCGTGACACTTGATATCTCACTTTCTCTCACAAGGTATGCATACATGCATACCAATTCGTTGAGACTTTTTGAAGCTGTTCCATCACATATCTCAGGCGCGTTTAATGCTGACAGAACACTTCTCGGCATCATGCCGGTGACCATGGTTATGACATGTAAAAGCATGTCGTATATAGCTTCAGAATCAGTACCGCTTTCAATCACTCTAATTTTGCGCCTTCTCTCACCAAGGTTTTCAATACTTTTTTCACTGATGTTATGTAATCACAATCAATAATCTTTTCCTTAACATTATCAACTATGTCTTGAAGCAGCGCAAAATTAAATTCATCTTCTTTGCTATACCATAAATTTTGTCATTTACATCTATTTTTGGGGTCTATCGTATAGCAAAAATTTTTGAAAAAGATTTAAAGCGAACACTTCTTTCTATGCCTTCAGAAGAAAGCAATAATGCTTTATAATACCGATTGAAGTGAAATATTTAGATAAATGTCCGTACAGGACTGCAGAGATGGTCTGCTGCCTCGGCGTAGTATCCGCTGAGATTTGGCCTTGTCTAGGAACGCGTGAATGCGCTCGCAGGCTAGGATTGCGGTATCGTGGGGCGGATTCTTTTCCCCAGCACAAAGACTCACTACAAAAAAATTTCGCATTTACAAATTAAAAAGGGTCAAATGCCGATCACTGGTGTCGAGGCCGAGATAACCTACTAAGGGTTGAACTTGTTATAGCCAGTAACAAACTGGGCCGGGAGAAAACAGACGGACTTAGGAGCTAACTTCATTTATGGCCCACAAAAAAGAGTGGGGCATCCAGGTGGAAGCGGTGCCCCTCGCACCCCCAATCGGGTCAAGGTCCAAATGTAGACGTGGCCATGTATTTCCCATTTGAATGAAAAACTCATAAAAACATAATTTGCATGAATTTTTCCATTAAATGAGAAATATAAACGTGGCCAATTTATGTTATAGTATTATGCGATGGAATCACATAACGCTATACCATAAAAGGGCACGTGAGCGGAAGGCCACTCTAGCCGGGCAAGAGCCCCTATAACGCACAAGGAAAGGGAGGAGCGCGACCGATGGCCAGCTCATTTTTGTGGAGGGGCCGGCTATCGTTTCGGGTCCCATACGTGGTTAGATTGGATGAAAAAAAACCGGGTGTATAGTTTAATTCAACATTCTTTTTTTATTTCCTAATATTCGTATTCTTTGTGTGTAGATATAGGTGCGCCTAAAGCTATTTATTTTACATTAATTTAAAGGAGGCTAGCTTCCCCTTGCTACATATGATTCGGCATCATTACAATTTAATTTTAACTTACTTATTTTACTTTTGTACCCAGCTTCGAGTTATAATTTTATTGATTACGTTATTATGCTATATTACAAATTACATGCAGAACAAAAAAATTTACAAAGAGGTTGACAAGACCTGGGGTTTTTCACATCAGTATATCTTGTGGAGAGCTGTGAGCGAGCTTAACTACTTCCATCTTTTGACAGAGCCCGAGATAGTTAAAAGAATAAATTTCGCACTTGTTCCGAACTTAAAAATAAACGTAAAAACAGTCTGCTACTTCGGTAAAATTTCGATCACTCATTCTCGCCTTCAACTCAATTCAAAAATTTTTCTTTTTTTCCACCTAGCCAAAGCGTGGTATTAAAGCACTAACAGCTAGCAAATTTTTTTATTTTAATTTCTAAGTTCATTTTAAGATTGTGCCTAAAACGTCACAAATAGCAATTCAAATTGTGGTTAATCATATAATTAATAATATAGAAATTTATTAAAATTTGTAAGTTAATAAATAAACAAAATAAAGTTAATAACAAGTTGAGTAAGCAGGAGAGTGCTCCTACCAGAAGGTCTTTGTAAACATCCTAGGGTTAGAAACAAGTTTTCTAATAGCGTGAACCGATAACTTGAATTATTCATCCAATACTTGGATATGAAATTGTTCAAATTTATACAAAAGATGCACAATTTCTTCCATAAGCACAGTGCAGCCGCCATTTTATTCTAGCTTAAATGATTTTCCTGAATGCTCGGCCGGTTGAACATGTTCAAGTTAAACACTATTCCTAAAATTTTCATGAAAATTGAAAGAAAAAGAACTCCCTCGGTCAATTTGAAATATGTATCAACCATAAATACGTGTTATTGTTGTTGAAATTTCATAAAATTGAAATGGCTATAACTCACTTGATTACAATTCGATCTTGATTAAATTTTGTGAACATATATATATATCTTATATCAGTCTATATAATTGCAAAATTTCAAAAAGTTTAAAGGTACCGTTTTGATTTTATGGGTGAAAATGTAAAATCTACAAATCATACTATTATTAACAAAGTTGAGTGAATTTCGATTTTTGAGGTATTTGTTGCCCTTGCACTCATAAAGGCCCACATTTGTGATAATTTTCCGGTTTTTCGGCTTAAACGTGTCCAATCGCGAGAGGGGGGTGGTATACAAATTTTTGGTACATTTTGCCTTCCCCTGGACCCCCTAATTCATAAAGTGATTTTTTTATTTCAGATTCTAAAAGTTCTAATCAAGACCTTTCATTTGATACCCCACTCGACTACCTTTGATCAAAAAAAAAACATTTAAGGGCCAATTCGTTATAACGGGGGGCCCCCCTTAAAAAATTTTTAAATTTAAGACCTAAACTTTTGAGAGACCATCACTTCTGACCTTTTCACTAAGTTTGAGCATTCTAGCTTCTTTAGTTTGTGAGCAAATCAGCAGTGACGCACGGACAGACGGACGGACAGACGGACAGACGGGTCGCGAAACTAGTAGGTCTTCATAAAAAATAAAAAAGAGAACAAACAGGTACTCACCAACATCCTCGCCGGGAGCCCGCTGATAATGTGGTGATATTACTGAAAACTAAGTGCAATGGGGAGCAAAACTTCAAAATACACTTTTGCACTTTATACAAAGTCACTTCATTAATCATGCTAGTAAATATGTACGTTCAGTTATTTTTGGATGCCTTATAAGTGGTAGTGTGTGGAGAGCCTACTTCCGCTTCCAATTTATAATTTAATTTATATTTTTTAACTTCAATCGAGTAATTCCGTTTGCATGGTAATAACTAGATGTTCCTGTTTCGCCGTTTAATTCGGGAGAAAACCGTGCGTGCGTGAATTTTTTTTATGATTGTTCTTATTTACACGTTATATAGAGAGAGATATTTTATTCTTTTTGGGTTTAAATACTTCGATTTATCGCGGTCTGGTCAAGTGATACAAGAGCGAAAGACTCTTTTTTCAATTTAAATTTCATATTCTTTTATTAAATGCAAAGTTGAAAGCCTTTGGTAGATTTCGAAGACTTAAAACAGATTATTCTTGCTATGCCAACTTCAAGGTGTTGACGCAATCGACTTTTAGAAATTAAGTTGAACGATGCTGATGATGGTAGTTGTTAAAATTAATGTTAAGCTTCACTACATTAAATAAAAATAAAAAAAACATAATTAAATGATGTTTTTGCTCGTGAAATATTAATTATTTTAAATTTTTCTACGGTTATTCTCTTTACAGTTCCCTACGATTATATGTAGTGTGTATAAAAATATTCTTGGTACATTGAACTCCCGGTTTTCTAGCTTATTTGTGTTGGGCCTGGCAGTATTCTGCGCTGTCTAGGTAAAACTCCATAGAGGTGGGAACAAGACAAACCAGCGGTATAGCCATACACATTGGAATTAAGTACAAACTATGTCGGACAGATCCCCATGACAATTACAAGCGGAAAACCAGAACAGAACTCCGTTCTCGGCGCTGTCTCCTCAACTTTCTCTTGCAAGATCCTGGTCGCAGCTGTGATCAGACAACACCCACCAACGGCCGCGACAGGACCCCAAAACGGTAACTGGGTACTCAACCAGGCCCACACACAGGTCGAATGCGTTTCCCAATGAGAAAATCCCAAATGCAATTTGCCAAAATGCACAATTATGTGAGGATGAGTGAAATCCCACGCGAAAATTACTTCACTGATTTCCCAGCACAACACAACTCCAATACGAATTTTGTGAATCACTGAAATACTTCGCCAATGAGGTTTCTTTCAACTTTTCTCGCCGTGAACCATGATAGCAATTTCCCACTTCAATTTCGCAACGCCCGACGGAAACTTTTGACTGCAAAATTCTCACAGAAAACTTCAATTTTCGCGAATGTGACGTACTCTCTGCAGTCTGCAGACACTTTCTAACGAGCCTCGGGAACTTTATGAACACAAATAAGATAATACCTCAGAGCACTTAACCGGCAACAACGAGTAAATGCGCTTAATAAATGACGGAAATGATATCCATTTGCCAAACTTATTGTGCGACAGGTTAGATTACAAGCAGATACGGCTCTATGAGGCGTTTCACGTGAGAATTCAATCAGATGCTTCTTAAGGTTTTCCGTATACACTTGCTTGGGCGCCGCCACGTGTCCACCGTGAAGATTGATAACAGACTCCACGATCCGCGCAAATCTCTTCATAATTTAACTATCGCACCTGTTAATCTCAAACCGCTGCTAGCTCAGCTGAGTTAGATTGCATTCGTCAATGCAATACATGAATGTGATGCACTAAATCAGTGTTCCCGTGTCCGAAATTTCAATTTGCAGATTTGTATAGTTAAGCTAATAAAATTAATTAAAGATTGAAAATTTAAATCATAATAAAAGATAAATATTATAACGAATATCAATGCAATGAAAAAATTTACGTGTAATGGAATAAAAAAAACAATATAAATTTATGTTTATAATAAAAAATTAAAATTCTATAATTTACCAAAAAGTTAAATTTGCGTGACAAAATTTTTCAAATCTGCAGTTGATATTTCGGAACAGTGCTATACGGTTTTCGGGCAGTTGGCTTGTGTTACTGCTCGATTACTACCAGATGAAAGCAATCAGCTAATTATTACGCATTCAAAAAATCTATCTCCATGCATTTTTCTCTAAATGTATTAAACGAGTAAATTTCATGGACAGTGAAAATGTTTCTCTAAAGACGAAAAGTCTTTCGCAGTAACACTTTTTTATAAAAAATATACCAAACAAATTTTTAGAAAAAAAAAATTTTTTTTGAAAGCCATGCATAAGCCATATATGGATAAAGTTTAAGTGGATGAATTTTAAGTGTGCGATAAAGATATTGTGCAGTATATTATAAGTTAAAGTGAAAAGTGTTAGCTTAAAAGTAAAATTAAATGTTTATAGAGAACAATCGTTGTTTTTTTAGTTCCGAAGCCGCGGAAAAAATAAATACTAACCATGAGTTGGGTAAGTCATGTAGTGCTGAAACTATTCGCCGCGTTTTGCAAGAAGCCTTTTATTAGCAAAAAATTAGCAGTGTCGTTTTGCTTTCGCGAAACAGCATCTTTCAAAAAACATGAGCTTTTGGGGCAAGGTCTCATCTTTGGATGAGTCATAATTTAATATTTCCGATAGACAAACCTTTGTCTGGCGTAAACTAAATACAGAGTTGAAGATTAAGAATTCAAAGGCAACCATGAAGCATGGTGGTAGAAGCGTCATGGTTTGGGGTTGTATATCGGCTGCCGGGGTTGGTAGTTTAGTGTTCATAGATGATAACATGGACGAAAACTTGGCATAGAGTCTGATTTTTACTTTTACCAAGATAACGACCCCAAACGCAAGTCAGGCATTGTTCACACATTACTCATTTTGAAATACCCCCATCTAATGCAATTTCCAGCTCAATCACCGAATCTTAACGCGATTGAAAATTTGTGGTCAACTTTGTAGCTAAACATCCGCAAACACTAAATTTCCAACAAAACTCATTTAAAAAACGCTTTGAGGAATGGATGAAGATCACCCCCCAAACGTGTCTGAAGCTAGTGGAATCAATGATAAAAAGATTGAAGGCGGGGTATGACAAGAAGGGAGGCCATACTAAGTATGAAATTTAAATATTTATATAATATTAAAAATACACAAGAAAGTATTCTTATTTGTTGAAATAAGCTGTGACATTATTTTTGTTACTATTTTGAGTTTTTTGTATGCATGTTGCTAAAAAATTATGTATGAAAATAAATTATGTTCGTTTTTAGGGTTTTGTACTAAAATACAAAACCCTATTGCAATCACGACCTGTGTCCGTCCGTCCGTCTGTATGTCACATCACTTTTCCCCTGAAACTATAGAGGCTACAACCATGAAACTTTGTGAAAACGCAAGAAGTGGTGACTTCTTGAAAGTTTTGGAATGGAAACATTTTTCAAAGGGGTTTAAGGGGGGTATCTCCATATAGGGAGGTTCTCCTTTAAACAAATTTTTCACCATTGGTAGTCGAGTACGGTGTCATTGGAAAGGTCTCAATGAGATCTTTTCAAAAGAAGTCTTAAAATTGCCTTATCATTATCGTGGGGAGCAGTGGAAGGGGATATGTAGGATATGTACATAAATGCTCTTAGTATTAATTATAAAATTTATTTTCATTTTTTACCGTAATTTAAATTACATTTCATAATTACTTTTTCTTTGAGTAAATCATCTAAAATTCTGTGCGATGTAGGTACATTCACCATGGTCACAAATGAAAACATCCTTTCTACAGAACCTGATGATGGCATATGTGTATTGTACATTATAAATAAATTTTTCAAAGGTGGGTAGCAATTTAAAAGGCTTAATTCACGACCTTTCTCAGACAAAAAATTTGAAACTATTAAATCGAACATCTGTCGAGAACTAACAGTTTCAAACTCACTGCCAGAATCTAAGTTAAAACCAAAAAAATCGTTCTCTTTCTGTTTATTTTTATCTCCACTACTTTGATTTTCAATTTGTTGATCTTGTTTAGATAATTCTAAACATAACGTTGTTTTCAGCCATCTTAAACATTTTTTTTTGTGTCAGGGTTGACACATGTCAACCACCGGTTCTTGAACTTAGGATAAACTAGGATGAAATAGCAGCCTATTTTGCACTTTCATCAGAGAAACTTAAAAATTCTCCATAACGCCTTTCCACACTTTCCAAATATTCTCATACCAGAGGTTTGCAATACTTCAGATTTTGACGTTACAGCTTCTGTAACTTATTGCTCACAGAAATTAAACATGGAGTAACAATTCCATAAAATGTATCACCGTGCAGTATATCCAAAGAAGTCGCCAATGGCGCTGCTCATTGCAAATATTCTTCGATATACTGGACATCAACATCTTTAGGTGAGTTTTTAAACTTAAGCGCCTTGGCTAGTGGAAAGTTTTGCTTCTTATCTCGGAAATATATTTAACTGCGTCATAAAGACTGTTCCATCTTGTATCTTCTGGTTGAGTTCGTGTATGCCCGAGAATGTCTTGCATAATCTCTGCAGATTTCGGTCGCCCAGCTGCACTCCAGAGTTCACTACATTTTCCCATAACATCAGGATGTGTTTTTCCCAATAATGTAGATTTATTAGATGATATTTTTTCACATCAGAACTTGCAATCAAATTGAAAATGTGCGCATTGCAACGCATGTGAAATTGTAGTGAAGTATTTTCTGACATTCGGTTCATTGGATGCATGTCTACACTTTCCATACAAATCTGGTCTTCATCATGATCTGTCGCATCATCGATTTCGCGGTTTTCATAATACTCTTCATTGGCATCGAATTCTAAAGATGTTTGGTTTATGACAAATTCTGTAAACGCTTTGACAAAATTTGCATCGTTGTCAGTCACCACTGATGTAATTTTGTAAATGTCAAGATTGAATTCTGAATTCCAATACATGTCTTTTATTCGGTCGTGCGTATGTGCTCTCCTAAATCGTCGACAAGCTATAGCAGTTTAGTGTATTTCCAAGTCTGCATCAATTCAATGCGCAGTTATGCCGAGAAAGAAAACTTCTTTTTTTAACCGACTAAATATCGGCGGTAGTGCAAACGTAATTAACTGATGCAATTTTTTCTTTAATTGCAGACATTTGATCATAAGACTGTTTGGCAATTTTTTTCTTAGTGATCGCCTGCCAAACAACTTCAGTCCAATATTTTTAATATTTAAGTCTTCCAGCATTTTTGTAAAAAAGGTATCCTCTATGGCTCGGAGAAATGAACGAAATAATTATTAATTTTAACTTCAAATTGTTCTTGTGTTAGTATGCTATTTTCCATTGAAAGAGTATTGTTGGCCGTTTTGACATTAGCTGTTTTCTTAGTCTTGTTATTCTTCATGTGCTTTTTATAATCTTCTAGTACATCTGAACCATGTTTTCTTTCCAAGTGTCCAACAAAATCCGACGTTGTTATCCTGTATCCATTAATCACCGTTTTTTTCTGATGGACACTTCATACATGTTGCAGCAAGAATCTTGTCAGAAGACTCGTCAGGAACTAGTTTGGAGAAGGCGCCGTCAAATAAAACAGAAGATGAAAAAGATGATTTCCTTGTTAGATTTTTTCTCGTGTCTCCCTTTGAAGATGTAGCTAGACTTTCATTGCCGATTTCACTGTGTCCACTAGAATTCACATAATTAATAATACTACTTTCAATATCGATATCGGCTTCAACGTCTATATCCATTTTCAATACCGTAGGAACTTTTGCTTGACAGAAAATAATCACTCTGACGTGGGCACGAAAAATTTTGTTTACTAAACACTCAGTTGCCAAATAATACTACATGCACATCAACGCAAAATGCACGTAGACCCAAAACATACGTAAACCCACCAAAAAGAATGGTTCTTCCTATTGTTTACATAAAGCCCACTCCAGACTCTACTTCTTGCACAACGTTTTGCCTGCGCAGTCAAAACGCAGCAAAATCGAAAGAGCGTCCAGATAGTGCACATCTTACCAACTTCTTTGGGCAGTTCACGGATATTTAAGCCCTACCAGCTCAAATATCGCTGCAACTGCACAGTTTGCGCACTTCTAAAACGTTGCATTTTTCCCGTCCACACCAACATTTTGCCTGCAACGCGTGGTTTACGCAGGCTAAATGTTGTGAAAGACGTAGCGTCTGGACCGGGCTTAAAGTTCATACAAAAATATAAGCGCATTTAGTGTTTGGTTTGTGAGTAAATAACATAAAACATTTCATCAATGTAAACAAGTTAATAACGAATGCATGGAAATTTTATATGATTTTCATCGGCAAATGTAATTACTCTACTCTCCGCATGATTCTATTATCGTTTATTTAATTATTCAAGATGATAAAAAATTCTCTGATGAATAAGGAACGAAGTTATCATCAATGTACAGCGTCTGTATAATAAGTAACCGGACTGAGACTGCCCCGCGCCGTCAAAGCGTCTGCTAACCGGTATCTGGTGCTGTAGTGGTGGTGGGGGTCTAGGTAAAGGGAACTGAGCTGCAGCAGTTGCCTCGAAGCGCTTTAAGAGATAGCATCGAACGAGAGCGGAGTGTGTGTTCAGTTACGTCGTCGGAGTGAAAATGGAGTGTACGATCGAGTAACGTGTTAGCATGAAACTTTGTGTCAAACTCAAGAAAACGGCCACGAAAACTCTTCGAATGATTCAAGAGGCTTACGGTGAGGATGCTCTGTCCAGAACTCAAGTATTTCAGTGGCACAGAAATTTCCGGGAGGGCCGCGGTGACGTCCATGACAAACAGCGCGTCGGTCCTCCATCAACGAGTCACACGGACACAAATGTGCAAAAAGTGCTTGATGTGTTGAACAGTGATCGTCGTCTGAGCATTCAGGCTATCGCAGATGAGTTGGAATTGATAAGATGACAACATTATTAAGAACGATCTGGGCATGAGAAAGATCTGCGCGAAGCTGGTACCCAAACACCTGACTGATGAGCAAAAGGAGGGTCGTGTTGCTGTTGCTTCTGAAATCCTTGATCGACTGCAAACCGAACCAGAGTTCTTACAGCCCGGATATGGCACCAGCGGACTTCTTTTTGTTTCCCAAGATCAAGAGACACCTTAAGGGGACGCGGTTCGGAATTCTGGAAAACGTTCAACGTGCTACGACGAGAGCTCTAGACAGCATCGAGATTGCTGATTTCCAGAGAGCGTTTGGGGATTGAAAAATCCAGTATCATTGTGTTATCGACTCCAACGGGGACTACTTTGAAGATTTCTAAAGAAAAATTGTACATATTTTGCCAATAAAAAATTTCCTGAGGTCAGTCCGGTTACTTATTATTCAGACCCTGTATATACACCTACTCAAATTTTTCATGTGTATGCATTGATCATAAGATTGTTCCTTTTTCATCAACTGCAATAAATGAATAATCGATGATAATGTCATGCAGAAATTAAAGTTATTACATTTGTCGATGAAAAAAAGAGTAAGGTTGCCATCAACACATGCGAATAGTCCACTTCTTGCATTGCATTGTAACAGGGAAATGAAATAGCCCTATGATGATTTGTTTATTGTATCGGGGTTAGAGCACTAGTCGCATAAGTGGCAGGTCCCAGGTTCAAGTCTCTAACCTTAAATCAATGACTTTAAAAAGTTACCAATTCAACAGTAAGTAGGAGATAAAAACCTCATTTGTCCGGAAGTGACGACAATGGAAGCGCTTCCCTCTAAAAATTCACTAAGTTAGTTGTATTGCAATTGCAGTATGCAGGTAAAAAAATAACACCTTAAATTTTTAGTAATACGCTTACAAACTCAGGATTCCTGAATAAATTTAATTTGCCTTTTAATTCACGTTAATTTATACGAACATCCTATTTTATACTATAATACTATAAAAATAACACAGTGGGTCTCATAAAACAATCGTTAATCAAATTAACGATTGATGATTAGTGATGACTAAAATTAATTGCGATTACGATTAACTATCTTAATCATGATTAATTTAATCGGGATTAAGTTAATAGATTAAATTTTCAATCGATAGATTAATCGATTAATAAAATTAATCAATTAACGCCAAGTCTGCACTGTACTACTATGGAAACATGTGGCTATGGAACAAAATGCGCTTTTTACCGGCTCAGACACTACAGCTTTGCTAGGATTTGCATGAAAGTTTCAGGAATGACAGGTATCATTAATATCAGTAATCGTAAAACAAAATAGTGACTGTTTTAAATGAGAAGATTGAATAATTTTGAGGTATTATTCCCCAACTTCCACGTTTAAGGTGCATCCTTTGAACAATTGATTCAATTTAATGAATGACTGAAGATGAGTACCTACAATTAATACTCATAAGTGAAACAAGTCGAGCAGGCAGGAGGGAGCTCCTAACAAAAGGGCTTTAGAACCATTCTATGGTTCGAAACAAATAGGCCATGAATCGATGATTACAGTTCAGAGGAGTGGCCCCTGAAAAAAAATTCATCAAAGGTAGCCGATATGAGTATCAATGAAAGTTCCTTATGAGAGTTTTTCAAAACAGTTCTTAAACTGTTTTTGCTTCAGGGGGCCCAGCGGGGATGCGGAATACACGTAAAATGTGTTTCCTCCTCTGGTGTGTCTAAAAAATCTGAAAAAATTATCAAGGGAGATATCGAAATACCTCAGAAGTCAAAATTCGTTAAACTTTGTTAATAAGAGTATTATCTTCAAATTTCACATTTTCTCCAATAAAATTATATGGATGCCTTAAGCCCAACAAAACGCGATATTTAAGTAGCCTTACACAAAATCCTAATTCTCTGTAAGGTTGAAGAAGTTCGTATCATATTCACGGAAGTTATATCTAGTTGAAATTTCTCCAATTACAACACCAATAACACACTATTTTGGTATTTTATGGACTTTCCAGCGAATCAGACACTGCAGTTTTGATTTGATCCTCTTAAAATTTTCAAATAAGATCAATAACATAAACATTATTGGGAATTCATAATTTGAGTGCTTTTAGCTAGTTTGCAACAAAATGGCGACCTTGGAAATTAGAAAAACAATGAATTTTCTTAAGAACGTGCACATCTCTTTGACATGTTTCTTAACTTCATTCGGTTTTAGTGACTGCATCTCGGAGAAGTTGATACAAAACCCTTCTGACATGAGCGTAGGTCTGTCTACCCAACTTGTTTATACTTAAAATATAGATCTGCTAATCAACGTTTAAATTTTGTTTATATGTGTTTTTGCTTAAAAGTTTTACCCTCTCAAAAACTAGAAAACGTGTTGCTTGAAATAAGCTGTGAGCAACTGTAATGATGCATGTTACTTTGCGAGTGCGATTTGGGTCATTTGCAGAGGTATTTCAAGTAAAGGTGGTTGCACATCATCCAGGTAAACAGGAGCATGTATAAGAGGCTTGCGAATAGATACATTAATATAGATTATGGATCGTATTTTGTGAAGGAGGACTTCAACGTAACGAGGTGTTATAAGTGTCAAAAATACAACCACAAAACATCAAAATGTGAAGGGGAGCAAATATGTGTAAAATGTGGAGGAAAGCATGACCTAAAGGACTGCAAAAGCACGATTGAGAAGTGCTCTAACTGTATTGGTAACAATAACAATGCTGATCATTCTCACAGAGCTGACTCTGTAGAGTGTCCGGAGTTTCAACGCAGAATATTGATCGCCAGGAGGAGTACCGACTACAACTTCGATGATTGCTAATCTTTCTAATCAATCAAGTGGAACAAATTTAACACTTATGTATGCTAATATAAGAAGCTTAAGACATAAGCTAAGTGATATTCAGATTTACCTGCAGCAAAATCCTGACATAGATTTGATTATTCTAAATGAAATCTGGATTTACCCAGAAGAAGCACGGTTTTACAATATTGAAGGATATAATGCGGTATTCTCCTGCAGACCTGGAAGAGGTGGAGGTACAGCAATCTACGTAAAAAATACAATCAATTTCATTACCAAGAGAGTGATGCCTGATAAGTATAACGTTATAATAATTGAAGTACGCCATGCAGGTAAAAAAATAAAATTAGGGACGTACTACAACCCCAATCGAATGAATGCGCAAGATTTTTGCACAGTACTAGATACATTATTCTCAACTGAAAAAAATTTGATCACAGTAGCGGACACAAACATTTGTAGTAATCGAGGAGTAGGGCGCTAAAAGCCAGCGCTGCCACAAGCACACAGCACAAACTCAATTTAACGAATTGCGGTGTAACGCGGTATACAAATGCTTAGAACGAAACGGTTAACCCCTTTAATTATATGAACGATAAAATCATTGTATCATTTAAACCCCTCAAAAATTGTCAAATTTTACCCATTCCAACCATAATCTTGGTTAAAAATTGTTTTGTTTGTCGGTAATTGGGGTGTGCCTGTCTAATTCTTCCAATTTTTCTTTTTCCCTAATTACGCCTAATCAGTACAAACGAAATTGCATTCATTTGATAACTTAAGCGAATCTACAAAAGACGACGTAAATTTTAAAAACAACCGAAACGAGTATGCATTATCACCATCGCGGATCCACCCATAGATGTCACTATTGAATGAAACTTTTCGCGATTTTCCACTACTGTTTCGTTGCTCGATGGTTCGGCCCCGCCATTTTGCAACTTCGGAAAAAGAAAGAACACAATCGTCCTCACTCGTCAAGACCCTGAGGAAGTAATGCGGGAAGATGAAGTTGGTGTGCATGTGTCTAATTTTATAGAAGAGCCAGAAAACTACTTGCTAGAAGATTTGCTTCATAAGCCAAGACTTCCTACTGATGGTTATGCCTATACGTTCTTTGGTGACTTCATAATTTTCCTGGTCCTGGTGTTTGGATTTTTGCAACTTGGGGAAACGTCAACGAAAATCGCGAGGAAACTTCACGTGGATTTGTCATCGATGAGCGAATCTTAGGAAGGAAAAAGAAGAGTTCGCGTACTTGCCCAATTTTTCTGTTAAATTTCTGCGATTTCGTCTACCGTTTGTTCGGATGATCGAACATATGTCGCCTCGTTGCAACAAATTAGTTGACAAAAAGTTTCGATAGTGCGGAGTGAAAACAAGTGAACGTGTGCTAACGGAATCACTAGAAACACGGATTCATAAGGATACGCTAGAAACGAATGGAACGGTAATCATAAACAACAACCAAATTACTCGCCCAATATCAAATACCTGTCTGGATCATATAGTAACCAATGATTTAAAAGTCGCTGAAAGCATGACATACATATTTGAGGACTGGCCGGAACTGGATCATCGTGTGATAAAAATTGCTATTCAAGACCAAACCCTGAACAAACAGAAGCCGACCTACAAAACGTTCAGATTTCTAGACAAGGAGCTCTTTAAATCAAACATACGAGAGTTACTGGAAAAGCGGAAACCAAATAGTATTATTGAACTCAAAAATATCATCATATCTGCTAAGCAAAGTTCTACAATTGGGAAAAAAATCAGGTGTCGACAACGGACTTGGATAATGAAAAAAGTAATTGATGCAAGTATTAAAAAAAGGAAGGCATACATGGACTACAGGAAGAACAGTGGAAACCAGGCTTTCAAGTTTCTGTATATGCAAGCGAAAAAAGAATCGAAACGACTGGTGAAAGAGGCTAAATTCTTATATTTCTCAAGAAGAATGGAAACAGCAGCTGACAACTCCCGCGAAATATGGAAAATAATAAATGAAGTAAAGGATAACTCTTCAACCCAAGGTATATCACAAAACTTTCAACTGAATCCTGATGGGCCCTCTAACACATCGTGTCCATGTGACGCGGCGAACTCATTGAATAATTTTTTTTCAACAATTGGTGGAAGAATCACTAAAGAAATCGTTGCCAGTTCAGCAGGCAATGTAAATAATACAAATATCGCAATAAATTCCATCTTTCACATTCATCAAACAAATAAAAGGGAAGTCTTAAATGTAATCAATGAATTGAAAAAGAATACGGCGCCAGGCATTGATAGCATCACGATGAATGAGATTAGTATAATTAAGGAGGACATAGCCCAGATTATGGCAAATTTTATAAACGTGCATATTAGGGATGGGACTTTTCCGGAAGAAGAAGAACTTGCAAAAATAGTTCCTATATTTAAGGGTGGTGATCATCTTGACCCGAATAACTATCGCCCGATTGCGCTGCTGACGGGATTTAGTAAGATATTGGAAAAAATACTAAACAATCGATTAACATCATTCTTAGTTGAAAACTCTATCATAAGCCAACATCAGTTTGGTTTTCAAAAGAACAAGAGTACTTTGGATGCCCTACATTCTGTCACACGTTTCATCAATATAGGACTTGACAGGGGTGATTATGTCATCGCAATTTTTGTGGATTTGAAAAAAGCATCTGATACAGTTGATCATGATCTCTTGCTTCGTAAACTTGAATCGTATGGTATTCAGGGTAGTCCTAAGCAGTTGTTTAGGAGTTACTTGGAGGGAAGATCGCAGAGAACTTTAATCAACAATGTCCTGAGCGACCATGCACCTACGGAAACAGGAGTTCCCCAAGGTTCAATACTGGGCCAAACTTTGTTCCTGCTATATACAAATAATCTAAATACATGTGGGCTGACGGGATATCACACATTATATGCTGATGACAAAGTTCTACTTTATTCAGTACGAGACAAAACTGCCATTGAGAACACTATCAACGACGATCTAGGAAAATTCCATCAGTGGTTAATTGGAAACAAACTAGTATTGAACACATCAAAGACAAAATATATTGTTTTTAAGCAAAAGAACAAAGGAGACATAGATGTCGAACTAAATATTAACGGCGGAAAATTGCAAAGAGTGCTAGAAATAAAATATCTTGGCCTTATCATAGACCATCGTATGACCTGGTTACCACACATAAATAGCTTAAGAAGGCAATTAGCCCCAATAATAGGATTGTTAAGAAGATATGAGGATTCTCCAATGCACATCAAGAAACTTGTTCTAAATGCGTTTGTCCTGGCGAAATTGCATTATGGAGTACTTACTTGGAGTCAATCAGCGAAGCAACATTTAAACAGTATATCCAGGCTGCTGACCAAAGCGTATAAAAACATTCTGAAGCTGCCAATGCTTACTCAAACTAGTTTGGTTTACCAATTGGCAAAATCATTAACCTTTAGTCAAATTATTATTATGGAGAAAGCGAAGTTTATCTACAGAAATTTAAAAACTAATGGATCGGAACGAGCGCCATTAATTAAGGTATCACAGATCAACCCATATAATGCGAGGAATGCAAATCAATTCGTAATACCTTTTGCCAGAACGGATCGACTAAAGAACGATGCAACGAATGTACTCTGCGTATATATAACAATCTACCAGAAATTGTTAAGGAAGCAAACTCACTTTTGGTATTTAAGAAAAGACTAAGGGAGCATTTAATGAGTACTGATTGAAGCGTGGACCTGTAATTCTGCTTTTATGAGCCCAGTATCTTAGGGCGTTCTTTTTGACCCTATCGGCGAGATACTGAAGTGACAGTTACTCAGAGTTTTTTTTTTGAATGCGTCGTATGATATTGAATTTTTTTTTATCTCTGAGAGCTGATCATGATTTTTTGGACTAGATGTTCACGAACAGGACAAGTTCACATTATATTGTGTGCCCCCTTATACCGATGTGTTAAACATTGTCTGGGTGGCACAAAGGACCAAGCGACGTAATGTGAATGCAGATCGCACGAGCGTTGTGAGACGAAGAAAGAGTGATAGAGAGAGTGGTAAGGAATGGAGGTAATTAAAAAAAAAAAAAAGACAGAATCCAGAAATTGTAAAGCTAAGGGCTAAAAGTATCTGATATGTCTATTATTTCTCAATAAACCTTGAAGAATTTATTTCAGTTGTATCAAGAGTTTAAATTGCATATGACATTAATCTAATAATCCTATTCATTCCGAACAAACAATTTATGCATTTCAAGGTCAACCGTTCATCCAAGTATTCTAATTTACCTGCACTTGAACCGCAGATCAAAAGTAACCTTCATTGTGGTCTGTAAATAAGAATATACCCGTAACCCCGACTGAAAAATCTATTTGGAATGCAAACTTCAAGGCTGAATTGCATTCGGTGTCTCGAAAAATGAACAAAATAATAAAACTCCATCAGAAATTGCTTGCTATGCCAGGCGCAATTGAAGCAGCATTCGGGAGTTAGTGTTAATTCACAATTGTAGATTTAGCGACGACAACACCCGCAGGGTATTTATTTGGTAAGGAATTTCCCATCGTAGTTGGATTCACATCACATATCCCAATCACTTCAGAAGTTAGTGCGCCTGCTCCACTTCCATGTGAGCGCCTGAAAGTATGTGATGGCATTTTGTTCGCAATTTTCTCTTCAGTATATTTTCGTTCATTCACGGCGAACGATCGCTGCCCGGTTTTGAACGATGAAAAGATGAGTTGCAATTATTCGTTAATTACCTCATTCCGAAGTTTCAGAAATTGCAGAGTTCTAGGCTATGTTTTGTGAATTACTAAATTTAATTGAATGTTCAAAAGTATTACAGTGAGTCGCAGATATTTTCGTCTTGAATAGAAAAATTCGTTGGAAAATGTTTGGTTTTTGTTGACTCGAGAAACAAAGGATTTCCGCCGGAGCTGTCGCGGTTAACGTTCGGATGTTATTTGTTTACTTGTCAGTTGTGTCGGGAAATGTGCATGCGAGCGTGAAAATATCGAAATCGCGTGCAGACGTTTTCCATTGCGAAGAAAAGTTTTAATGTGGTTCTAAGTTCAATAAGCAATTGATATACAGTGAAGTTTCTAGGTGTAAAATATAAAAAAAAAAGTTTCACAATTTGGATCTAAATTCAATATATAACTAATAAAAGTTTAGTTTCATCACAGACAATATCTTGCTCGTTGTAAGTTTGGATTTTTCTATTCAGTGATTGGTTCTTTATATGTAATTTTATCTTTAGTACGTACTTAGTTATGGTCAGAATACGCTGCAAAAAAAGTTTGAGAGTTGAACTAATTCCATTTATTTTTAATGATTTTAGTTCTCAGGAAGCTTAAAAAATAAATTTAAAAAATTGTTCAGGGCTTGTTTTTCCAAGAAAGCCATTTATTAAAATAATGAACTTTATTATGAGCAACGATTTATTTTTAGATCGAACCTTTAGGAACACTAAGAATGACATGATAAGCGGCTCTCAAAGTAAAACTTATTCAGTTAAATATTGAAACTAGTTTTCATACTGTTTTGAAGTCCAATTGCACTTCCCCAAAATAAAGAATTACATTTTGGTGATAAAAAATAATCAGTTGATTATAAGTTGCCTCATTCCTAATATTTTTCAAAATACATAAAACCGAAATAACAGATTTCAGCGGTTACTATTATATGATTATGTTGCCACTTTTTTATGGATTTCAACACAGACATTACCTAAAAACTGGAAGTTAAACTTCAGAACTGCATGAAATTCAATGCAATAAATTATTTTATGTAGATAGCATGGCAAATTTTACTCGAAAGATCGTCTAAAACTCAAAAACGATCAGGTTCCAGGATCAACAATTTTTTTTCTAAACATAGCTTGGTATAAAAATAATCCTACAATAGTGGATCAGATTAATAGCATGAAAATGTTCTTTGGGTTGATGACTCAACAGAATTCCCTCGGCAGCATCAGGAATGATGAGTAAAGAAAATTTCATTAATGGACCCAAATATATGAACCATTTTATTCAGCCTCAAACGGGGGCGGCTGCAAGACTTATTTTTTGGGTAGGCACAGTTTACAAGTGTCGTGGCAACCGGTAGGGGCTGGGGATATTCCATGCCACCCAGTAAACTATTTTTTAAATTTAAATGCAAAATGATGAGTTTTAAGGTTTTTTGAGAGCATTTTTACTCTCAAGGTAAATATGTATAATAAGATAAACAAAAGAATAATTATTTGATATTTCATTGTTGCTTGGTGTACTCTCAATTTTGTTATAAAATTGGGAGCATAATATGTTTGATTTGTTACCTCTCCAGTCCTTTAAATTTAACCGATTTACAATTTAAATGTATCTAATTTTAATCATTCATAAATTAATATGCAGGTATGACATAAAAATTCCTAAACTTTGTATTTTTATATAGTTTCCAACTGCTGCAAAAATTGTATAGCCTAGCCATACACTGTTTTTTGATAGGCCTTGCATAAAAAATCCAAGTTTAAAAGCCATTAGAAATGTAATAGCTGTTGTCATTGCCATAATCCTACAAAATATGCCTATTTATATTTTTATGTTATTTGATGTAGCCCATCATTTCTTAAAAAAATATATTCAAAATTTATTCTTCGAACCCGTTGGCACCACTAGCTAGAAAGGTGAATTTTCCGTAGGCACCCATATTTTTAAAAGCAAATAATCATTTTATTGGCCGCTACTTTGGAAGTCAAGCACTGTTTAAGGACAAGTAAAAGTAGTTGGAGAGTCCACTTACCAGAAGGGTGTTGTTAAATTATTAGTAAATGAAACAACGCCTTCTGAATTTCAACACTTGGCTCACACATATACTCCATGAATGGAATTCAGAAAAATAATATGTGGTCACTATGTATTTTAAGTTGCTGCCATTTTATTTTCAGTCTATTGACCTTAATGTTTGAGTAGTCATGATAACATATCAATGTTTAAAAATATTTCTAAAATTTTCATTAAAACTACTTCACATTCTTAATGTTTGGGTCCTTTGCAAACGTGAATTTATACAGTATCACGTGTAATTGTTGTTGTAATTGATAGATTTCAATCGTCTATAACTGTTGATTTTTATAAAACTTTCCGAAAGTGTCGTATATTAGAAAATTGAGATACAAATTTTTAACAAATATAAGGGTCATCCATTGATTTATAGATAAAAACGTAAATTTCATAAAATGTGCTATTATTAACAGAGTTGATCGAATTTTAACTTCTGATGTATTTATACTCATAAAAACATGAAAAGTATTCACTATTTCCGTTGCTACTAAAAAAGCGAGTTGCGCTTGCTTCCTGACTTTTGGTAGCCGCCATTTTGAATGCATGCATTTGATTTTGAATTTTTTTTAATACTTGTGCCTCAGGGTCTCATCAATTAATGTGCCAAACCACGTTCAAATTGGAGTTTCACCCTAGACAGGGCAACATTATTCAATTTTTAATGAAAATGGCAGCTAAAATATTAGGTTTGGTCCACGATTCCAAGTTTCATCACAATCCGTTGTAAAATATGACCACTAGAGGGCCAGGAAAATCTGAAAAAATTGCATACGGTAGTTGTTTTGATAGGATATTAACAATCTATAGGATACCTTCAAAGTTTACTAGGATGAAAGCAATGCCAAAAAATATGATTTACGTCAAAAAGCCCTTTGGCTCAGCAGCTTCTTTTAGTTTTGAATTTTGCGGACATTTTCATGAAGCATTTACTACATAGTCAAGTTGATTTTTAAAGAACTGTATCTCTTTATACTTTGTAATCCATCCAGTATTGCTGTGTTGAGGTACTGTGATGAATTTTCTCTCCGTTTTAGTCCCTTCGAAAAAAATGAATAGTTCATTAGCAAAATGTAGAGCAAGATTAGAAAGCATAAATTGCTTTTAAAAGATCCACAGCTACCTTGAATTCGCACCAGTCTGCATCTCAGAACTGATTGTCATGATATTTTTTTTTAAATGCCGGTGTAGGACACGGGTGCAGATGGTCTGGCATAAGTGTCAGCGAGCTATAAACAACACGGAGCTCAGCTAACTAGCTTCGCTTAACGACCGAGTACGCGTGCTTGACGACTAGCATTTGCGGGATCATATGAGGCGGGTTCTTGCCGAGCCACGAAGCTACACTACAAAATACTTATCACGCGTACTCTACTCTTCAAGACGTACCGATCAATTTTTATTGTCTTTAGAAAAGTTCTATTAGGTGTCAATTAAGCTACTCTACAGTAATTCAATATTTTTTTGCCTCGTTAAAGTTAGCGGACACGGATGCTTGAGACAAACGCAAACATTACACAAAAAGCAACCGTTACTTTCACAGAAGAAGGTCGTTGCATTACAAGGGGAATGTCAAACCTAAAGATGTTAAAGTGGCTGAAGTGAACCACTCATCTCTGCCTAAAGGGTGGAACTTGACGGATGCAGTTTATTTTACACTAGTGAAACAACAAACTAAGCAGTTTCGATGGGGTGACCACCTTATCTCTTCAGGAGCAGCCAATCCTGATCACCACGGGGCTGCTCGACTGCTTATGTTTATTACAGGACAGTCTCTTCGATGCCGACCCAGACATGGAGAGACTGAAGGGTTCCGCTCTTCACTAGTAAAGAAACAATTGTTTCCGCAGTGGAGAGATGGTTGTTATAATTTTAGGCCCCTCTCCTTGAATACAAGTCCCTGTCTTCAACGAAAGTATGTTAATAAAAACCGCTAACCAATCAATAAAAACAAATCGGGTGTCGGTCAGGACTAATTGATGATGCAGATTTTATCACTGCCGGTCATCAGATTAGCTCCCAGCAAAAACTGACGCAACTCCAAGCAGAGTATTTGAAAACCCCTGGCACCATCAGTTTGTTCAGAATTAGAACTGTCCGACTACAAACTTTATAAAAATGTGCAAACCTTTCTTTTGGTAACATTAAGGGACGAACTACTCTATAACATCATCGGCATGTTCAGGCGGCAGAGCCACCACGAACGAAGAACTCCAGAAGATGCTATAGACCTTATTATACCGAAGATAAGACAAACAACACCAAAAGAAAGTTTATCGGTGACTCTATCTTTACTTTATGGAACCCTCCAAAGTATGCTACGTTAATATCAAATGGTGAGGGCGACAATAAAAATTGAATCGGTTCATCAGCCGACAGCAAAATTAAAAATGTGAGAACTCGAAGGAGAGTCATGTTGTTTCCCCTTCGGGCCCCACGTTGGGCGCCATTGTAATGATTTTTTTTTTAATGCGCGTGTAGGACACGCGTGCCGATGGTCTGGCATAAGTGTCAGCGAGCTATAAACAACACCGAGCTCAGCTAACTAGCTTCGCTTAACGACCGCGTACGCGTGCTTGACGACTAGCATTTCCGGGATCATATGAGGCGGGTTCTTGTCGAGCCACGAAGCTACACTACAAAATACTTATCACGCGTACTCTACTCTACAAGACGCACCGATCAATTTTTATTGTCTTTAGAAAAGTTCGATTAGGTGTCAATTAAGCTACTCTACAGTAATTCAATATTTTTTTGCCTCGTTAAAGTTAGCGGACACGGATGCTTGAGACAAACGCAAACATTACACAAAAAGCAACCGTTACTTTCATAGAAGAAGGTCGTTGCATTACAAGGGGAATGTCAAACCTAAAGATGTTAAAGTGGCTGAAGTGAACCACTCATTTCTGCCTAAAGGATGGAAACTTGACGGATGCAGTTTACTTTACACTAGTAAGACAACCAACCAAGCAGTTTCGACGGGGTGACCACCTTATCTCTTCAGGAGCAGCCACTCCTGATCACCACGGGGCTGCTTGACTGCTTATGTTTATTACATATTGTACTCGAGTACCATCGTCTGACCCAACATGGAAAAACTGTAGCCCAAACTGCTTTTTTCATGACGTTAAGGTTTTTGGAATTTCTTCGTATAGCGAGGCCATGATTGGTTTGCAGTTTATCCATGACAGTATCAGCCAGGCGATTTTCGGCACCCAAACTCTTTTAAAAAGACAACAAATTTTTTTTCGAATCGGTATTCAACCTACTTAGTTGGGGATTTTTGTGTTTTTGCACATGTCGCAGACACGTATTTAACGTGTTTATTGTCAAGTTTTCATCATAGATAGACTGCTTTAAAAACTTCTTGAATGCTTTGCTATCAACCAAATAATCCTTATAGTTTACTCCATAGTTAGAAACTAAGTGGATGGAATCTCCTTAACTCTCTCAACTTCTATCTACAGTTGGCTCCACAATTGGATTTATGTATGTGCTTAAGGCTTTTTTAGGGAACATTTCTGGACAACTCCAGAATTCGGACAAGACTCTAACATCCAAAACTTCATTCATGTCGATTTTGCTCGTAGTCACAACACCATTCAGCGAGACATGCCCACTTAAAAAACAAATGATGTTATTTTATTTTTTCAGGGTGCATGGAATATTTTTTCCCATATTTTTCATGATGTACAATACATACTACTTCTGCCATGGCCTGTCCAGTGCAATATTAATGGTTCTGAAATTCTAATTCCCTGCTACAGTCTCTTCTATTGGAGATGCCGGCTCTCATGTGTTGCCCAATCTGAAGGTGGTGAAGGAATATTCAAGACAGCGTAGAAGATTGAAGTTCCAATGTGATATTTTCCAATCGATCTGGCCGCATGAACAACTCTAATGTTTAGGTCAAAAACTTTCCTCTCTTACCCTACAGTAAAATAAACAAGTTGGTTAGCCAGAGCTACGCTCATGTCAGAAGGGTTTTGTACTCAATGTATAATATGTAGACGCACACACACAAAATGCACAAATTCGAACTGCTATAACTTCTGTACATGTGATTCATTTCGTTGAAAATTACGAAGTATAAAAACCTTTCATAGATCTACCTTAACGCCAAATTTCATTGAATTGAAGGGTGCCCATACAAATTCACAGAGAAACATGTTATACTTACATATCCTACTATTATTAAGAGTTAGTGGATTTTGACCTCTAATGTATTTATTATTGTTGTACTGATAAGAACCTACGACCATAATTTTGTCTCTTTTGAAATGCACGCTTTCATCAGGGATTAATAGTTTGTAGTTTAAATCTTAAAGTTGGGGGTAAAATAACCCTAATTTATTCTCATTTAAAATGGCCACTTTTTTATTTTAAGGTTTCTGATATCACTTGTTGAACGGATTCTCAATGATATGCATAACGCGTATCTCAAACACTAATGAAGATTTTAACACGTAAATTTAACATAGATGTCACTGTAAGTACTACCAACCTCAAAAAAATAATTCTCCGAATTGTAGTGAATAGTTAGATTTCAAAGTCCGTAAAGGACTGCAGCGCTGGTCTGCTGCCTCGGCAGAAGAAGATGTAAGTATCCGCCGAGAATGCCCTTGTCTGGGGACGCGTGAAAGCGCTGGCAGGCTAGCATTGCGGTGTCGTGGGGCGGGTTCATTCCCGCAGCAGAAGGACCCACTACAAAAGAATTTCGCATTCACGAATTTCTGGGGTCAAAAAAGAAGGGTGACCGAAGTCGCATAAATTGTAGGCAACCATACCGAGAGAAAATGACTTGTTCAGAGAACACGTGAAACAAGTAAAAATGGGCGGACTTAGAGTAACTTCGTCTTTACCCGAATAGGCTCATGGCCCACAAATAAAAGAGGGGCAACCGGGTGGTGATGGAGCCCCCGCGCACCCGCCCAACCGGATCAAAATCCATAAATGTTGCAGTGGCCAGGTATTTCTCTTCTGAGTGGAAAACTCATACAACTTAACTTGCATGAGTCTTCCCATCAGAGGAGAAGTACCCCGGTGACCAATTTATGCCATAGACATTACATAACACTATGCCATAAAGAGGCACCTTGCTTGGGCCACTCAACCCGTGAAGTCACCTGAAACAAAAAGAGGTTAGTAAATGCCCGATGGCTGGCTCATTTGTGGCGTGGAGAGCCTATACCCGGTCAGAGGAGAAGGAACGGAAAGACCGACGGCTCATTTTAACAGTCCATTTTTATTCAAATTCGTAAACTAAGTGTATAAAAAAATATATATATTACTCTCCCGTACTCTCTTTTCTAACATATGTCATCAATTACTGTGAACAAGCAAACGAATTGTTCATAATGTTAGCTGTATTAAGTATATGTGCAAGTCGAGTAACTATAATTCCGTAAGGCATACAAATATAGCATCTTCGAACGAACCAAAAATGTTATCACAATAGACTAGGAGAGGAAGTTCGCAGTAGTATGATTTACTTTTTTTCACGGGCATGCCTACAATAATCTTTCTTTTTTCTCTCTTTTACGTCTTCTTTATTTTTACCACAATGCAATAAATATCAATAAAAAAATTTAATACAACAGTGTTCGTGTGATTTGGTTTTCTTTTTTTTTATTTCAAACACTGATGAATATCTTTAGAGAATATAGTAGCTAGTAAATTATGCAATATATAATTAAATATAAATGTATTTAAATATAACAAAAACAAACGGGTACTTACCCACATGGTCCGTCGAGCGCTCAATGACGATGCAGGTTTTCTACTAAGTAAAGCTTCATAAAAATTAGCTTATCCTAATTGCTAATATTGATTGCAGCGTTATTTTATAAATTCATGGTAAACCAATTGCATGACGTAAGCTGTTGCAGTAGAAGAATCTTAGGTTTCGCATATCCAAAATATTTCAAAATAATCCAATAAGGCTATATTAATCCAAGTTTGGGAAATATCAACAACACCGCACTTGCACTAGTCTCACACAGTGCTCTTAAAATCGAAAGTAAACCAATGTCGACCGTATTGGGTTAAGCTTTTTGTGTAAAAATTGACATTCACATTTAACCGAATTTCAAAAATTTGTTTCAATGTTCTGTTATTTTGTTTTATTAAATATTTTAACTGTTATTGTCACGCGCAATCAGACGCGGTTGAATCATAACGAATATTGCAATTCACAGAAACTTAAAGCATCACATTCGTGTATACAATCCAATTTACGGGAGCAACACTGCAACTCTTAGTACTTAATAATGAATCATACACTTGATAGTAAGTTAAACAAAATTCTTTATCACCATAAACACTATCAACTTAATGATTGGATAATATATTTCAAAATGAGAAACTTCTGTAATTGTATTTCAACCTCTCTCTAGTGATCACTTAAATTTTTCTACTTGTTTGGCTTTAGAGCCAAACTATTTTTAATCGCTTTGCTCGATCTGTATTTTACCGTTAATGGCGATACGCATCGTGGCCACTAAGCGCTAATTCATGGACGGAATTTACTTAATTATTCCACATTTATTCGCGTTTACTATGATCTGATTTATTATTTATACACTTATACTCGTTTCAGTTCACTTAATCATATTTACAGTCCATCGGAACTATACTTGTGATTACTATTCAAATTTACTTGCAACTTCTATTTCACGTCCAGACGCGACATGTTCCCAAGATCAACCTCCCCATTCCGTGATCGATACAAAAACCCCTCGCCAAATGTATAGAGGCAGGTTGTTGAGCTTAAATAATTTGTGCGACGTGCCTGAATGTAAATGTGCATCCGCTGATGGGATGCATGGAATACCAAGTTGCGTTGAGTAGATTGTTCACTCATAAGAGTTGTTACTAACAATTCTATGAGTGTAAATGTATATTTTGTATGTCTAGGATTACGATGAGCTGAGTGAGAGAGTGTGTGTTTTACATACTTTCTAGGCGTAGTAGGATTTTCTAGAAGGAAATGACTTGCTGGTTGTGTAGTGAATTAGTAGATCTGGTTTATATTATGCATGAATTTTCTTTAACCCTTTGCCCGCGCCGAATTCGAATCAGGCATTTTTATTTATAGCCACATTTTTGGTTGTTGAAATTTTTAAAGATGGCATTGGATATTTAAAGGAATTCTAAACTGCACAACCATTAATGTCTACTTGATTACCATGCTGCAGGGATGAAGGAGATAGGAAAGTTTTAGAGCAGTTTGATAGGGTAACTGCTCTATTACTACAAAACCCTTCGACGCGCGCAGTTTAAATTCAAATGTTACCTTATTTTTTGGTGTATCAAATTTCAATAGGTTTGAAGGTATTTTCACATTTTATTGATGAAAATGTAAAATTGATAAATCGTACTATTGTATTACTAACAAATTTAAGGAAATCTCGGCATCTAAGATATTTGTCGTTGTTGTCCGCATTGAAAACTACCTCCATAATTTTTTCACATTTTGCTGTCCACAAGTGTCCAATTGCGGTGGGGGCAATACCAATTTTTCGTGTTCTTTTGTTTCCCCTGCCTACTCCGTTAGCAGTATTTAAATTTTAAAAACTGATATTGAAAGATAAGTACCAAAGCTGGCAGCGTTGAAACAAATTTAACGTAAAAAATAATAATAAACATAACATCACATCAAAAAATAGCATTAAAAATAAACAGTAATTATAATGAATAAAATTGCAACATTGGCCACACTACTTTCTCGAAAGATAGCGTATGTAAGTGAAGCCACTGTAGTGGGAAAAGACGAAGCCGCTGTTGCAAAGAGAAAAACGGGGATGCTTCTGTTTGGCTCTCTTGGACTCTTCTTCGTGCCGTTACGTCAAAGTTGATCTTGGCTCGTGCTCCAAGTACAGCAGTGCAGTAGGAAAAATTGTCTTATTGGGAGCCTTTTTCAAAAATTTCAAAATCACACCTTGTTTCATTTTCGTATATCGTATAAATAGAATATTTACATGAATAGATATAATAGATTGAAGCCAAAAACATTTTATTATTAGGATGGCAGATAAGAGTCACTAATATTGAATTTCGCCAAAGTCGTGTCCCAAGCACGATTGAAATAGGAGGGTGGTATTTTTAATTTTATAAAAAACTCAGTTTCACGTTTTTGCATCTGTCAACAAAATAAGACATTGCTGAACTCTTTTTTACACAAAATTGGTTTCTTGTTTTCCAAATTCAAATGCGATGTATCTTGTCAATCGTTTTAAACTTTACAAAAACAAATACAAGGAAATAAACTCAAAAATTTAATGACCTACATTCCTCTCTAAATTTAAGCAATATTCAATCAATTATTCGTCACAGATGACACCTAATTTTATTAATGGAAAATTACTATGCATTATCCATTAATTGGAGATAGGAGAAACAAGTTGAGTAATCAGGAGAGTGCTCCTACCAGAAGATCTTTGTAAACATCCTAGGGTTACGAGCAAGTTTTCTAATGGCGTGAATCGATAACTTGAATTATTCATCCAATACTTAGATATGAAATCGTTCAAATTTATACAAATGATGCACAGTTTCTTTCATAAGGACAGTGCAGCCGCCATTTTAATCTAGCTTAAATGATTTTTGTGAATGCTCGGCCGATTGAACATGTTCAAGCTAAACACTATTCCTGAAATTTTCATGAAAATTGAAAGAAAATAAAAGTGCCTAAGTCAATTTTAAATATATATAGGCTTTTCCAATAAGAGGTGTTATTTTGAATAGATCTTCTGATTTAACACCTTGCGACTTCTTGCTTTGGAGCCACGTGATAGAGAAGGCCTATGCCAATAGCCCAGCGTCGATTCAAGACCTCAAAGATGAAATTCGTGAGGCTATCGAGGATATAGGGCAACCAGTTTGCGATTCGGTTATAAAAAATTTCATGAAGAGGATATGGTCCTGTAAGCGTGTCATAGTCGTTATTTGCCTGATGTTAGGTTTTGCTATTAACGGCATATCTTCTTCTTCATAATGAAATAAATATCCGATCATTTGTATTAAAAAATGTCATTTTTCTTTTAATATCAAAATAACACCTCTTATTGGAAAACCCTATATCAACCATAAACACGTGTTATTGTTGTTGTAATTCCATATAATTGAAATGGCTGTAACTCACTTGATTATGATTCGATCTCAATTAAATGAACATATATATCTTATATCAGTCTATATAATTGCAAAATTTCAAGAAGTTTAAAGGTACCGTTTTGATTTTATGGGCAAAAATGTAAAATCTACAAATCATACTATTATTAACAAAGTTGATCGAATTTCGATTTCTAAGGTATTTGTTGCCCTTGTGCTCATAAAGTTCCACGTTCATGAGAATTTTCAGATTTTTCGGCTGAAAGGTGTCCAATCGCGAAGGGGGGGGACACGAATTTTGGGTACATTTTGCCCTCCCCTGGACCCCTAATTCATAAAATGATTTTTTTATTTCAGATTCTAAAAGTTCTAATCAAGACCTTTCATTTGATACCCCACTCGACTACCTTTGATTAAAAAAATTTTTAAGGGCCAATTCGTTATTCGGGGGGACCCCCCTTAAAAATTTTTTAAATTTTTGTTAAGGCCCTAACTTTTGAGAGACCATCACTTCTGACCTTTTTATAAAGTTTGAGCATTCTAGCTTCTATAGTTTCTGAGGAAATTAGCTGTGACGCACGGACAGACGACCAGACGGACGGACGGACAGACGGACAGACAGGTCGCGAAGCTAGTAGGTCTTTGTAAAAAAAAATTTTTACAAAGACCTAAAAATCAACCAAGACCCTTCGAGCACACACCTCTGAATAATACTTCAAAGTACACACGGGGTCAAATTGATCGCACTCTATTTTCGAATTATCATATCTCGAAAACTATACATTTTTTCGAAATAAGGTTTTTTGTAGCTGAAACGATGTACTTTCGAATACATTCATTGTTAGTTAGAAAAAAGCAGCTTTTAATAGTGAAAAAAGTCAATTAAAGTTAGAGCTATCTCCAAAAATGAGGTATTTTACATAAAAAAAAGCGTATAACGTTAAATATACGTTAAAAAAAGGGTTCTGGGCTTTTGATGAAGAAAGTGCGGAGATTTTAGCAGGCTCATCCATTTTTGTCAGTATAGAAAAAAGTATAATTATTCTCGCATGTGAAAATGAGTATTTTCGAAAGTAAGAAATCAGAAGAAATCCATAGGTATCTATCATAATATAACGTTATCCATTTTACGCTTGGGAAAGTGAAGCTGAAGAAAACACATAAAATATTCAGATGGAAACGAAATTATTTATTTAATATAAAGACTGAACTTTGTCATTATACGTGAAATACAACATCATTCAAATGTCCTCCACGGGACCTCTTACAGGCCTCAATCCTTTTGAGGTAATTTATAATGACTTTTCGGCACATTTTCGGCAAAATCTCGGCAATAACTTCACGAATATTGGTTTTCAATTGCTCAAGATTTTGAGGATTGTTCGCGTAAACACGATCTTTCACATAGCCCCATAAAAAGAAATCCAAAGGTGTTAAGTCGTAGGATCTTGCGGGCCAATTGACATCACTCAATCTCGAAATTACGCCTCCTGGAAATTTCTCTTGCAAAAGTGTTCGATTAGCCTGTGTTGTGTGGCTTGTGGCTCCGTCCTGTTAGAACCACATGTTTTCCAGATCATAATCTTCAATTTCTCTCCAAAAATAATCGGTTAACATCCGTCCATAGCGGTCAGAATTGACTGTAATCGCTCTTCCATAATGCACACCAAACGGTCAATTTTTCAGGATGCAAAGGCCTTTTTGCAATCACCTGAGGATTTTAGAGCCCCATATGCGGCAATTCTGTTTATTTACGTAACTGCTGAGCGGAAAATGAGCCTCATCACTAAAAAAAAGTTTTTTTTCGATATCAATGGCTTGTTGTTCAATCACCCAATTCACATACATTCTGCGTTGTGTATGATCTTGTGGCTTAAGTTCTTGAGTGAGTTGAAATTTTTACGGATGAAAATGCAAGCCCAAATGCAAAACCCGCCACAATGAGCCGTAAAACACGCCCAAATGTTGAGCACGTCGAGGAATCGACAAATTCGGGTCTTCCTCCACACTTTGAGCAACGACAGCGATATTTTCAGCAGAACGAATGTTGCGATGATGCACAGGCCTTGCAATATCAACAACCGATCCTGTCTCTTCAAATTTTCTCACTGTGTTTGAAATCGTTTGCTGTGTAGGTCGATTATGTTGACCGTAATTGGCTCGTAAAGCCCTAAATGCTGATACAGCAGAATCACCATTTTTATAATAAAATTTAACAATTTTAACGCGTTCTTCGACTGTTAAACGATCCATATTTCTAAATGGCAAACTTTCAACTAAAAAAACACCCTTTGGGTGACATTTAATTTTGGCAGACGTCAAATGGCAGGGTTATACTTTCTTACGGACGGGCGGACAGATGGACAGACAGGACGCGATTTTAGTAGGGCATTGTAAAATGATTTTACGATACCCTAAAAAAAGGTTTTTAATAGTGAAAAAAAATCAATTAAAGTTAGTGGTATCTCCAAAAATGAGGTATTTTACATAAAAAAAGCGTATGAACGTTAAATCTACGTTAAAAAAGGGTCCCGGGGTTTTGAATAAGAAAGTGCGGAGACTCTAGCTAGTTCATCAATTTTTGTGAGTATAGAAAAAAGTATAATTATTCTCTTATGTGAAAATGAGTATTTTTTAAAGTAAGAAATCAGAAAGAATCCATAGGTGTTTATCATAATAATTACAAATATTGTTTATTATTAATATTTCTCTATATCAAAAAATTATAGAAAAGGTGTATATTAAATTTCGCCACAATCATTACATAAATTCGTGCGTGCTATGTGTGACAAGCACGCATACATGATGAACATAACGTTGTTGTTTTTAAGTCATCTTTTCGTGGACATAGAGTGCAACGTACACGTTTTTTTTATTCTGAGCAAGAGTTGTTTAGATTCGAAGGCTGATCTAGATTTAAAATTTTTTCAATAGGTTTCCGCAAACCTTGTCTTAGGAAGGAAGTGCCATCCAATCTTTTATAAAGCCATTGTTTTGTCAAATGGATGACTACCTGCTTGTAACACTCTCGAGCAGACAATTTTTTTTCTTGTTTATTGGCTGAAATTTTGCAAGCACGACTGTTGACAATTGCTTGATCAAACATCCCAAAAAAATCTGACTGGTCATCTTCTAGTTGCACGTGCGACGCTATATATCTTACACAATTGATCAAAGGTGTCTGTTTCGCTTTTCGGCGCATTATAACAGGCGTTTGACTATCCGGATCAATTTCTGTAGATTGTAAGTAATAGGAAGCTAACAACACAATTTTGTTTTTTTTTTGGCGTCCATGATAAAAGCGTGATTGGATCATGATGAGAATACTTTGCCGTTTTCTCTCCCCCAGCGATTTTCATTTCTAATGGAATCTCGATCTTATTACTACGAACAGTTCCTGTAATTGTTAGATTATAGGGTTCTTTATACATTTTTTCAATAAGAGGAATTGTCGTAAACCAGTTATCGCAGGTAACTGAACGTTGCATTCCATGAATAGGTTCAGTTACTGCTCGGAGTAAATATTCAGGGATTAGTTCATTCTTGACTTCAATTTTTCCTCTATTAGGAATACCATTAATCTAATAAATAAAATAAAAATATTTTATTCTTATGAAAAAATGTGTAATTTATATTACACCGTGAAAAATACTTACTAAATACGAAGCCTTAGCGTCGTTTAACGTGACAATCTCCAGTCCATATTGTTCTGGTTTGCCTTTTAGGTAAACACGAAAAGGGCAATTCCCTCGAGACCCTAGTAATTGCTCGTCTACTGTGCATAGCTTGTGTGCTTCATAGTTACTGCGACAGCGTTCAATGAATTTGTTCCATATCTCTTCAATAGATGCAAAGCTATTGCCTTGTGGTCTCTTTGATTTGTCATCAAAACGGAGACACTTAGCCAAAAAAGTGAATCTATTTAGTGGCATAGTACAACGAAATAAATTGTAACCTTCTTCATTAGACCACAACTGTTTAAGAGCAACACGATTTGCCCTCCATATTCCAGCATGACATTGCAATCCAAAAGGGGTTCATTTCAATTAGATCTGTTGTGTGATGGTAGGTTTGAAGAATGTGTCCCTTTTCTGTGATTTCTTTGAGTACTAATTCAATTTTCAAATTTGTATAATTTACTATAATTTGACGAATCTCTTCTGTGAAGAGAGTCTCCCAATGTTCATAGATTTCATTGCATTGAGCAGCATCATTCATTGGTCCAGTTATTATTCTACGATTTGGCAATCGATGAAGATCTGAAAAAATTATAATTTAATTTGGTAATAAACAGTGAGGTTAGCATTCATTTTGTTACAATATTTACGTATATATTATTATTTTCTTTATTTATTTATTCATTTTATTATTCATTAATTTATTTTATTAGTTACTTATTTATCTATTTTATCAAACACTTGGCTATAGAACTCTTAAAAATAAAGGTAATTTTTTTATCTGAACATCGCTTCGGAATATGAAGAGACCAGGTATATCAATTTTTTGCTCTGAGAACAGAGACAGGTCGTCCCGCCATACGTGTAGCTGTTTCTATTGCGCGTTTTTTTACATGTAGCATTCTGTACATCATCGTCATTAGAATCCAAGGAATCACTTTCATTTTCTTCTTCGCTCATAACCACATATTCATCCTTTTCGCTATCGGTATCCGAGTCACAATCATAGTCCTCACTATTCGAATAAATAGTTGAGGACACGCTTTTCACGGAGGTTGGAAGTCAGTCTGTACGGAAATATTATGATAGAAGTTAGAAAAGAATAGTCGTGTTAATTTCAAGTCCTTATATGAATCATATGGACGCGTGACATTAGCGAAACTACTCTTTTTCAAGTTTTAGTATATGATACGTTTTCTTTTTAAATATGCATCGTGTTTATACAGCAATTTACACTTACAGCAATTTACACTACTTCAGGAAGACAAAGATTTTTTTTTTTGAAACACTCACTAGCACACACTGGGGTCAATGTGACCCCACGTCCTCTTTGCCTGAGCGTTATGACAATACTAAACACGGCAGATAGCTGCCTTTTACGATACGATTAGATTAAAGTTAGGTCTACGCAACCACGCACCGGGCAGTGAGAATATTTCTATTCATTTAAAAATATTGGAAGTAAAAAAAAAATTTGGGGCACAGTGACCCCCTGTGTACTTTGAGGGTTAAATATAAAACAGAGACTACCTAAAGGTGTATGAATTTAATTTTAATGAAATTTCATCAAAAAAATTTACCTTATTCTAATATTATACTATGGCAGTATATGTAACCTAGACTTTCAAAATTAACTGTTGTTCTAATAAAAAATTCATAACAGCTATATGATCTATTTGATTGTATTTATAATATTTCTAATAAAAGTCATCATCATCAAATAAAACTGCATTTCCTCCAATTTCGAAATTCGAGCAGCGACGAACTGTCTTTGTAGACCGAGTCAGACCAGCGTTTTCTCGGTTTCCCCACTGGTCTCCGGCCTTCAGTTCTCCCAACGAATACCTTTTTCAGTATCCGTTGTTCGTCCATGCGATTCATGTGTCCAGCCCGTCTAGCTTCGCTCCGATTATTCGCCCCAGGACCCGTCGCTCAAGGTCGTCCAATATATTTGCGGATGCTTGGGTTAGGGTCCATGGTTCACACCCATAGCATAACACAGGTCTTATCACAAATTTGTATACTTGGAGCTTTGTTTTCCTGTGTACGCAGCTGGTTTTCAAGTTTGTCAAAACTGAATAAAATACTTTATTTTCGAGCTGCATTCTTCGGCGTATTTCGTCTCTTTCATTACTGGTCCTCGTTATTTTGGCGCCGAAATAAACAAATGCGCTCACATTTTCGATGCTGTATTTGCCAAGTGTGATATTTTGTGTACTTGAGGTATTTATCCTCAACTGCTTTATGAGCTTTATTTTATTTTCATTGATTTGTCGCCCTACTAGTTTTGCTTCGCTGTCGAGTTTCAGGAAGAGTTACTGGCCGTTAAAAAATGTTGATGTCGTCTGCATAGGCTACTACTTGGCTCGACTTGTATAGCAATGTACCTAAAATTTTGTTCAGATGCGTAAAATTTTAAGCTTTGGCGCCAAATGCGCCTACAACATTTAACAATTTCCACAACCCCCTTGTTCTTGGTACAAAATGTTATTTATTTTTGCTGGCAGCAACCTTATACTCTTTGAGTGGAGCTGCGCTCTCACCGTCGGTGGGGGTGTTTCAGGAAGTTATCTTGTATTAAGCCCCTTCAATAGTTTGTTGGGTGAAATCAATTGTTGTTGGATTTTCCGGTTTGAAAACTTGAAGAGAGTAGTGATATTAAAATTATTTCGAGCTTTTTGTATTTATAGATTTATACCATTTCTTTCGATTTCATTTAAATTTATAAAGATAAGAAGATGTCTAAAGAAGGATGCGTATATAAATACAAATCAATAAAATGTACTCTCTATATAATATTATTCTTATGCATACAATCTAAACCGCCATTCATAGTTTTGCTCCTCTTTTAAAAGCATGAACTTTATTCAATGAATGCATAGCATGCTTAATTGTATTTCTTCTTCATCTCAAAGCATTCCACATCCATTAAGTTATTAAAAGTGTGTAGCCTTTATCCTCCATTACTTCAAAATGAGATCATTTAATTCATTCAGGAGTTTCAGCGTGAAACAGGTCTACTGACTAAGTGTGTCTACAGTTTTCAGAGGCACTAGACTTGAAAGGAAAAGCACATCAAAGGAGTGAAATTCTTCACTATGCTGAAGAGTCTACTTCTCTCCATTGACTGCACTGAAATGAAATCTTAATTCCACGCGGAATATTTCACTCTACTCCATCATACTCGTATTAAGCACATATGCAGTTTGGAGCGCCAAAAGAAAAAGCATACCTAAACCCATGAATAACCCTTTCCGAAGGCTGTTGGTTCACATCCTTAACGTACCGCAATTTTCCATTTGCGGGAGGATACATTACAAGTGAAGCATCATTTGAACACATCTGAACATGGTTGAGATGCATCGATTTTTGAGTCGAAGCACAGTTAGCCCTAAAAATTTCTAATAGGTGCACTACCGTTGTATGTCCTTAAATGAAAATGATTCGACTGCTGAAAGTGAGATACATTTATTACACGCATGATAGAACCGTGTGCAGCTCTGTTTAGGAATTTTTCGAATAATAAATTAGAAATACACTTTTTCGTGGTGCAAGACTTCATGATTTGAATGTGAATGAAAGAGTAACCTTCCATCATTTAAAGGACTCTTCTCGATGTCAAGAGAAGAAACGAATGAAAGAAACATAAAGCTTGGTACTTTTCGGTAACGGTACTTAGGCTGATTTGCATATTCGTCGTATCTTTTGATATATGATAGAAGGCATTAAAGTTTCCAAGGACTTTGTCTGAGCAAATATTCAATGAGCGTTTACTTTTGTCTCGAGGCGTTTGTGTTGAAAATTATATGAAAGAAAATTGTAATCATTCCTGGGAAAATCAAATTATGAGCTCATAATGAATAAGTTTTTTAGTGGTAATGTTTAGAAAGTTGAATAAATGAATGAACAGTACTCATTATACTATGAGATAAAATGAACATGAATGCAATGAAGATAATACTGATTCAATCTTATTACAAACCCTAAATCATACCAGGTGTTTAATTTGGACCCCCCATTAAAATCCTTATGGTTCTTCTTCTTCTTCGTAGCACTACAGCCCTTCTCGGGCCTTCGCTTCCTGCAAAAAGCGACACCAACCGTCTTGGTCTATTGACCACGTCCTCCAATTTCGAAACCCGAGCAGCGATGATCTGTCTTCGTCAGACCAGCGTTTCCGAACTGGTCTCCGCGCTTCAGTTCTCCCAGCGAATACCTTTTTTAGTATCGGTTTTTCGTCCATACGATCCATGTGGCCAGGCTATTGTAGCTTCCGTAGTCTTACAATCGTTGAGAGCTCCGGTTCGTCAAAAATTTCACGCGGCTCATGGGTGTATCGAATTCGCCATTGGTCCCCGTTTAGTTTCGCTCCGATTATTCGTCTCAGGACCCGTCGCTGAAAGACGTTCAATATATTTGCAGATATTTGGGTTAGGTTCCACGTTTTACACCCATAGTATAACACAGGTCTTATCGCAGATTTGTATACTTGGAGCTCTGTTTTCTTGTGTATGCAGCTGGTATTCAAGACCGTCGAAACTGAATAAAATATTTTATTTGCGAGCTGTATTCTTCGGCGTATTTCGTCTCTTTCATTACCAGCTCTCGTTATTTTGGCGCCTAAATATACAAGTTTGCCCACAATTTTGAAATTGTATTCGCAAAGTATGATATTTTGGGTATTTGTGGTATTTTTCCTTGACTGCGTCATGAGCTTTGTTTTATTCTCATTGATTTGTAATCCTAGTTTTGCTTCGCTGTTGAGTTTGAGGAAAAGTTCTTAGGCGGTTATTAACGACCGCCACACCATATTTGATGAGCTCCACTGGTATCTCATCGACGACTGGCGCTTTATTATTCTTTTGAGCTTTGATGGTGGAACAAACTTCATCCAGAGTTGGTGGGGCCAATGAAAGCTCTCCTTGGAAATCAATAGGGTCCAATGGTCTGGAGCTGTGCGGAGGATTAAACAGGCTCTTGAAATATGATGCCCATCTTTCCTTAATCCTGTTTTCATCAGCGATGATATTGCCGATGTTATCATGGCAGAGTGTGGCTGACAGCCACCTTTCAGGCTTTTCACTTGCTTGGCCTGTAGTATTGCTCCCTAGACCTACATCGATACTTCTCAACTGGTCGTCATAGTATTTTCATTCCTTAATTCTAATTATCTTATTCGCAACTCTTGTGAGATTTTCATAATGTTCTCTCTTCGTCCTAGTTTTCCTACCTAAGTATTGTTTGTACGCCTGATTCTTTTTAGGGTTTTGTACTTAAATACAAAACCCTATTGCAATCACGACCTGTGTCCGTCTGTATGTCACAGTACTTTTTCTCCGAAACTAAAATATAAAAGCTACAGCAATGAAACTTTGTGGAAAGGTCAGAAGTGGTGACTTCTTGAAAGTTTTGGGGTGGAAAAATTTTTCAAAGGGGCTTAAGGGGGATCCCTCCATATAGGGAGGTGACCCCTTAAAAAAAAATTTTCACCATTGGTAGTCGAGTAGGGGAAAAATGCTGGGAGTACAACATAGACGTACACCAAATTTTCGTTGACTTCAAGTAAGCATACGGCAGTATTGATCGTAACGTACTGTACCAAATAATGCTTGGTTTTGGCATCCCAGGCAAATTAGCCATCTTACCAAAATGACAATGACGTCGACGACCTCCCAAGTCCGCATCAATAACCAACTCACCGATGCCTTTGACACAAATATCGGACTAAAGCAAGGAGATGGGCTGGCCCCATTGCTATTCAATTTGGCTCTGGAGTACGTCATACGGAAGCTACCTGTTGATACGCGAGGTGCATTACTATACAAGTCGAGCCAAGTAGTGGCCTATGCGGACGACATCAACATTCTGTCACGGTTATTAACAACTGATAAAGAACTCTTCCTGAAACTCAACAGCGAAGCAAAACTAGTAGGGCTACAAATCAACGAAAATAAAACAAAGTTCATGACGCAGTTGAGGAAAAATACCTCAAATATACAAAATATCACACTTGGCGAATACAGTATCGAAAATGTTAGCGAATTGTGTATTTTGCCGCCAAAATAACGAAAACGGACAATGAAAGAGATGAAATACGCCGAAGAATACAGCTCACAAATAAAATATTTTATTCAGTATTGACGATCTTGAAGACCAGCTGCATACACAGCAGAACAAAGCTCCAAGTATACAAATCCGTGATAAGACCTTTGTTATGCTATGGGTGTGTAACATGGACCCTAACCCAAGCATCCGCAAATATATTGAACGCCTTTGAGCGGCGGGTCCTGAGGCAAATAATCGGAACGAAGCTAGACGGGGACCAATGGCGAATTCGATACAACCATGAGCTGTATGAAATTTTCGACGATCCGGAGGTCTCAACGATTATAAGACTGCGGAAACTGCAATGGGCTGGCCACATGAATCGTAAGGACGAACAACCGATACCCAAGAAGGTATTCGCTGGGAAAACTGAAGATCGGCGGCACGTGGGGAAACCGAGGAAACGCTGGTCGGACACGTAAAGTGGAATGTATATTTATTTATTTAAGTATCGACAAACAGACAGAAGTCCAATTACATGTTGTGTATAAATTAGAACTAACACTAATATTAAAGGAAATATACATATGAAATTAATGGAAATATACATATGAAGGAAAGTGAAAAAAAGGAATCCAAGAAATAGGAAATAAAAGAAAATTGTGCAATTACTTAACTACTAACTAATACATGAAGAGAGAGCAGTAATAAAGATGACCAAGATTAATAATTAAAGTTGTAAATTATGCTTTTAAGGCAAGTTTTAAAGGCGGCAAGCGACTGTGGTAGAGGACCGAGCCATAGCTGGTTATGCAAACGGGGCAAGCATAGTAAGGGAGAGTGGAAGAAGGTGTTAGCGCGTGCAAAGGGAACAAGGAATTGATCGGAAGATCTATTAGGGCGACTAGTGTTCAATGTTTGAATGTAACTGCATAGAGTTTGGGGTAAGTGACCGTGATAAAGCTTGTACAAGATGCATTCATCAAGAAAGCATCGTCTAGATTCAAGGGAAGGGAGTTTCAAAGTACGAAGACGGTCACTATAGGGGACATAAGAGAGGTTGAATTTGACAAAAAGAGACCGTGTGAATCTGCGTTGAACCGACTCAATAGCATCAACATGATTCCTGTGGTGAGGGCTCCAGGAGGAGGAGTTAACAGTGACAAGACAACGACGATCCCAAACATAGGATAGAAGCCAGGAGTACAGGAAATCAGGAATTTTGAAATTTTTAAATTTCTGAAATAAAAGTGCATGATCTACAGAATCAAACGCTTTAGAGAAATCCGTGAAAATAACGTCTATTTGTTGCTGACGGTCAAGGGCTGCAGCAATGTGGTGTGTAAAAGAAAGCAAATTAGTGAGAGTAGATCTACCTCTGACAAAACCATGTTGTTGTTCTGCTAAGGATGGAAGTATAAGGGGAAACAGAGTATCGAGAACGATCTTTTCAAGGATTTTCCCAAAACAGGGAAGGAGAGATATCGGACGATAGTTACAAACGAAATTGCGATCCCCAGATTTGAAGATAAGGAAGAATATAGGCAATTTTCTGCTGGGAGGGGAAAATCCCAGTAGCTAAGCTCAAATTATAAATAATTGAAAGAGGAACACAAAACGAGGATAGTGATTTTGCAAGGAAGTTTGGAATGCCGTCTGGGCCACCACCGGCACTAGTATCAAGACTCCTTAAGAGCAGTTCAAACTGCAAGGGATTGGTACGAAGCGCGGCAGAAGAAAAGGAAGAAGAAGAAGAGTAGAAAGAAGGAGAAGTATTTGAAGTGCGGAAAAGGGAAGAAAAGAAAGAAGCAAAAAGTTCACATGACTCCTGAGGGGTAGATGATGTAATGCCATCGTAGCTGAAACTAGCTGGTGTATGATGAGAGCTCTTTAGAGATTTGACATAAGACCAGAAAACGCGAGTTTGATTTGATTCAAGTGAAACTTCGACATGATTGACATAAGCACGAAGATCAAGCTTTGCAATTTTCTTAGCGTCAGCTCGTCTCTGCTTGTAAGCGGCAAGGTCATTAGGAAGGCCACTGGAGAGGAATTTTCTTCGGGATGCATCCATCACCTTAATGGCTTTGGCAACATCTGAGTTAAACCAAGGAGCATCTTTATGCCTCCTTGGAGCAAACAAAGGAGTGAATTGAGTGATTAAGGATGAGAGAAACAGACAGAACTTATCAACGCACTCTTCAAGGTTCAGGTTGCTGAAAAAAGAATACCAGTTAACTGCGCTAATATGAGAATCTATGCTGCGAAGATCCGCTTTTAAAAAGTTATAGCGGCAAGGTGATGTATTTCTAGGCAAAGGTGGAGATGAGATAGAAAGCTCCAAAAAGAGAGGTGGATGGTGAGGATCTGGCTTAATGAAGAGTGAGAGTGAGGTGGATGCAACAAGAGAAGAGGCTGGCAAGTTGGAAAAAACAAGGTCAAGAAGTTTATTATTGGAGTTTGCACTGGTATTTAATTGGGTGAAGGAGCATACGGAGAGAAATGAGGAAAGGGCAAACGACAAATTACTTCCGGGCAGTATGGAAAGATTACTCACTATCCCAGGTAATGGAAGGAAGGTTGAAATCTCCGCAGAGCAATACAGGGGAAGATGGGAAATGAGTTAGGATGTAACTGGAGAATTCCGCAAAGAAACGTTCATACACAATAGCAGAGCTGCTACATGGGATGTAGACACACGAAACGAGAAGGGAGAGATCATCAGAAAGAGAGACTCGCACAATAATACACTCCACTGGGAGCGAAGGTAAAAAATCCTCACAAGAGATGCTATTAAGAGAGGCATGTACACCCACAAGAATACCCCCACCATCAGATTTGCCAGTGGCAACACGATCTCTATCTCTGCGAAAAATTAGGTGATTGGGAAGGAGTTCACTGTTATAAATATAATTTGTCAGTCATGTCTCAGTTAGACAGATGATCTGATGCGGGTATATAATGGAAGAGATACGAAGTTCAGATGTCTTGGTCCTCAAACCACGGGCATTGCAAATCCCCAGGCCTACAAATGTACAGGCCTACAAATGTGAAACCCCAGGCCTACAAATGTGAAAAAGGCTCGACAGTTCCTTGGAATGGAGTCAGTTCCTTGGAATGGAATCGTGGCACCGACGCTTTCTTTCAGACCATGCCATGCTAACTGCGCCACTCACGAACTTATAACGTAAAAATGGGAAGTTCGAATGGACGGTTCAATGTGAGTTTGCTTTCTCACGCTGCAAGACTATGCCATCAATGGCGCCCATTCTCATGTGCCCTGACTTTTCCTTGCTGTTCAATGTTCAGACGGACACTTCAGATTATGGATTAGGAGCGGTGTTAAGCCGGAGCCACCCAGAGAGTGAAAAATTGGTATGATACTTTAGCCGTTGTCTTTCTAAGGCAGAGAAAAATTACTCCACCACTGAAAAGTAGTGTTTGGGGGTCTTGCGGGTAGTGGAGAAACGTCGGCCCTACTTGGAGGGATCACGATTCATAGTAATCACGGATCTAGTGTGACTTCATAATTTCGGGGTCCGACTGGTCGTCTGGCACGTTGGGCGGTGAGGCTTCAACAGTTTGATTATGATGTCATTCATCAGAAGGGTAAGGAACACTTGGTTCCTGACGCCTTGTCCCGAGCACTACCGAAGGTGTACATAGTCGAGAAATCTAACACAGAGGATGAGTGGATGTGGCGTATGCGAGCAAAAATTGAGACAAATTCCCTGATTGGCGTATTGGAAGAGGAATACTGTGACGGCATCTACCCGGACGAAATGGGGAATTTAGCGGGAATTCCTGGAATCAGTCGGTAGCCAAGTCCGAGCGGCCAGTACCACGGGGCGGCAGCACGCAATCGATGGAACGAGTGAAGGGTAATACGTGGTAGTGTCACCGATCATTTTATCGATAGATAAATGGAGCAAATATTAATAAAACCTTTATAAAAATGGCTTCAAAGACATTCCTTGGAACAAAAGATAGCATATTCCATATGAAAATAATAAAAAAGCATATACACGATTCATTTGGAATAAAGAAGGATAAATCTCTTGAGGAAATTCCCCCATAAATTCTTATAATCTAGTTTATATATTTCACTTTTTGGCAAAACTATACGTTTCATGGACGAAAATTATCCAGATACAAATATCTACGATAAATAGCTCAATTTGTAGTGAAATAAAACGAAATGCAACGAACGTTGCGGAACAAAACAAGATGTCTAGTTTTTAAAAGTCATCAAACGTCCAATTTATACAAAACGGCAAGCTTCGAACTCAAGTAAACCAAAATTTCAACTTTAGATTATCTATCACAATACTCAAATATTTAAAAGATTGTTGCAAGTAGGGTAGTTATTAACCCGGCGTCATTGTGGTAGAAAATACTTACAGAGGTGGTGACATGGGTCAAAAGTACCCGTTTTTTCAACAAATGATGCATAAATAGTTTTTGAATTCATTCGTAGCTCGTTTTAGTTTATAGCATAATTGTGCTATTATTTTAATAACAATATAAAAAATATGTACAGGTTAGGAAGTCTTAATCAAAATAATCAACTTTTCAATAAACTCACAAAAAAAACTACGAAAATAAGGTTTCTTAAGTTTTAATTCAGTTTCTACGCTGGTAACCAGTCTTCTTAGTTACTTATGGCACTTTTTTAAACTTAACTAAAATATCTTCAGAAAAAATTACGAAAAAGCTAATTAGAATCCTTGTTGTTCTGGGCAAATATATTTGAAGCAATCTTGGCGTTTGGTTTTACAATCTTTTTGTGCAGGGCACAATTGACTTATTATAAACCCATTAATACCAGAAATGTTCAAAATAGCATAAAAAATTGCCGCGAACCATCTTTTGGAATTGCGGCTCATATCATACGTGGCACAAAGTTCATCTGCAACATCGACCCGCATAAAGCTTTTGCTTTGCTTCACTTAAATCATCAATCTCATTATCATGGTGTAGACTTGACACTAATAAAACGACTTTATATTTGTTTTACATAAGGTTTCAACTGATGCCAATTTGTGCTCTTTGAGCAAATGTTGGACAAATTTGTAACTGGTAAACCAGTTATCGAAAGTCACATTCCGGCTTGATTTAGAAATAGGCTACACAATGCAATTCACAACACCGCAGCGTTTATTGCTCGCCTCAAATGGATCAATAGGTTGTTTTCCTGGAAATATTTTCAGATTCAAAATGTAATAATTTGAAGCATCTACTAACGAGCAAATCTTTATGCCATATTTTGCCGGTGTGGAAGGTATATATTCTCGAAATTTGCATCGGCATCGAAAAGCTACTAGCATTTCATCTGTAGCTAGACAATTACCAGGAATATAATCTGCTTTACGATTTCTAACGAAAGCTTCAAATAGATATCTGATTGGTGCCAAGTTATCTAACAGTTTCCTTTGCTCGCGAGAAGTATCATCATGAAAAGATAAACAGCTTTGTATAAAATGGAAATGTTGTTCAGACATAACAAGTCTAATTATTTGTACTCCTGAGCCGTCGGAACCCCAAATGTCACTCAAATTTTGCCTTCCCGAACGGGTTCGGCCGGCAATATATAAAAGGCTAAAAATGCTTTGAATTCTGGTATGCTGCATTCCTTTATATAAATGTGCTTCGATGTATATACATAGAATGCAATTTTACGTTGAATGCATGCAGTAGTATGTATTAAAATTTTCTGCAACATGTCATCAGTGAAAAATAGACCCCAGTATTCTAACTCAGGTGTCACACCAGCAATTGAGTGATTATATTTTCAGCTCTAGTCCTTACTGTACCGTTCGCTAGTCCTTACTGTATATTCTTTTCCGACATATCGTGAACTTCTTGCCTTAAGATTTGAAGTATCTGAATCTGATTGCGGACGCTCTTGCTCTTGGATTGCACATGGCTTGTGCTCGAACGCTATTGCCTACGAATTTCAGACAGCGGAATGTTGTCATCGTCCCTTTCTGAACATTTTTGTTCTGTATCGCTTGGTTGACTTTGCCCACGAATATGATCCTCTCCTCCAATATCACCGCTTCTCTCTAATTCATTCTCCAAGTCGTTCGGACTGCTCAAGAATTGATAAAAACTCTTGTCTTCCTCTACCTTCTGGATCCATAGTTTATTTTCAGTGATTAAATAACTTTATATGAAAGAAAATTGTTCACAACAACACAACAAACAAAAGTAAAATCATAACCTACCAATTATTACATAAACACAAAAAAAAACAACAATATATACGCGGAGATAACAGGACACAAAATTATCACATTACTTATGAGGATGGGTCAAAATTACCTTTCTAAGGACTGCACGCATGTAGATCTCGCAGCGGTAGCCGCTTGACTGATTCAGAGTTCAAAACCTGTATAATACTGTTTTGACTCCAGCTACTCAGAAAAACAGCGACATTGCACGCGTCCGTTCAAAAATATTGAGAACTTTTAACCCAACATCAATGTCGCCGGGTTAACTGAAATTTTCACAAATTGATTATTCATTTTAATCTACAGAATGGATAGTATTTCTAATGATATTATCATAAATGTTGAGATTGTAAACTGTACGTATTATATTAGGTATCATTAATGATTTGGCCAATTCCGCTGTTAATTTTTCGAAGTATGCCTATTAATATAAAAGCATACGTCCACATTTTTTTCAAATATTCTCGCTCCTTAAGTTTGATTTTCAACATTCTGAATGATTTAAAGCTGTATTACTAACAATCTGAAAACTTAAAGTAACAGAAAATAGAAGCCAAAAAACTCCCAAGGAAACTAAAGTACTCTACACATGAAGGACGCACCCAATACGTTTTATCTATTGTTCCGGCTCCCCTAAAAAAACTTTCCCATTTGTCACACAAAAGCTCGAAATCCCAAAGCGGATTTTCTGCTAAGTTCAATGTAATTCAACACATTTAGTAGCTTGTCTCTATTGATTTTCCTTCCAAGAGCTCATCAAATATATTTTGGGATTGAGTCCTTGAACACTGGGGAATGTGTTTCATTTAAGCAATATCCATCCAATTACAAAACTTCATTATCATTGCAGTGTCTGCTGGCAAAAAAATGAGTATTGGTTTCCTTAGCACCTGAAATATCTTCTTCCTAAAAAAATCTGCTAAACTTTCATTAGCGCACACACGGTGAGCGTAGAATATTGATTACTTCATTTGCGTACGAATGTGAAAATTAATAAATTGGATTCCAATTGCTTTTCATGCTAATTAATTATATTTCTTTTCATCTTTCAGGTAATTGTAAACAAATTTTCGAACGAACATTAATTATAACGTTCAATGGACTTCTGCGTACGTACTCGTACAAGTGTACGCGTGGAGCTAACATATAGCAGTTCTTCCTTTACTTTGAACTGATTTTGAATGAAAAGCACACAATCATCAAATTAATTCGATTTGTAATGAATTATGGTAAGTTATAAATAAAATGCCTTTCTATTCATGGTCATAATGATCAAATAAGATTCTTTGAATTCTTGATATTCCAGAGAGAAACGTTATTTTTCAGTAAAGTAGAATGCATACATGTATGTTATTGTAGATATTAAAATAACTGGGTATATATCAACTTTCGACCCACACATGCTAATGGTTAACTTTAAACGGTTCTTAATTTTAATTTAATTCAAACTTCATCCATAATGTTGAATTAATAAGCTAAAGTTGTTTTTGTTCTTATTTAAAAAAGTTTTCCCTCTTGAAACAATCAAAACTTAATGTCTTTTTAGGGTTTTGTAAAATAATTTTACAAAACCCTTCTAAAATCGCGTCCTGTCTGTCCGTCTGTCTGTCCGTCCGTCCGTCCGTCCGTCCGTCCGTCCGTCCGTGTGTCACAGCAGTTTTTCTCGGAAACTACTTAAGCTAGAAACATCAAATTTTGTATGTAGGTGTAAAGTGGTGCTCTCTTGAAAGTTCGAATACAAAAAAAATGTTATAAGGTATTTAAGGGGGGTCTCCCCATATAGGGGAGTGACCCCCCGAAAAAAAAATTTCATTGAAGGTAGCCGATATGGGTATCAAATGAAAGGTCTTGATGAGAACTTTTCAAAACAGGTCTTAATTTGGCAAAGTTTGCTTCAAGGGGCGCACAGGGAGGGGAAATACACGAAAAATTTGTGTCCCCCCCCCCTTGCGATTGGACACCTGTGATCCGAAAAATCTGAAAAAAATCAGGAATGTAGGCCTTGGTGAGTACAACAACAACAAATACGTTAGAAGTCCCAATTCACTCAACTTTGTTAGTAATAGTATGATTTATCGATTTTATGTTTTCTTGAATAAAATCTTAACGGTACCCTTAAATTCTATGAAATTCAGTACATAGATGACTATTCATAAGGTTGATCTATCCTGAAAGTTTCATGAAGATTGAATCATATTTAGCGAAGTTATAGCGGTTTGAATTTTGCTGTATTACTATGGAACAATATGCGCTGCATTTATTACTATGGCAACATATGGCTATGGAACAACATGCGCTTTTTACCGACTCAGACACTACAGTTTTGCTAGGATTTGCATGAAAATTTCAGGAATGATAGGCGTCATGAATATCTTTGCGAATCGGTTCAGCTAGTGGTATCAGTAATCGTAAAACAAAATGGTGGATGTTTTAAATGCGATGATTGAATAATTTTGAGTTATTTTTTCCCAACTTCAACGTTTAAGGTCCATGCTTTGAACACTTGATTCAATTTAATGAATGACTGAAGATGAGTACCTACAATTAATACTCATAAGCGAAGCAAGTCAAGGAGGCGGGAGAGAGCTCCTAGCAAAAGGGCTTTGTAACCATTCTAGGATTCGAAAAAATTGGCCATGAATCGATGATAACAGTACAGGAGAGTGGCTCCTGAAAATAAAAATTCATCAAACGTAGCCGGTGTGAGTATGAAATGAAAGTTTTCATGGGAGCTTTTCAAAACAGTTGTTAAACTGTCAGTTTTTGCTTCAGTGGGGGCACAGGGGGGAAATACATGAAAAATGTGTTTCCTCCCTAGCGAATGGATATCTGAAATAATTATCAAGGGAGATATTTATGAGTATAACAACAACAAAAATCTCAGAACACGAAATTCGTTCAACTTTGTTAATAATAGTATGATCTTCGAATTTCATATTTTCTCCAATGAAATCGTTTCTTGATTTTATTCGATCTGGTGACTGCATTTTGTAAACTGAATACAAAACCCTTCTGACATGACCGTAGGTCTGTTTACCCAACTTGTTTCTACGTTCTCTGTGCTATGCACTATCCGCATTATAGGTAATATGACGGATATCCATTTTACGGAGCTAATCCGGTCTCACATCTTTGTCTAAATCTAAATTATCTTTTGATATAAACTTCGGCCCTCCCACATGAAATTCATTTATAATTACCATGACGAAAATCTCATATTGCCTATTTCGCTATTAACTTATCATTAACCTGCAAGAGATGGGAAAAGTCGAGAAGCGAAGAAAAGAAAGAAAAACAATTTAACCTTTTGATGGAAATGCAAGCAATCGTCGTCGTGATGAAAATTAAGACGTGAAGGAATGTTGGGCGCAACGACGACGAGATCTTCTTGTAATTCTTGTAAAGTAGTAGTTAATGGACACAGCCAGAGGGAGCTCTTGTCCATCCGTTTATTGTATGCATGGGAGTTCGGCTTTGATTTAAATCATAACTAGAATGCATGGTTTTTAAATGACAAAAAATAATAAAACAGAATTTATGCTCATAACTAAATTACCAATTTCCAGGAAAAAATAAAAACGACTTTTAGAAATGAAAGTTCTTGGCGTAAGTTAACAATGATGCTTGAAGATCTTTGATCGATTATGAAGACAAAACGACCTTGATTTGCCTAGCTTTAAATGCTTGGATATTAAAGGTAGAAATAATTAGTACATAAGTAATAGTGAGTAATTATTCACCTTCTATCTATTGAAGTCAATTATAAATTAAGTTCCCACCCCGCTGTGTAGGCAAATTTATGAACATGTGAAATCAGTGCCGAAAGGAAGAAAGAAGTCCCGAAGGAATTGCGTCAGCTACAGCGTAATGGAAGAATTCAAACGTAACATTTTTAAATATTTTATATAGGGGTTTCCAATAAGAGGTGTTATTTTGATATCAAAAGAAAAATGCGATTTTTTTAAATAAATGATCAGATGTTTATTTCATTATAAAAAGAAAGGTATGCCGTTAGTAGTGGAAAATAACACCAGGCAAATGACTACCACAACCACGCTTACAGGAACACATCCTTTTCATGAAATTTTCCATAACCAAATCCAATAAGAGGTGCTATTTTGATATTAAAAGAAAAACACCATTTTTTAATATAAATGATCGGATGTTTATTTCATTATAAAGGAGAAGGTATGCCGTTAATAGTGAAAAATAGCATCAGGCAAATGACCACCACGACCACGCTTACAGGACCATATCATTTTCATGAAATTTTCCATAACCAAATCGCAAAGTGGCTGCCTCATGTCCTCGACAGCCTCACGAATTCCTTCTTTGAGATCTTGAATCGACGCTGGGCTGTTGGCGTAGACCTTTTCTATCACGTGGCTCCAAAGGAAGAAGTATCAAGGTGTTAAATCATAAGATCTCGGTGGCCAATTATGATCACCTCTTCGAGAGATAACACGGTCTTGAAGCTTTTTCCGTAAAAGATCAATGGTTTTGTTACTTGTGAAAGTAAACGTTGTCCAAATCAATACCATCCGATTCCGGCCATAAGAAATCATTAATCATCCCTCGATAGCGCAATCCGTTCACCGTAACTGTTGCTCCAAACAGTCACTCGTTGAGAATAGAGAGACTTTTCAACAATAACTCTTGGGTTTTCCGAGCCCCAGATGCGACAATTTTGCTTGTTGACGAAGCCACCGAGATGGAAATGGGCCTCATTACTCAAGATGATTTTTCGATGGAATTCCGGATCATTTCCATGCATTTCAAGGACCCAATCAGCAAAGACATGACGTTGTCTTTGGGTTTTCTTCAACACTTTCAGCTACAGCAGCAATATTCTCGGCGGTTCTTGAGTGACGTGCACGGGTTTTATTCTTCACATCACTAAGTTATCCCACCAGCTCGAATTTTGCCACCAATTTCTGTATTGTGGTCCGATAAGGTGCTTCACAAACACCCAAAAATGTTCGAGTTTTACGAACCGTCTCTGCCAAATTTTTACCATTTTTATAGTGAATTTTAATAATTTCAGTGCATTTTTGAAGCGTGTATTATTCCATTTGTATTAATGGTGTAGCTTCTACTTGTCACATGTCAAAAAATGACAGCTTCAAAAGTAACATCTACCGAAATAGCGGGCTATTCAAAATAACACCTCTTATTGGAAAACCCTTTATATTGTATTACCTATATTTTTTTGTTTGTTCCTTGCGGCTTTAATAGAGTTTCGTGCCCCAGTTTGGCTGTTAAATCGATAATTATTGGAAATAAAATGACAATCAAACCGAACGGGCTCGGTCCTATCATTTTGTCTTCAATGCCCATTTATTCCATCCTCGAAGGTCGGAACCTATGTCTCGGAGTGATGGGTGCGTGCTTTTTTCGGATTTTATCTGGGGCGGGATTTTTTGTCGTTTTGATTGTGTCTATGATTAGGATTTTTATTAATTTATCAAGCAATGTTCAAGGCAGTGGTTTTGCAAACCTATGTCATAGCGATTGGCTTTCATGGTTTCGCAGGTTCCTGCGTTTAAGGGTTTCAACGTTGTTAACGGTTACTATTCTTTACTGTATTGGTTGAATTTATATATTACATTTGAAATCTTAATGTGCAAGCAGATGAACCAACTGCCTCACCGGGCCTATCTCCCCAGTTAGCCTTCTTGACGTTTTTGCAGATAACAAACAGGCTACAAGGAATTGCTTCATGGATGAGACGCCGGCAAACTCGGCAACACCTGAAAGCCAGATCTAACGTATATCTTCCGACCTTATAAGGAGTTTTGTGAATTTCACCAAAAGTGTTGTTTGCATTAAACGTCAATTAAGTTGCACAGCTTATCAAGGAAGGTAAATTCATACCTCTTTCCTGTAATGCACGATAGAACATTGATGATTCCATTGCGGTGAACTAACGACTTTCAAGCAATTACCGCAATCAAAAAAGTATTTACTTTTATTGCACCGCTTTTCTTAAAAATAAATGCCACTAACATTTCAAGATTCACCCATGCATTTTTGAGCCATGAATAATAATTTTACTGGCAATATTATGAATTGTAAACAAGCTATCAGTTACTGAAAAGTGCAAATAAAAGCAGCAGAGATTTTAAAACCGCGAAACACACAACCATATGTTATATGAGTTCCACAACCATATGTTATATGAGTTCGTATAGCTTTTATCCTTTCTATTCGTAAATCTTAAATAAGTACGTATTTTGGATGGGCAGCACATTCCCTCGCATCAATTTATACCTTACTTTCTCTGTAGTCCATGTGGAGCTGTGGGTTAGTGCACAGTCCACTAGCACAGCAGCTCCCAAGTTCAAAGCCTCGGTCGCGGCATTGAGTTTGAGCTTCTGATGCTGCTGTAGGACTATCAGCCTACCCAGATGTGATAGGTACTAATTGAATAATTAGGTAATAATCACATGGTTGAGGGTGATACTCGTATTGACCATCTCACTTCGAACTCCGTCACGATCATGGAATGAGGCACGCTAACAATAAACATCAACACCAAAGTTCGGATTTAGACTACTGTACGATGGATTATTATTCTCTGTTGAAACACATAACAATCTAATTTCCAAAAGAATTTTTCTCTGATATGGTCAGATGAAATGGTAAAAATTTTATTAGCTAAGTAACATCTTATGTCGATTATGATCCTATAGTTTTTAGGTAAACATCCGTTTTAAGAACCGACTTTCAATGTTGTGTATACTACTATGCTACAAATATTTCGTAATTTCGAAGCTTAAAGGCATGGGCTTTAGACAGGAAGATAAGAATAAGGTTCAAGGATTCAATAAAAAGTGGATTTCAAGTTTACCGCCATTTTCTTCACAGCGAGTTGACCCGTTGTTTGAGTAGTTATGATAACATATCAATGTTACACTCATTTTTTATTTTTTTAAATGCGTACAAATTTATAATACCTAGGTCGTTTGCAAATATGTGTTCATCCAGTACTCTGTGTTGTTTTCGTTGTAATTGTGAAATTTTCAATCGGCAGTAAGCTTGTAATTTAACAATTGATTAATATGAAATTTGCAGCACACATGTATGTATGACAGCTATAGTAGATATGAGTTTTTGACAAACTCAAAGGTACAATATCTTCTTGATTGTTTGGTGTTGTAGGCTATTTTTTTTTCAATACTTGTTTTAGAAAGGATACAACTAATAACATTTCCTTGAATAATTATGCAAGGTAATTTAATACATCTTACTGACTAAATTAACTAATTTACCAAGCCCTCTAATATGATTCTACTGTGTACAATATCAAAAGATTTATTGACTCACATGCAAACTCTTTCTTCTAGATCCTGAGAGTCTCGATTTCCGTGTATATCACAGCTCGGCCAATTTTGCATTGGCCTCACTTTCATCATCTTCACATATTTCAAGCCCGTCTAAGTCTGGCGGAACATGCTACCAGCATTTAAGTTTGTTCGACTCATAACCGGAGCTTAACCGATGACTGATGGCGTGCATTCCTATGATGTCCTCAATTATGTAACGATCATTATCAAGGCACTGTGTGACTATGTAAGGACCGTTATACAAAGTCTCCAGTTTCCTCAGTCCGCCAGGCGATAGGCGATTGTTAGTTATCAGAACTGAATCATTTTCAACAAATTTGGACAGTTTCTTATGTTTCATGTCAAGGTGCTGCTTCCAATTTTCACATTCTTCCTGATTTTACACTAGGGTTTGTAGCCTCTTTGCTGGGATATCAACTGAATATTCAATCTTCTCGTTGGCCATTTGTAAAGTAAAAATCAAAAATCATTAGCTTGAAATCAAAATCGTTCGTTTGGACTGAACCCTGTAGTACTACAAAGTGCTTTCCAAAATAAACTAGACTTTTGTTATTTTTTGGTGGCGCCATCTATGAATGAGATAGTTCGTTGGAAAGTTACATACCTCCCTAACTTCCAGTGAAAGTTTGGTGACATTCGGTTCTGTGGAAACGAAGTTATTGTGTCTAAAGTGACAATATGTTTGTGTCATCTGTATAAAAATGAGTTTCGAACAAAGAGCTAATATCAAATTTTGTTTTAAAATCGGTAAAACGTTTACCGAGATTTAACCGACCATTTGGACTTACAAAAGGTCTGTGCACATTTTGTTCCGCACAAGTTAATTGATGACCAAAAATTGCTCAGAATTCAACATTCGAAAGACATCATTAAAGAGGCGAAAAAAGGCGAGAACTTCCTTTAAGACACTGTAATGATGAAATGTGGTGTTTCCAATATGAACCCGAAACCAAGCATCAAAGCGCCGAATAGAAGGCCCCAGACGAGCCGCCACCCAAAAAATCGCGTTGGGAGAAGTCAAAAATCTAGTCGATTCTCATTTGTTTTTATGATTCCAAGGGAATTGTCCACAAGGAGTTTATACCAATCGGCCAAACCGTCAATGCAATTTTCTATCTTGGAATTTTGAAGCGTTTGTTGTATCGCATTCATCGAATTCGGCCTGAATGCCGCAAAGGAGGCTGGCGCGTATTGCATGATAATCCACCATCTCATCGATCCACTCTTGTGACTGATTCTTTGACTAGAAATCGCATTTTAACCATCAATCAATCACCATATTCGCCTGATATGGCTTCCTGTGACTTCTACCCATTCTGAAAATTGCATTTGGCGATGAAAAGAAAACGCTCTGCGTCCGTAGAGGGCATTCAAAAGGCTTGTACCGACATCCTGAAGGACATTCCGGTCAATGACCTGAAACACTCTTTTGAAAAGCTTTTGGATCACGCAAAACAGTGTATCGAGGCCGGAGGAGACTATTTTTGTTAATTAATTAATTTATCAGAACAAAGCTCCTGTCGTTTCTATTTTAACTCAGTCTCGTTTATTTTGGAAAGTACCTTGTATACCTCTAGAAATTTATTCACCACGGCAACAGCGTAAACTCTTCGCGCCAGGATTGACGTTGTCTTCTTTTGTACAGACAAAAGCTGAATGCTTTAGTTTGCGCGTTCTGCCTGTCCATTCACCCTTGGGGTTCGAACCGCAACTATAATATGTTGTATATTATTTTTGTCACATTAGTCTTCAAAAATCTTCGACGTGGAAACAGTCCTTTTATCAGTCATTCTTTGAGCCAGTAATCCAAAGTAGTTTATTGAATCATCTAAAATCTTCAATATAGATGTAGTTTTAGTGTTCCTAACCGCTTTTACCACCAAAAACTTGCTGAAATTATCCAAAATATCCAATACGTACAAATTGCCTGTCTTGCTTCCAAGGTGATGTATATGTAATCTCCGAAACGACATTGTATCACTCTTCGTATAATGCATTCATCCTTCGGCTTTACCCCGTTAAGTTTTATTGAAACAGCATTTGGTGTAAACTACAATATAGGGCTATCCATTTTACAAATGGGAAAGTAAAGCTAAAGAAAACACATTAAATATTCAGATAGAAACAAATTTTTTTATTCAATGTAAAGATTCAACCTTGGCATTGTATGTGAAACACAGTTTCATTCAAATGTCTTCCGCGGGACCTCTTACAGGCTTCAATATTGTTGAGGTAATTTTCAATGACTTTTCGGCACATTTCCGGCAATATCTCGGCCATAACTTCACAAATCTTGGTTTTCAATTGCTCAAAATTTTGAGGATTGTTCACGTAACACACGAGCTTTCGCATAGCCCCATTAAAAGAAATCCAAAGGTGTTTGGTCGCAGAATCTCGCGGGCCAATCGACATCACTCAATCTCGAAATTACGCGTCCTGGAAATTTCTCTTGCAAAAGTGCTCGATTAGCCTGTGTTGTGTGACTTGTGGCTCCATCCTGTTGGAACCACATGTTCTCCAGATCATAATCTTCAATTTCTCTCCAAAAATAATCGGTTAACATCCGTCCATAGCAGCCAGAATTGACTGTAATGGCTCTTCTTTGATCGTTATCAAAAAAATACGGGCCAGTAAAACCACCAGACGGTCACTTTTTCTGGATGCAAAGGCCTTTCTGCAATCACCTGAGGATTTTGAGAGCCCCATACGTGGCAATTATGTTTATTTATGTAACCACTGAGCGAAAAATGAGCCTTGTCAAAGAAAATTTTGTTCGAAAAATCGTTATCAATGGCTTGTTGTTCAATCACCCAATTCGCATACATTCTGCGTTGTGTATGGTCTTGAGGCTTAAGTTCTTGAGTGAGTTGGATTTTGTACGGATAGAGATGCAAATCCAAGTGCAAAATCCGCCATAATGAGCCGTAAGACAAGCCCAAATGTTGAGCACGTCGAATAATCGACAAATTCGGGTCTTCCTCCACATTTTGAGCAACGACAGCGATATTTTCAGCAGAACGAATGTTGCGATGATGCACAGACCTTGCAATATCAATAACCGATCCAATCTCTTCAAATTTTTTCACTGTCTTCGAAATTGTTTGCTATGTAGGTCGATTATGTCGACCGTAATTGGCTCGTAAAGCCCTAAATGTTGATACAGCAGAATCACCATTATTATAATAAATTTTAAAAATTTTAACGCGTTCTTCGACTGTTAAATGATTCATATTTCTAAATGGCAAACCTTCAGCTAAAAAAATACGCTTTGAATGACATTTAATTTTGACAGATGTCAAATGACAGGGGTATACTTTCCCAACCACGAAATGGATAACCCTGTATATTCGTCTACGTACTTTCGTATTCGCGGAAACCAAAAGTTTGCTGTTGTCCGATGCACTGTTTTCTTTACTCCAAAATGACTGACGTCATCGTGACAGGATTGAAAAACACTCCAACGGATGACCTTGGGCATGACAAATCTCAATAGATTTTCTCAGAGGCAACTAGGGAACTACGGAATAATTTTCGAAAAACTTCTTAAAAGACCAGTTAGTCCTAAGAATCCTCAGAATTCAGTGATATTTGAAGGTTGCTTGGAGTATTGATAGCGATCACCTTTGCATCACGGGGTGCTATACTTTCCTTCGTTATATGATGACCCAGAAAGTCTATTTATGTAAATAGGAAAACACATTTGCGATTCGCAGTCAACAGATATCGCTTCAATGACTGCAGTAACTTTTCCAGTCGTTCCATCCAGGCGCACCGGTTTAATTAAAAACCGGTTTTTTTGGAGACTCGTCCCTTTATTTCAAATTCAAGAACCAGATAAAATAGTAGCTGAAAATGAGTACAAAAAACCGGAAAACAGCTTATTTCGCTCTCCCTAGCTAGGCAGCACTAATAACCGCAGTCACCAGAGCAATGCAATTTTCTATGCTTTATTGGTTCTTGGTTTTAGTTATTTGTTTCGTTGCAATGCGGAGGACTTCACTCGGAGTGTAAAGTGAAGCTAGCACACGATACACCATAAATGCGAAATGTTTTGGGACTGAACTGAAAGATCGTTCATCTTTATACTGCAAATAAATGACTTAGCTTAACAGTAAGCTGCCGGCTTGGATTGCAATGCAACAGTCTCCTATTTTTAACACAAAGATGAAATATCCTTCCGTTAATTTTAATTTAAATAATTTTGAGCAAAAATTGAGCTACTTAAACAATAGACATAAAAATATGCAATTAATTTTGATCAAGTTTTTTTATTTGAAAACCGGTTATTTTGGCTGGACCCCCCGCGGGTTAAACCGAAGATAAAAAAAACGAACCACCGGTTTTTTACCAAAACCGTCTTCCCTAGTCACGTCGTTTAAATATGATCGATTTGTCCGTCGTCAAATGTTCTCTCGTCCGGCTTATCATTGATTGGCTTTCTGTTGAACTTATAATGCCCGTTAATCGTAACAAAAGCTGCATATTTCTTGAAAGATTCTTGGGTTTCCACCTGATAGTAGCCCGATTTGAAGTTCAGCGTTTTAAAAAAACCGTTACTCGCGAGTTTTGCTAGCAATTTTTCCATATTTGGCATAGGAAATATTTGTCATATACTTATTTTATAAAGGCGTCGAAAGTTCACGCACGATCGAGCTTCTCCGATTTTCTTTGAGAACGCATTCGGCAATTTAAATGGTCGTGTGATATCTCCTCTCGAAAATTCCGAAATGGCCTTGTCAGCAATAGTTCGCTTGGCAAAAGCTATGTGGTCTGGTTTTGGGGTCACTGACTGTAACGATGGAAGTTTAATTTCCATTTAAACTGTCGTACATCCATCTAAATCCCAAACTGATGAAGAAACTGATTTTGATATTCCAGTAATAGCACTTTTAGGTCGGACTTAAATCTTTGCTTACCATCCAGACTCTAGCAGTTGCAGTTGTCTTCTTCTTCACAAATAAGGTTCCCTTACGAAAAATGTTTGTTCCAAGGGGTACATTTACAGGATCATGATGGTCTCCAACAAATAACAATTTTCCCGTGCACAAACTTTCGTCGACCTATGCCATTATTTAACATCACATACGTAGGATCCCCCAGGGAATCCTCTCAGTGGAACGAAGCAAATTTTGGCTTTGGCTGTATTTTTGGCTAATGTCTTTTGAATCAGTGCTCGTGCACTACCAGGATCAATGAACGCCATCAAACTTTTCCCGTTTAGTTTATCTTTTTCGTCATTGGGCTCTACTTGTCTTCGATTGCGTTTGTATTTGCCTTCTGAGATTTCCTTCCAGGACAATTCTCTGCTGCATGCGTTGTTTGTGAGCATACCGTACGTTGTGTTTACGTTATGTTTGAGAACATCTGATTGATATAACTTAACACGTGCCCGGAAAGAAAGTATTGATGATCCAAATTTACCTGAATGCATGTGCCTGAAACTGCTGACATCGTGTCTGCAACATTTCCTCGACATCGAAAGCACAGGTAGCTAACGCAGCAATAATTATTAGCCGTAATTATGTTTAGATATTAAGTTCGAACTCAGTTTTGTAATTACTTTCAATGAATAAAGATCGGGGTTCATCCCTGGATTGATATTTTTTTAATTACATAGCTCGTGTTTTTATTAACTGGCGCCCAACGTGGGGCAGCTATCGCGACATCGGTAAAACGGGAGTTGTAGTTTTTCAAAGTAGTGAAAGTAATAAATCTTCACGAATCCGTTTCGTTTCGAAAATTTTGTGATCCGCATATCAACACCAGATTCGGAATCCCGGAAACAAGCGGAAAGAAAATTACAACAGTGATTCGCCAAAATCATTAGCCCGCGGTGCAGTGCGAAGGAAAGGTCCCCCAGTAGTTCCAGGAGAACAAAAAGGAGTCAAATATTGCGACAACCACCTCGCCCGTGAAATAGCAGCCCGATATCCAGCATTCCAACGCCATGGAAGCAGTTTTATTCTATCTAATGTAAGTCGTAATTTTTTACACTGTAATATTTGATTATTCGCAACCAAAAATTATATATACGAAAATCATTTTTTCGACAAATTTAAACTTTTTATATGCATACATATATATAAATTACATATGTGCTTTCCTGATATTAAGTGATCAGTGATATTATATACGAGAATCATTTTTCCGACAAATTAAAAATTTAAATTTTCTATATACATACATATATATGAAATATGTTACATATGTGCTTTCCCGATATTCAGTAATCAGTGATATAAAACGATTCTACGATATTCATTGTTGATTTTCACTAAAAACCAAGTGCAAATTGGCTGTTGTTGTTTCTTGCATCCTAGGTTCGGGAGTTTCAGAAATTTTACAAATTCAGTGAAGTCGTGTATTTTTCATAAACTTACTGGTCATTGACTTTATTAAGACCTTCGTATCTGCAATCAACGATATCTTTTATCCCATCAACGGTTTCAAGTTTTCATAATTCGCGAGAATGTCTAACCCGAACAATTTAGTGCGTCCGGCTCGATTGGCAGCCCCTGGTGAAAACGCTGCAGCCCCCGCGGCGAGTCCTGCAGCCACCGCATCCTTTGCGAGTACTTCAAGCCCCGAAAATAATATCATGGACCTGATTACTCGAGCCGTCTCCGAAGTTTTTCAGACGCAAGGTCGAGAGCTTTTCAATAATCTCATGAATCCTGCGTCCGACGCAAAAAACGATAGTGATGTGCCCATAAATATTGGTGGAGGTTCTAGCCTGTCTGATATGGATAAAATACCAGATGTGGTTAAAAGCCTCAGAGATTTCTCCGGGCAGCCTGGAGAGTTCAGTTCGTGGAAAAAAAGCGTTGATCGAATCCTCGCTATCTACGAACATTTGAGGGGCACTCCAAAATATTACGGCATCCTCTCCGTAATAAGAAATAAAATTGTCGGTCATGCCGACATTGTACTTGAGTCGTACAACACCCCCCTTAATTGGGAAAGAATTTCCAGGTGTCTCACGCTGCATTACGCGGATAAAAGAGACCTGGGTACGTTAGAGTATCAGCTAACGACCCTCATACAAGGCTCTAACACAATACCTGAATTTTACCAGTCTGTGTACCACCATCTTTCATTGATTTTAAACAAATTGGGCTGTATGGAATTAACACGAGATGCACTTAATGTAATGACGCAAGCTTATAGGGACAAAGCCTTAGACACTTTCGTGAGAGGTTTAAGAGGCGACCTTCCCCGGTTATTAAGCATTCGTGAGCCAGCCGATTTACCGCAGGCGCTGCACCTTTGCCTTAAATTACAAAACGTCGACTACCGCACGCAGCACGCCAATAATTCACAAGCTTCATCACATAGACCTCAACAACAAAGTGCACCACCGGTACCTCCTCGCAGGATCCTATCCTCTCTCCCAAAGCCTACGCCTATCCCCGCTCCCAGACAAAGGTTCTTCCCGGAGCTTTTCCATTATCCAAGACCTCAGCAAACGCCACAATTCAATAGAAACATGAGTTACCAGCAGCAAAATCAGGTTCAGCATCCTCCTCCAAGGCCACCTCGAGGACCAGAACCAATGGACGTGGATCAGTCTGTACGAACGCATGCCGTGAATTACGTGAACAGACCGAGAAATCAGCAAATTGTCCCAAAACGTCCAAACGTCCAAGGGGCTCACGTACCAAACAAAATGCAGCGCGTTTATTACACAGAATGTAATGACAACGACGAACCTTCTTTTGAAAAGTACGAAGAATACATAGCCAAAGCAAATGAAGAACACGAACAAACTTTAAATAACTATATAGACTCTACCGACAATCCTCAACCTGATCAGTTTGACGCTGATTTAACTAGTTTTAACGAAACTCAATGCACTGAAATCGAAGAAGTTGAAGACATTTATTTTTTAGAATAAAACGCTCCTCGCTTCCGTATTTCGAATACGTTTCGAGGAGCGGAGAAACACTTAGAATTTTGATAGATACGGGATCTAATAAAAATTACATCCAGCCCCGACACATCAAAAATCCACTTCCTAATAATAAAAAATTCTTTGTTAGTTCCATTGGAGGTAGCGTGCAAATAACGCATCATGCGCTTATTCCTATATTTGGAAATGGAACTGAAAAGCTTAAATTTTTCATCTTACCTTCCCTTGTAGCGTTCGACGGAATAATTGGAAACGACACCCTCAAACAACAGAACGCAGTCATCCATACGAGCGGAAATTATATGACTATCCACACGAACATACGGATACCCTTGAAGCAACATCTATCCGAAGCAATTAACAATATCAGCATAAGAACGAGCCACCTGACCCGCGAGCAATCGTCTAAACTCATGAGCATAATCTATAGTTACCCAAATTTGTTCTCAGAGCCCAACGAAAAGTTAACCTACATGACGACAGTTAAAGGTGAAATTCGCACCACTAACAGTGACCCGGTTTACTCCAAATCCTACCCTTACCCTATGGCCCTAAAAAATGAAGTTGAGGAGCAGATTAATAAATTACTCGAGGATGGGATCATCAGACCATCCAAATCGCCATACAATTCACCAGTATGGATTGTTCCGAAGAAGCGAGATGCTTCGGGCGAAAAGAAATACCGGATGGTGATAGATTACCGGAAATTAAATACAATTACGATTCCGGATAGGTATCCTATCCCAGAAATTAATGAGGTACTCGCTAATCTCGGCAAAAACAACTATTTCTCTGTAGTAGATTTAAAAAGTGGATTTCATCAAATCCCCCTTAGGGAGTCGGACATTGAGAAAACAGCGTTTTCCATAAACAATGGAAAGTTCGAGTTTACGCGTCTTCCATTTGGGCTGAAAAATGCCCCCTCAATTTTCCAAAGGGCGTTGGACGACATTCTTAGAGAATATATAGGAAAATGTTGCTATGTATACATAGACGACATTATCATTTTTGGACGAGATGAAGCCGAACACCTCGCAAATCTAGACAAAATATTCAACACTCTGGAAACCGCCAACATGAAAATCCAATTAGATAAATGCGAGTTTCTCCAGACCGAGGTTGAGTTTCTAGGTTTTGTAGTGAGCAAGGAAGGAATCAAAACTAACCCGAAGAAAGTCCAAGCCATTGTTGATTTATCTCCTCCGAAGACTCTAAAAGATCTTCGATCTTTCTTAGGGATGTCAGGCTATTATCGCCGATTCATTCGAGACTACGCCCGAATAGCAAAACCACTGACATCCCTTCTCAGGGAGGAAGACGGACATGTGTCCAAAAATTGTTCAAAGAACAAAATAATAAACCTGAACGGTGAAGCACTCATGGCATTTAAAAAATTGAAAGATTCGCTCATCTCACATGAAGTCGTTTTAGCACATCCAAACTTTGATAAAGAGTTTGAGTTAACAACCGATGCATCCGATTATGCGATCGGTTCGGTCCTTTCTCAAGACAACAGACCTATTGCATTCCTCTCAAGGACACTTAGAAAAGAAGAGGAAAATTACGCAACGAACGAGAAAGAAATGCTTGCGATAAAGTGGGCATTGGAGACGCTCAGAAGCTTTCTTTATGGTTCGCGTAAAGTGATAATCTACACCGACCACCAGCCCTTGACCTATGCTCTTAGCAATAAAAATACCAACGCCAAATTGAAAAGATGGAAAGCCATCTTAGAAGAATATAATTATGAACTTAGGTACAAGCCGGACAAGGCGAATGTCGTCGCAGATACACTCTCGAGACCCCCTCAACTTACCCAGACCAACTCGCTAACACCTACGGAGCATAGTAATGACAGTTCATCCCACAATCTTATCGAAATAGTAGAGACCCCCATTAACTCGTTCCGTAATCAACTACACCTGAGAATCGGTGACGAAGATAGTTATCAGATAGTAACACCCTTCGATAACTATTCACGTCATATTTTAATCAAACCATGCTACTCAGAAGCAGACCTCATTAACATCCTAAAAAGATATCTCGACCCTAACAAAGTGAACGGGATCTGCACCAACGAAGACATTATGGGCCAAATTCAATCGTTGTATCCACACCACTTTAGGGACTATCGTGTAAGGTTTGCCCGGAAGCTCGTTGAAGATATCCCGAATGAGGTTGAGCAAGACGATAGGATTCTCCAAGTTCATCGCAGAGCGCATCGCAACGCCGAGGAAAATAGGTTGCAACTCCTGGAAAAGTTCTATTTTCCCAAAATGTCGGCAAAAATTAAACACCTTATAAAGCTTTGTGCAATATGCAAAGAAAGCAAATATGAGAGGCATCCCAATAAACCTATCCTGAGTCCAACGCCCATTCCTGCGTATCCGGGACATACGATACACATTGACCTCTTCTCAACCGAAAAATATCGTGTACTGACAGCCGTGGACAAATTTACCAAGTTTGCCCAGGCAAAAGTAATCGCTTCTAAATCCGTTGTCGACATTAAACAACCTCTAACGGACATACTTTTCTTTTTCTGTGTCCCCAAGAACGTCGTGATTGATAATGAAAGCGCATTAAGATCAGCATCATTGACATCTCTAATGGAAGACGAGCTCCAGATTAGAGTGTACAAAACGCCTCCATATAAAAGTGAAGTTAACGGGCAGGTCGAGCGTTGGCATTCTACGCTCGTTGAGATAATGAGGTGCTTAAAAAAAGAAGGACCTCCGAGAACCTTCGAGGAGTTATTACAACGCGCTGTTAACGAGTATAACTTCACTATGCATTCAACTACGGGCAAAAAGCCAGTAGAACTTTTCTTTGGCCGCATTCCCAGAATAAACCCCGAAGATTTTGAGAACGTTCGATTGTCAAATATAGAGAAACTAAAAAGAAAACAGGAAAAAGATCTCAACCACCACAATAAAAATAGACAGCCAATAAAAGATTATAGCGTAGGTCAAGTCGTTTATGTAAAACAGAATAAAAGGAAAGGTTCAAAATTAACACCAAAATATAAGCAGGAAATAGTCAAAGAGAATAACAATACCTGTATTGTCACCGAATCTGGCAAAGTAGTGCATAAAAGTAACATCAGAAATTAAATCCTTTTTCAGGTCCGCAATCTGCATCAGCGAGAGTAGAGTTCAAATATTGGACTATTCCAGCTCCCAAATTATCACCTTCCATACAGGCCAAGCAAAGATTCAGGACGGAAATTTTAAGTTAATACACGTGATAGATATGAATCATTTCGAACGTCTTATCACACAAATCGAACCCATCCTTAACCTGCCAGCGATCCGCCACCATTTGCTTTCCCCTTATTTGTCACACGAGCTCCAACAGATCCAAACCCTCGCCGAAAACTTGAAACCACGCAGAATACGGAAATCACTCAATTTCATTGGAACCACGTGGAAATGGATTGCTGGGAATCCTGACCACGAGGATTTTAGAACAATCAAAGAAATAACCTCCGATGTCCTCGCAAACAACAACAGGCAAGTCGTCATTAACCGGTTACAAAACGAACGAATCAATAATATCACGAAAGTTACCAACGAAATACAGAGATTACTTAAGGAGAATAATCAAATAAATAGCGACATGATACTCGATGTACAATTTAGGATAAGATTACTTAAAGAAGAATTAGAAAATATAAATACTGCAATTCACTGGGCTAAGCTAGGAATCGTAAATTCTTTGATCCTTTCAAATTCTGAAATTAAAATTGCAACTAAAATTTTAAATAGGGAAGTTTTACCATATTCTACAGTAGAGGAAGCATTAGATTTTGCCGAAGCCAAAATTTTGACAAATAGTTCATCTATTCTTTACATCGTAAATATACCTTTGACAACAAATGCAGTTTATCAAACATTACTACTAAAGCCAGTAAAAAAGAAAAGTTTTATCAGTGAAATTGCTTACAGTAAAATCATTAAACATGAAGATGAAATTTATGGTATTACGGGAAATTGTAAATCGCTCAATAATTTGTCAGTATGTAAATCAGCCGCTTTAACTGATATTCGAAACGATACATGTATTCCTAAATTGTTAAAAAGTCTAGATGCTGCCTGTGCACAGATCAACAACCAACACATACTATCAGTAGAAGAGATATCAACAGGTGTAATCATGCTGAATCAATTCCGAGGTACTCTTACAGCAGAAGGAACATCACGCATCCTCAATGGGACATTTTTGATCAAATTCAGAAACACAAGCGTAACAGTAGCTGGGAAAACCTTCATCTCAAGGGAGACAACAACTGTCCAAGAACTACTAATATTACAACCATCCCCTACAAGCAACACATACCGAGAACTATTATCCCTTGAAATGATGCAGGAACTCCACATTAACAATACAAAGAAAATCAAGTCCTTGCAAGCTGAAAAAACTATACACACCGTTACATCCTATGGACTCATTGCATTCATCGGATTGCTTTTTATTGGTACAATAGTTCGAAACTTCCGGGGTGGAAAATCAAATCAAAACAAAATCTTAATCCGAACTCCAGCATCAAAACCAGAAGAAGAACCAGCAATAGAACTCCAAATCGAGCCTCCAACAGTTTCCAGGCAATCTGAAGCCCCAAGTACGAAAACAGTCAAGTTCAATGATCTCCCTTACTTTTAAGCGATCGAGGACGATCGCACTTAAAGGGGGAGGACTTAACACGTGCCCGGAAAGAAAGTATTGATGATCCAAATTTACCTGAATGCATGTGCCTGAAACTGCTGACATCGTGTCTGCAACATTTCCTCGACATCGAAAGCACAGGTAGCTAACGCAGCAATAATTATTAGCCGTAATTATGTTTAGATATTAAGTTCGAACTCAGTTTTGTAATTACTTTCAATGAATAAAGATCGGGGTTCATCCCTGGATTGATATTTTTTTAATTACATAGCTCGTGTTTTTATTAACTTATATGCTCCGGCTTAAAACAGTTGAAGCTGATCGCCACTTTTACTGCACTTTTTTTGTTCCGGTGCTCTACATTTTCGCTTGTTTACATTTTTTGGTAATTACATATGTAACTTTGAGAGGTAAGCATTTTTTTGTGGTGGCGAGCCATTTCACGGCATTATAATCGGTATACGAGGTGTGTTCAAAAAATATCACGAATTTTGTTTTTTTTCAAAAATTATTTATTTATTCATGAATTTCTATTTTGTCCCTTTCAAAGTAATCCCCATGAGATATTATACACTTGTGCCAACGGTTTTTCCAATCTTCGAAGCACTTCAAAAAATCATTTTTTTTAATCTTGTTCAGCTCCTCCTTCGATGCCGTCTTTAACTCGTCAAGGGTAGCGTAACGTCGTCCTTTCATGGGCCTCTTCAGTTTAGGAAACAAGAAAAAGTCACAGGGGGCCAGATCTGGGGAATACGGTGGCTGCGGCATCATTAGTGTGTTGTTTTTGGCCAAAAAGTCGCGCACAAGCAACGATGTGTGAGCAGGGGCGTTATCGTGGTGCAAAAGCCAATTTTTGTTCTCCCACAAATCCGGGCGTTTCTGGCGGATTGCTTCACGCAAATTGCGCATAACTTGCAGGTAATATTCCTTATTGACCGTTCTTCCCTGTGGCAAGAACTCATGATGCACCACGCCCCTGCAATCGAAGAAAACTGTCAGCAAAACTTTCACATTCGACCCAATTTGGCGCACTTTTTTCGGTCTTGGTTCATGCGGCAGCTTCCATTGAGATGATTGAGCTTTGGTTTCCACGTCATAACCATAAATCCACGATTCGTCACCAGTTATGACCCTCTGGAGCAAATTTGGTTCGTCGCGGACAGAGTTTAACATCTCATTAGCAATGTTCATGCGTTGCTGTTTTTGGTCGCAATTGAGCAATTTTGGTACGAATTTCGCGGCGACCCGTCTCATGCCCAAATCGTTGATAAAAATCGAATGGCACGAGCCAATCGATATGTTTAGGTCCTCAGCAACTTCTCTAACGGTGATTCGACGATTGGCCAATACCATTTTCTCCACTTCATTAATTTTTTCGTCTGTTGTTGAAGTGCTCGGGCGTCCGGCACGCTCTTCGTCGTTCACATCTTCTCGGCCTTCTAAAAACATTTTGTACCACCGATAAACGTTGCTTCGGTCCAAGGTAGCTTCTCCGTATGCCACAGTCAACATTCGGAATGCATCCGCGCACGTAATTTCGTTTTTCACACAAAATTTGATACACGTTCTTTGATCCATTTTTTTGAATAAGTAAAAATCGAAGACGATTGAAAACACGTGCAAGTATAGCAGCTATCAGCAGTCAAGTGAACATTCAAAATGGCCGAGCTAGTCGGCAAAGTGGCAGACATGAGTACCAACATAACGCCACAAAAAAATCGAAATTCGAATATACGTAACCCGCGAAAATTCAAAATTCGCGATACTTTTTGAACACACCTCGTAGCGTCGAATAATTTGCAGTAGATCATTATATTTGAGGTAGTTTTTAGTGAAGAGAGGCTTTCTATAGGATTTGCATCAGGCGATTTCGAAGTCCAGTCAAGTGTCACAATGCATTTTGCCCGTTTCCATTCAGTACACAGCTGGCTCAGGTGTTTGGGATCATTATCGGTACTCCGCCATTTTACATTGTTTGCGCGTGATAACTTGAGACCTTTTTGCTCCAATTTCGCTTGTCCTTCACGTAAGACAAGCCAGGATTGCGCGAAAACAAAGCCACGATTCGGTTTTCATCTTTTTTGGTCACTTTTCCTACCGAACCACGATTTGGAAGGTGATCGATGGTTTTTGACTCTTTAAATTGTTGAACCCACTTCTTGATAAACGATACAGTCTTTTTAATGTATTTAGCCGCGACTGTATAATTATTTTTTGGTCCTTTAGGGTGTATGAAGGAACACGGCATAGAAGCGCTTTGCGTAAATGGCACTCATCGCGATCTTAGTGTTTTCCCGACGGAAGATTGACTTTGACAGAATTTTTTTTTTCAAAGCGTCAAATACAGAGGTTCTTTCTACCGATCAAAAAAAAATTTGAAGTCGATATCATTTACAGATCGCAAGCTATGCTAGACACGCTCTTACTTAACAGACTGAAGGTATTTGCCGAACCATACAGGTATGAGTAGAATAAGCGGACAAAAACTTTTCTATCAATGTCTTTAACCTTTCCATTCAATTAGCAGGCGTTTTCTTCAGTGATATTTCGTTTTCAGCGTAAAATAGTTCCAGCTGCTCTATCAACTGGGCTCGTTTTCCTTCACTAAGAATTCCACAATCCCGACACTCTTTCTACAATCGTTCAATTTTAAAGCTGTGAATGTTCTTCGTTTCGTACACTATGTACATACACTTGGTTTCGTTTTCACGTGTATTCAAAGTTACTACCACTTCTATGTCTAGGCGAAATTGTTTTCGCTTCAACACATAGACAAAAATACCATTGTATCCAAGAGTGAGCAAAGTCACAATCCTACTTCTGAACTTGCCGCGACAACGAAGAGTAGAAATAAAGAAGGAAAAATCGAACACCTCCACTAAAACTACTTTATTGAATACTCGGCTTACTAACGGTCGTGACACCAAAGTCCAGACATCTCGTATTGTTATATGTAGTAGAGGTGCCGGTTAATTCGTGCGATTTTTTTTGAAAATTGAAGCTTTATTGTGAAAAATTGCTTTTAGACGGTCGGAAATGGTTTGTTGAGCGACGCCAAGTGATTTTGCAAGTTTGGGATGGATCTTGGTCGAGCAATATTTTCAATTTGTGATCTGCAAACTTTTTTGGCTGTCCGGGCCGTTCATCATCCTCCAAGTCAAAATTGCCACTTTTAAACCGTGCAAACCATTTCTGGCACGTACGCTCAGCTAAAGCATGCACACAATACGCTTCCACCCAAAATCCGATGACTTTCGGTATCCTTTTTCTTCAATGAAGAAGTACTCGCCACAAAAACACTTTATTCGGCACAAAATTCGATATTTTCGGAGTAAAAAAAGTATTGTTGTTTACGCTTCAGCTAAATGTCACATACTGATTCTGAAACTATATGACAGTAGCTTTCCAACACATAGGAAAGGTGAATCACTGGAATAAAAATCAAGTTACGCTATCTGTTAGAAAACCGCACGAATTAGCCGGTACCCCTATTAGTATGATCTTCAAATTTGACATTTTCCCTAATAAAATCGTTTAGATACCCTTAACTCTTACAAGCATGCTGGTACAAATATAGTACCACATTAATTGAACCGTATTTTGCACACTGGTACTTATAATGAACCACCTAAAAAATATATCACCCTTTGCTGCACGTACGCTTAAAAAACGTACCACTTGTATTAGAATGCGAGTAGCAGTGTGTTTTGTCTTTAAACATGACAAAATCTTTTCTTTGAATAACGGTTACAATTTTGACACTTCATAACTTATGGAAACACTCATTTGTTTTTTGTGGTGCATTGAAGCAAGTGCTCTAAGTGAAAGTGAAGTGAAATAAATTTGATTTGCTATATTATATTAAGAATATTAACAACAACTTTGGTAAGAACTTTATATTTACAATAAATCATACTGCAAAATATATTGTCTTGCTTTTATTATTTGAACTATTGCGTGGGCAGTTATTTGCACCACTATAAAAATTGTTGAATTTTATCCCGGCAAATTTCAACGTTACAGAAAATTTCTGAATTATGGATAAGGAAGAATTAGGACCTAACATAAACGATTGGGTAATGGATGATGACCTTGATGAGCATGATGCTCTTCGTCTTCCATCTGACGGAGAATCAGTAATTGACGAATTTGAGCAGGATGACGACGAATTTATGTTAGAAAATAATGGGGAAACAATTGAGCTTTATATTGAAGATGAGTATGACTCCGAAGATAATATTCCACTGAGTTCTTTTGGTTCAAGGAATAGATTTCAAGGAGCTCAACTAAACCCACAATGGTTTGATACATCTTTCAATTTCGATGTTGAACCCTTTACAGAAGTAGTTGGAGTGACAGATGTGGTAAAAGACGTTGCAAATCCCACACCATTTCAAATCTTTGATTTACTTGTAACAACCAAGATGATTGAAGATATTGTTCATCAAACAAACCTCTATGCTACGCAGGAGCAACAACGGACTGGAAAAAGATTCAAGCCTACAGATACTTTAGAAATAAAAACATTTTTAGGTTTAAATTTTCTCATGGGAATCAGACCATTACCTAGCTACAGAGATTATTGGAGTTCAAGTCCTGATCTCCATGATGGTTATATTAGTCAATTTATGGCAGTAAATCGCTTTAGTTGGCTCCTGAGTCACAAACATCTCAATGATAACGCTCTTCTTCCCAACCGAACAGAATTAAATTTTGACAAATTATATAAAGTTCGGCCGTTTCTAGATGAGTTGCTACACAATTTTCAAAAATGCTTACATCCGGATGAATTTTTAGCTGTTGATGAATCAATGATTAGATTCAAAGGCAGAAGTGCAATCAAACAGTATATGCCAAAAAAACCAATCAAAAGGGGCTACAAAGTTTGGTGTTTAGCAGATAAAAATGGTTATCTTTTTAATTTCGAAGTTTATACCGGCAAAAAAGGAGACGTTGTAGAGAAAGATCTAGGAGGAAGAGCAGTGAAAAACTTAATGAAAGGACTCGAAGGAAAAAATCATCGTCTATTTTTTGATAACTATTTTACATCCTATCCTCTGCTTCTAGAATTGAAAAATAAGAGAGTGTACGCATGTGGTACAATAAACCCTACAAGGAAGCATATACCACAGATGAAGCCCGATAAAACCATGAAACAAGGCGAAGTTTATTGGAAGATGACTGCTGATGAAATATCATTGTACAAATGGAAGGATAAAAGGAGTGTTCACCTCTTATCCAATTTTCATAACCCTGCCATAACAAATAGCGTGAGCAGGAGGCAAAAAAGTGGAGAGGTTATTGACGTTACTTGCCCCCAAGCCCTTATTGATTACAACGCAAATATGTTGTTTGTAGACAAATTCGATCAATTAAAATCAAACTATGGAATTGATCGAAAAAGCCAGAAATGGTGGCATCGTATATTTTTTTATTTTTTAGATGCTAGCGTTGTAAATTCCTTCATTTTGTTTAAACTTCTGGGGAATTCTATTAGCCACAAAGATTTTCGAAGGCAAGTGATTGATGGTTTATTGGCAGAAAAACTAGTTTTACTTAAACGCCCAGCTATAAGTACGCAAGGACTTGAGATTAAAAAACATAAGCCTAATGTAGCGAAAGAAGTAAGACTTGCTGATTCCGCTCACCAACCTTTACGGAGTACTCGAAGAAGATGTGCAAAATGCAGCTCGAAGGACAATCAAATTCGAACAGAATGGATGCGTACAATCCGTCAAGTACCATTATGTTTATCCAAGACAAAAACATGCTTTCAGGATTATCATAATGAGATGAAATATAAAAATATTCAACATAAATTAAACATTTTTCATTCATAAAATTTTGCGTTACAGGACTAGTGGTACATATGGTGTACCACCCATTCGGGAAGGTCCTAGACGAACAAGGACATCATTTTATGAATTTTAATTATAATTTTTTTATTTTTTCTCAAAGACAATAAAAGATTATGAAAATTTTCCAAGTTTCATTTTTCGTGCAGGTTGGGTCAAAACCCAACTGATTTTTCTGTGCCGCTAAGAGTTAAACTCAATAAAATTCGACTTTTAAGTAGTCTTATAGAAGGTCCAATTAACCTGTAAATTTGATCGAAATCGAATAATATGCGCGGAAATTATAGCTATTTGAAAATCCTCCAATTACAACAACAATAACACACGATTTTGGTATTTTGTTGACTTTCCATCGAATGAGACACTGCAGTTTTGATTTGATCTTCTTAAAATTTTCAAACAAGATCAAAACATAAATATTTTTGGGAATTAATGATTTGAGTGATTTCTGTTAGTTTGCAACAAAATGGCGACCATTGAAAATAGAGGAACAATAGATTTTCTTTTAAACGTGCACATCTCTTCCACATTTTTCTTTGGTAAATTGGGTTAAAAACCCTTCTAATACGAGCGAGGGTCTGCCTAGCCAACTTGTTTTATCAAAACTTGAGAGAAATCATCTCTATTAGTCTCTTTACCAAATTATGCGTCTGCACCGGCTGTGGTTTCCGAAGAAAAACTTACTGTGACGCACAGAAAATGCAGTACATCAGGAGCCTTATAAACCAAGCAATTCACTTTTCCTCCTTGATCGGCATCATCAAATGTTGCATGTAAAAATTAATACACATAACTCTACCCCCTCAGGACATAACAGGTTCCATGACATTTCAAAGCGAGAGTAAAATTTTCAACTGCATTAATGCATAATTGAAAACTTCATACATTGAACCCTGCAAAAAGAAATGATAATTTGCATAATATGAAAATTTCATATTTTCCGCAATATGATCTGATTGCACGTAAGTTAAGCTGCGATCTGCTAAAATGAAATTTAAATTCAAAGATTCATTCAAATAAATTTCCAGCCCCTAGGTCAGTCGTGAAACTCTTGTAGTTTGAGATCTCTCCCGGCTAATTGACTAGGTTTGTAAATTAGCATATGTATATTGCTTCTGTATTTCAAATAGTTACCACATAATATATCATGATTTAAAGCCCACTGGCAATAAACTAAATACTTGCTCCTTGACCAAATATTATTTCCCCTGAAGTTGTATGTCCATTTGAAATATTATTCTTCAATTTTCAAGGGTTCGCTTGTAATGTAAGCTGTAGCTTATAAAATCCCCTGTTCATTTTAATTGTTGTTTGAGACTGTGCAAAGGCACTTAATTACACGATTACTTTCTCAAAGTCAGCAATCATAAAATACATATGTATTTTGCACAGCCCATTCAATTAATCATCGAAGGAGGAAGTCAGTATATGTAAACATACCTTTGAATAGTGCCGAAGTTTGCAGTACATCAGGTTTCATAATTTTCAGATAAAGTTGCCCAGGAGGATGAAAGGCAAAGGTCTTAGCATCTGTCAATACCCTTTGGCAAATATTTGTTAGTTTTACAAGTGGCATAAAACTCTATCCTCATTATTTTCAATCTTACAATTCTTTGTCTTCTACCCACCTATGACCATGAGCAAAGCTTTTATTTCTATTGCAGCCTCATTCCTCTCCATTAAATCCTCATTAATCTGAATTAATAAGCGTTCATTTTCTACCTGACTGATAATTCGAAAACTAAAGGTGGAAAAACGAAAAAAAATGTGACAACATATCAAAAGCATTGACTTCAAAATATATTGAATGGGCCATTTTACTTTTTATGCTGGATGAATGCACAAAAGCCGCTAAACAGTATGATCATGCTTTAGAAATGATTTGCTAACAATTTGAATTTGAGCTTTTAAGTGTCTGTGTAAACTTTATTTGAAAAAGTACCGAATGCCCGGCGGGAAAATTTGTCAAGAAATGTTATGTATAAATAATAGCGTTCTGTATCTTTCAAGTTGAGCTGTGGTGTCAGAGAAACTTGATGTGTTTTAAGCTATTACGAATTATATTGCAATTATATTATTAGCATTGCTTGATGGTGGAGTTATATACAAATTGAAAAATAAAGAAATCTTCTGTAATCGTATTTGAACTCTAAATTGATAATCTGAGGATGTATCTACTATGAACGGCAATTCAGATAATTCGTCTGCATGGATTTTTTGTCTGCCCACAAAACATTGTTGAATCTCATATGTAAATTATAATATCATCATAAAATTTCAAACAAAATGAATGAAAGTTTTGATTGATGTTGAGGCCGAATGAATTGCAGTTAAAGTGAAATTTCCATAACGCTAGTTTACGTTCGACATTGGTTTCACTGCTGAATTCCGAAGCATGGTAGAGAAAGGAGACGAATAAGTTTAGGGCGGAAATTCAAATGGCTATAACATCACTAAATTAGAGAATTTTGTTAAGGCTGCAAGCGTATGAAAACCTTTTATTGATTTTTCTAAGTACAAGTGCATTGAATTTACACGCGGCATATATATTTATTGGGAGAAAATGTGAAGTTCGCAAAAATTAAGAAGGTTTGCTGAGCTCTAAAGAATTTATCGCTCCTTTTCTCATAACAAACTGCCTCCATAATAATTTTCAGTTACCAACGGTTGATTTCTTTGTATAATTTCCCTTCTCCTGCATCAGAATGAAAAAAATTACGTACCCATCCCAATTGTCTTCCCAATAAAAAAACAAGTTGGGTAGACTGACCTACGCTCATTTCAGAAGGGTTTTGTACTCAACTTACAAAATGCAGTAACCAGCAACGAATAAAATCTAGAAAAATGTCAAAGACGATTTTAAATTCGAGGATCATAATATTAACAAAGTTGAACGATTTTTGACTTTTGAGATACTTATTATTGTTATACCCATAAATATCTCCCTTGATAATTTTTTCAGATTTTTTAGATCACAGATACGCGAAAAGTTCGTACATTTCCTCTCCCCTGCCCCCCTCGGTACGGATAAGTAAATTTTGAGATTTGTTTTGAAAAGATCTTACTAAGACCCTTCCAATGACACCCTACTCGACTACCAATGGTATGTCATCGAGGTATTTTTTATTGTTGTACTTATAAATATCTCCCATGATAACTTTTTTCAGATTTTTAAGATCATAGACGTTCAATTGCGAGCGGGGAAACACATTTTTCGTGTATTCATTATCCCCCCCCCCCCCCCTGTGCCCCCTCTGAAGCAAAACTCTTATAAAAACCTTTCATTTGATACTCATATCGGCAACCTAAAAGTTCGAACATTTCCCTTTCCCCCGCCCCCACGGTACTGATAAGGCAATTTTAAGATTTCTTTTGAAAATATCTCATTGAGACTACCAATGGTGAAAAATTTTTTTTGAAGGGCCACCTCCCTATATGGAGAGACCCTCTTAAATCCCTTTGAGAAATTTTTCCACCCCAAAACTGTCAAGAAGTCACCATTTCTGACATTTTCACAAAGTTTCATGACTGTAGCCTCTATAGTTTCGGATAAAAAGCGCTGTGACATACAGACGGACGAACACGGACACTGGTCGCGATTGCCATAGGGTTTTGTAATTTATGGCCCACACAAAACCCAAAATATAAGTTGATTTATTTTCACCATAAATTGTGAAATTGTCTAAACAAGGCCAAAAGATGGCCTGGAAAAGACCAAAACAGAGCCAAAAGAAAACATAAATAATAAATAATAAAACAGTTCATACAAAAGTTTCTGGTTGACTTTGTTGAGAAACTTAAAAATTTTTGTCATTGAAATATACGATCAAATATAAATTTTTTATATGATATACACGAGTATATCAAACATAAAATCTTTTATGTGGTAGGAGTAGCTAAAAATCATAAATTCATAAGTGAATGGATTGTTACGTAAAATTTAATTTAATTTAAATGTGTAAGCTTAACATACATGAACAAACCACGCAAATTTTATTAAATTCAGATGCACAACCCCATTAATGTTTTCAATTTGGATAATTTTCTGATGCCAAATATTTCAAGGAATACCAACACTATCAACGGATGGTAACGAATACCCGTTAAAAGCAAAATTTAATGTTTATGAGTGGCTCATATTTTTGGGCCCTGTCTGAATTAAAAGTTAAAGAGCTAAGAAAACAAAAATTTATAAGGCCATGATTATGTAAGTTTTAGGACTTGAGTGTAGTTTTCATGTTTATAAAAAAATTTTTAATATTTTAGGCCAGTTCTGGGTCTTTATAGTTCTTGATTATTCTTTGCTCATAATAGGGGTACCAGTTAATTCGTGCAGTTTTCTAACAGATGGCGTACTTGATTTTTATTCAAGTGATTCACCTTTCCAAATATGTTTTAGAAAGCTACTTTCATATAGTTTCAGTATCAGTATGTGTCATTTAGCTGAAGCGTAAACAACACTACTTTTTTTACTCTAAAAATGTCAATTTTATCCCGAATAAAGTGTTTTTGCGGGGAGTGCTTCTTCATTACTTCGATATGAAGAAAAATGCTGTCGAAGGTCATCGTATTTTGGTGGAAGTGTATGGTGTGCATACTCTAGCTGAACGTACGTGCCAGAAATGGTTTGCACGGTTTAAAATTGGCAATTTTGACTTGGAGGACAGCCAAAAAAGTTTGAAGATCACAAATTGGAGACATTGCTCGATCAAGATCCATCACTTGGCGTCGCTCAACAAACCATTTCCGATCTTCTAAAAGCAATTTTTCACAATAAAGCTTCAATTTTCAAAAAAAACGCATGAATTAACCGGTACCCTATTAATTGTCTTAGAAAAATAAGAAAATCATATATTTAAGTCAAGTTTGGACCAATATCGTTTGGGAATCTCTAAATCTATATATGGGGCTTCCTTGGGTCCCTTTTTAACTAATTTTATTTTAAATTGACTGTTTGGGTCATATTAAGGCCATGCTTGGCTGAAAATATGTAGTTAGGCCCTGTTTGACCACCGATCGTGTTTGGTCCCTGATTATTTTTACTCGGGATTGCGTCAAAGAATAGATTGCCTTGCCATGCGATCATACGTAGCGCCTTTTTGCAGCTTATCTCTATTATAAATAGCGTTACTGAGCAAATAAACATATTAAGGCCATGCTTGGCTGAAAATATGTAGCTAGGCCCTGTTTGACCCCTGATCGTGTTTGGTCCCTGATTATTTTTCCTCGGGATTGCGTCAAAGAATAGATTGCCTTGCCATGCGATCATACGTAGCGCCTATTTGCAGCTTGTCTCTATTATAAATAGCTTTACTGAGCAAATATACAATATTAATGAAAAATTGACACCAAATCGGTTTTGTCTTTTCATCTGCGTGTGTGCCTCTGAAAATATAGTATAGCGCACATTACGAGAAGTGAACTTTTAAAAGTTTAAATATAAAAAAATTGTTGCAAAGTTTTTAAAGGCATGTCCCCCAAATTGCAATTAACAATTTCGATACCTAAGATAACCGTCCTAGTTATTAAATGAAAGGTGTTGATAAAACCTTTCCAAAACAGGTCTTCGAACTGTGTTAACATCTTTCTTGGGGAAGAGACATGTGCGAAAAATTGTATTTTACGGCTTCTATATTATTCTGCCATGGCTAACGAGCATTGTAGCCCATGATTGCTTAAAACTTCTAGTTCAAGGCGATTTTCGAGCAACAGTATAGCTCCAATGGTGTGCAAATAACTTTCCTTGCTCTCTTATATTTCGCCATTGTTCAAATGCTAGTTAGATGTAGGTAGTACCGTTTGCTACACTTTCGACATTTCTTACCATCAGTAAGTAAAACGTGTCATTGATTTATCGTATTTGACACATGAAATTCGTTACGTTGCAAATCAAATAGGTCCAGTGAGCTGGAGAGTGCTAATATCAGAAGGGCTTTGTAACCATCCTAGGGTTAGAAACAAGTTTTTTTGAAGGCTTGAATTGATGACTTGAATTATTTATCCAATATTTTTATAAGAAGTCGTCCAAATTTATTAAAAGACTCTATTATTTTGTTCCAGCTTAAATAATTTTTCTGAATACTCGGTCGATTGAACATATTCAAATAAACTCTACTCGTTAAATTTACATGAAAATCCAAATTAATTTGAAATATGTATCAACCATCAACACTTGTTATTGTTGTTATAATTCTTTAGAGTTGAAATGGCTATAACTTAGTCTCAAATGTTAACAAACTTAAGGGTACCTTAAGAATGTTAAGAGTTGTTGCCGTTCCTCTTGTCCACTGCCACTCGTAGAAAACTTTATCTATTGGATGGCGATTTGGCGACCTCTTAAGAAGACATGAGCGTTGGCTCTTCATGGAAGCTCCATGTCGTCTGAAAAATTCTTTGGAACAGGAAGTTCCCATCATCCGGCTTCCTTTGAAAAATTTCTCTTGGTATCGTCCAGCCAACCAAATGCTACACTCATCAAGTGCTGTCTCGGCAGCATGTGGTCGACTGGAAACAGCACGATCAAGTAGCAAGGTGTTGTTTGCTCTCACTTTTAAGGGCAACCTCCTGTTCCAAAGAACTTAAAGATACCGTTTTGATTTCATGGGAGAAAATGTAACATTTAATAATCATAATATTACAGTAGAGCCAGACCCTTTGTAAATTATTGCGGTGTTCAGATTATAGTATGCAATACATTAATGGTAATAAAACACCTGTTCGGCTTTGATTGATATTTTTTTAACTATAAAATTTAAGACAAACATTTAAGAAATTCGCATATTGGACATCAAGCTCAAAAAAGTCTGCAATACTTTTCCTTCCTCGTAGCACTACAGCCTCTTTTGGGCCTTCGCTTCCTGCGAAAAGCGCCTTCAACTGTCTCGGTCCATTGACGGCGTCGTCCACCTTTTGAAATCCGAGTAGCGATGAACTATCTTCGCCGACCGATTCAGACCAGTGTTTCCTCGGTTTCTCCACTGGTCTCCACCCATCATTTCTCCCATTGGAAACCTTTTTGGGTACCCATTGTTCGTCCATACAATTGCGACCTCCGACTTGTCAAAAGTTTCATTCAGTTTATGGTTATATCGAATTCGCCATTGATTTCCGTCTAGTTTTACTACAACTATCTACCTCAGAACCCGTCGCTCAAAGGTGCTCAATATGTTTGCGGATGCTTGGGTTAGGGTGCATGTTTCACATCTATAGCATAGCATAATTTTCCTGCGTGTGCAGTTGGTCTTCAAGATCGTCAAAACTGAAAAAAATATTTTATTTTTGAGCTGTATTCTTCAGTGTATTTTGTCTCTTTCATTACCAATTATGGTTATCTTGGCACTTAGGTACACAAATTCGCCCACGTTCTTGATAAATTGTGATATTTTGTGTATTAGAGATATTTTTCCTTAACAGCGTCATTAACTGTATTTTATTCTCATTGATTTGTAGCCCTACTAGTTTTACTTCGCTGCCGAGTTTCAGGAAAAGTTCTTTGGCGGTTGTTAGCAACCGTAACAAAATGTTGATATCCACAATGGCTACTCCATGGCTCGGCTTGTAAAGTAATGTACCTCTTGTATCGAGAGGCAGCTCCCTTATGACTTATTTCAGAGCCAACTTGAATCGCAATGAGACCAGCCCATCTCCCTACTTTAGTTCGATGTTGGTGACAACATACGTTACACGGTTCTATTTTAGATCCTGTATAACCGATGTTTAATAAACATTCATCTACTTTACTGTACCAAGTCATTAAGGACTGCTTTAGCCTGTAAATTGTCCTTATTAATTTAAGTGCTCACTTGACCAATTTGTATCATTTAAGAAAACCTTCTGGTATCTTCAGATAACTACAGGGTTTTTCAATAAGAGGTGTTATTTTGATATTAAAAGAAAAATTCCATTTTTTAATACAAATGACAAAATGTTTATTTCATTATAAAGAAGACGGTATGCCGTTAATAGTGAAAAATAACGTTACGCAAATGACCACCACGACCACGCTTACAGGACCATATCCTTTTCACGAAATTTTCCATAACTAAATCGCAAAGTGGCTGCCCTATGTCCTCGATAGCCTCACGAATTTCATCTTTGTGGTCTTGAATCGACGCTGGGCTGTTGGCGTAGAACTTCTCTTTCACGTGGCCCCAAAGGAAGAAGTCGCAAGGTGTTAGATCACAAGATCTCGGTGGCCAATTGTGATCACCTTTTCGAGAGATAACACGGTCCGGAAACTTTTCCCGTAAAAGATCAATGGTTTCGTTGCTTGTGTGGCACATAGCGCCGTATTGTTGAAAGTAAACGTTGTCCAGATCAATACCATCCAATTCCAGCCATAAAAATCATTAATGATTTCTCGATAGCGCAATCCATTCACCGTAAATGTTGCTCCAGGCTCATTTTAGAAAAAGTAAGTTCCAATGACTCCGCCGAACCATAAACCGCACCAAACAGTCACACATTGAGGATAGAGAGGCTTTTCAACAACAACTCTTGGGTTTTTCGTGTCCCAGATGCGACAATTTTGCTTGTTGCCGAAACCACTGAGGTGGAAATGGGCCTCATGACGCAGGATGATTTTTTGATGGAATTTCGAATCATTTTCATGCATTTCAAGGACCCAATCAGCAAAGACACGACGTTTTTGATGATTGATCTGCTTAAGTTCTTGTATTAACTGCACTTTATAAGCCTTAAGACCCAAATTTTTATGCCAAATACGGTGTAATGACGTTTGTGGAATGCCTAATTCCAAAGAATGTCGAGAAATGGACAAACCTGGGGTTTCTTCATCACTTTCAGCTACAGCAGCAATATTCTCGTCTGTTCTTGAGTGACCTGTACGGGTTTTATTCTTCATATCACTAAGTTGTCCCAACAGCTCGAATTTGCGGTCCGACAAGGCGCTTCACGACGACCCAAAATTGTTCGAGTTTTACGAACCGTCTCTGCCAAATTTTCCCCATTTTTATAGTGAATTTTAATAATTTCAATGCGTTGTTGAAGCGTGTATCGTTCCACTTTTAGTAATGGCGTAGCTTCTGCTTGTCAAATGTCAGAAAATGACAGCTTCAAATGACATCTACTGAAATAGCGGGCTATTGAAAATAACACCTCTTATTCCTCGATAGTATCATTCAGGAAAATAGTTATTACATCAGGGTATTTTGGTCAATGTATCTGAGATGAAAGAATATTCGAAAGGGCATGAACACTGTTTGCGTTTTACTCAGCATCATTCTATAATATATAAAATGATCTTGATGAACACCTATGTGTGGAACACTGAATTTATGAGGTATTTCACACTTTGTGTGGTAAAGTGCAGCTTCGTTCGGAACAAATTGTTTCGCATTTCTAAGCATTGACTTTCATTTGCTAATTCGTTGCATATAACAGAATCTCCTTTAAAATTTCTTAAAGATCCTTTTGAACAACTAAACTTTTATGTCTACCATATAAATAATCAGATTATCAGCAAATGCCACAAATTATCGCGATGATGGTATGTTCAAATCAACGCTGATCAATAACTGCGAATAAAGATTGAAAAAAAACAGAAGACTTCCATCTGTCACAAGAAATGATTTTCATATAACATACTGGAAATAATCACGACAAGGTGTCAGGGGAAGCTGTCCTGAAGCACCTTAAAAAGAAATTCATCTAACCAAACCATATCGAAGGGTTTCTCTGTTTCAATGAGGCGCGCTCAAATACATTCTCTAAAGTCAAGTTCTCTATAGTCAAGTTACTTTCGCTATCGCATATAAATATGAATGCCTGATGCGGAATCCAAGCTCATTTATTTCTTCTTCTTCGTAGCACTACAGCCCCTATCGGCCCTTCGTTTCCTGCAAATAGTGCCTCCAACTCTTTCGCTCCATCGGCTGTGTCCTCCAATTTCCAGATCTGAGCAGTGATGAAGTGTCTTCGTCCACCGAGTCAAACCAGCATTTCTTTGGGTTTCCCACTTGCCTCCGCCCTTCAGTTCTCCCAAGGAATACCTTTCTGGGTATACGTTGTTCATCCATATAATTCCTGTGGCCAGCCCATTGCAGCTTCCGCAGTCTTACAATCATTGAGTCCCCTGGCTCGTCAAAAATTTCATACTGCTCTTGATTGTATCGAACTCGCCATTGGTCCCCGTCTAGGTTTGCTCCAATTATTAGCCTCAGAGCCCGTCCCTCAAAGACGTTCAATATATTGCATTTGCGGATACTTGGGTTAATATCCATGTTTTGCACCCATAGTAAAACACAGGTCTTATCACAGATTTGTATACTTGGAGCTTTGTTTTCCTGTGTATGCAGCTAGTCTTCACGATCGTCATAACTGAGTTAAAATATTTTATTTCCGAGCTGTATTCTTTGGCGTATTTCGTCTCTTCCATTGCTAGTTCTCGTTGTTTTGGTGCCTAAATACACAAATTTACCCACATTTTCGAAACTGCACTCGGCAAGTACAATATTTTGTACACTTGTATTTGAGGTATTTTTCCTGGGCTGCGTCATGAACTTTGTTTTATTCTCATTGATTTGTAGCTCTAGTAGTTTTGCTTCGCTATCGATTCCAGGAAGAGTTCTTTGGCAGTTGTTGATGACCGTAAAAAAATGTTGATTTCATCCGCAAAGGCTACTACTTGGCTCGACTTGCACAGTGATGTACTTCGTATATCGACAGGTAGTCTTCTTATGACCTACTCCAGAGCCAAACTGAATACCAATGGGGCCAGCATATCCCCCTGCTTTAGTCCGATACTTGTGTCAAAGGCATCGGTGAGTTCCTTATTGATGCAGACTTGGGATTGTCGTCGACGTCATTGTCATTTTGGTAATATGGACTAATTAGTCTGTAATACCTAAGCAAAGCATATTTGGTACAGTACATTATGATCGATAATATTGTATGCTTGCTTAAAGTCAACGAATATGTTATTTAGTGCTTGTCGATGTTGAACTCCCAGCATTTTCCGAGTACCTGCTTAACTGTGAGCAATTGGTCAATTTTCGATCTACCTGCTCTAAAACCACCTTGATACTCCCCAATAATGCTATTGGTGTATGATCCGATTTAGTATTCTAAGATCTTTGAAAATATTTTGTACGCCGTACAAAGTAGTGATATGCTTCTATAGTGTTCGCACTGTAGCTTGTGACCTTTCTTGTGGATAGGAGACATAATTGATTGGCTCCACTCTTTCGGCGTATGTTCTTGTTGCCAAATGTGCTGAATGACTTTGTAAATAGCTTTCTAAACACCACTGGCACCATATTTGAGAAACTCAACTGGAATATCATCGATGCCCGGTGCTTCATAATTTTTTTGGGCCTTGCTGGTGAAAAAACTTCATCCAGAGCTATTGGAACCAATGGAAGCTCTCTGGAAACATCTCTAGGTTCAAGTGCTCTGAATCTGTGAAGAAGACTTAAGAGGTTCTTGAAATACGATGCCCATCATTCCTTAATCCTGTTTTCATCAGTGATGATATTGCCGATGTCAGCACGGCAAAGCGTTGGTTTGGACTGATAACCACTTTCCAGGCTTTTCATTACTTTGTATGATTGGCTTGTGTTATTGCTTGTTAGACTTAGATCTATACTTCACAATTGGTCGTCACAGTCTTTTCTTTTCTTAATTCTAATGATCTTATTCGTTACCCTTCTGAGGTTTTCATAATGTTCTCTTTCTCGTCCTGATTTTCCTACGCAAATATTGCTTGTACGCCTAATTCTTTTTGTCGAACGTATTCTCGCGCTCATCATCAAACCAATAATTTCTCTTTCGCCAGGCTTGATATCTACTACGATCTTAATTGTCCCTTTCACTTCCTTCCAGAGCTCGTTGCTTCTTTTCAGTGATGTACCTGATAGAATGAGGGCCAGCTAGTTGTCGAGGATCTCCATGAAACCACCACAGGCGTTGTTTGGAGCATTTTGATGTCAAATTTTTGTAGCGGGCTAATCTTCGCTGAATACGACTTTGACATACGACATCGATAAATTAATTTGATCAAGTAAAGACCTGAATTACAATTGGCTCCTCTGGATGTACAGACGTCAAGTATGCTCGTGGCTCAGGGCTATTGGATCAGAGCATGGTCGACGGTTGCGTGTTGCCATCCGGTCATACCCAGGTTACTTAATATATGCGTCGATGTTGGAAGCTAGTCGAATGTATGACTAGATTTCTGTTGCATGCAAAATCAATCAGGCGCTGGCCGTTGTCATTTGTTTCATCGTACGGGCTATATTCTCCAGTCGTTCCCCGATGAGATAGCTCATTTCCAGACTTAGCGTTGAAATCACCCAGAATTATTTTTTTCCAGGTGATTGTAGAACGTTTCCTTCGTTTAGGGTGTACGTTGTCAGCCAGATTTTGAAGAATCTCGCTGTCGAATAGAAGTACTTAAAAAAAACTTCTTCCGGATATGATGCAATGAAGTTCAACTAAATTTAACGATTTAGATCCAACTTTTGTGAAGGAAAACTAATAAATTAATTATAGTATAAATATTTTAATTGTTGAGAAATTTTTTGACCGTAATGAATTAAAAATAGTCGAAATGCTACGAATTCTAGACATGGTTCAGTAATTTACTTATTTGAGGCCCAAGATTCAGAAATTTAAACGTAAAATTCTACCAATCTTCAAAAACAGGGCTGATTATTATGAAATTTATTTAATGAATGTCTGGTGCGGGAACATCGCATTTAACGTTTACATGTGTAATAGCACGAAACCAAGAATGCATTTTCCCAAAATAAAGTTCGAGCAATTATATTTTTATTGTCTTACAAGATGACCTCTGCATGACGGCACTTTTTCTCCCAGCCATGCAAGCAATGATGGATCATCACTCCTAAAATCATTCTCATTTACGAGTACCTTGCCTAACATTTTTCGGCACCAATTGGTAAACAAAATGCTTCTTACTACAAGAACTTCCTCACCTAGCTGATCTCTTGGTGGGAACCGCCTATAGCTAACAGTGCCCAGCATACCAACAAAACCACTTGAGTCTTCCGCATGTATTCTCACCTTAAGACGTTTACCTGAGCAATTCTCGCGGAGGCAGCCGTTGCGCGCTCAAGGTGTCAGTGACAAAGAAAACGTGATCGCGGTCGGTTGCACCTGTCTCGGTGGAGTTCTGCAGTCACTATTTGGATGCATCATCGCGTAGTGTGTACGTTGGGCAATCGAGTTGCACTTGAGCATTGATCGATCGCGCGAATCGTTCCCCTATTGTGCGGAAAAGGCCGTTGGTGGGTCGATCGTAACGTTTTGGCGGTTATTTGAATACAGAAATCGTTATATGTGCAGAAGTGTCTCGATCTTTTGAATCAGCGGGAATCCTCCTATGCGCGAATATTTTCGCTATTTTCAACCTCTGCCCACATTGCTATGAAGTGAATCGGGGAATAGGTGTTTCTGCGAGAGCAATTGTGCTAATACCATCCCTTTGGGCGATCTTGCAAGGTGACGAAAACTGCATACATATAACTTTATTATAACGTCGCCTAGGCCATGTGCTGGATCTTATTTGGCGGTGTTTAGTCGCGATCTCCATGTGATTGTACCTTTCCGCTGTTGCTTGTGCGCGAATCACCACCTATAACCCTGAGTACATAGCTTTGCGAATATTTATCGAAAATAAATGTTGAAATTGTCCAAGGAACACAGATACATGTATGCAAATGCAACAAGGATCGCGACGGTATCGTTGATTTTATCGGCAGCATTTTTCGCGATCGCGGTTATTTTTTATTGAAAGCGCGAGGTCTTGTGGCTTGTAGTGCATTATTGTGGTTCTTCTTATTGTGGAAATGTTTGTTTAATGAAATATCTGGAAAAAAATCTTTTCGGCATGTGCTTAAGTTCTTTTGTGCTGTAGCTGAATGGTGTGGAGGATATCAAAAGGTTATCATGCCTCAAGGATTGAAAATGTGACCTCTCCTACATTACGTCTGGAGACTTTAATGATACTTTGATTGGAGCTCTATAATCTTCGACGTACATTCTTAAATGCATTGGTGAAAGATTGGATACAAGACACCACGGGCCTGAGGTGGAAAAATTCTAAGTATGACTTTTACATTCTTATGTGTTTTACCTTTAATCGTTTTTAAAATGCATGAATTGTCGCTGTGCTCGTCGACATTGTCCTCGTCGTTAACATGAAATTTATTAATAGTACAGAAGTGCAGGGCTAATACGTTAACAGATCTTGCTTTGCAACAAAAGATTATTTAGTATGGGCAATTGAAATATTGAGACTATTTTACCCGGAAGCATTTGATCATAATTCTAATAAAATGTACAAATATTTCACTTTTGAGTGAATAATAAAACCTTATCCCTCTTGCTGACAATCCACTAATTTAATTTTTACCAGTATAAAGAAACCCATTACACCATTACAATTTTTATTCAAATCTTAACTTTTCACCTTATGCTGAATAAATTTGTCTCCAATTAGAGATCAATGGTTGATATGTACATATTCACTATAATTTGGCGCTTAGAGACATGAACGGATTACTTGAAAAATTCAAGCTTATGAATCTAGGTAAACATCTTTTATTTTTTGAAAAACTGAACTAGATTTCTATAAAGTGATACTGTATCATGGTTTCATTAAAGCAGAATTCAAAAAACTCCATAAAGGATAAGCAATAATTCCAACGACTTTATTTACAATCCTGTATTCAAGCTTTGCTACTTTATTGGCCCCATTTCTCGCGAATTCTTAGCAGTTATTTTGCTTCAAAGATCATTTCAAAAAAAGGAAAGCATCAATAACATTCTAATTAAAGTTTTGAAGTGTTTGTTGCATCAATTTTTACCCGAATTTGGACTCATCAGCAACTGTGTTCATTTTCAGTAGATTAGTTGACTACAGTAAGCGGTTAAGTAGTTGAAGCTTCTCTAGCTATGTTAAGAGGCTCCAAAATTGAGTAATCTCATTCATCATCATCATTAATTACATACGAGTAGCTCCAATTCAGGCCCTCGCCTCCAGGATAAGCCACCTTCCATAATCGCGGTTTTGCAACACAACGATAAAAATTTGACGATACTCGTAACTTTTTGATATCAACTTGAATCGAAATTTGTATCAGATAAGCTAACCCTCTCAGACCAATATTGAATAAAATGTAAAAACTCTAAAGTTTAGCGTAGTCTTCACTATCTCACGTTGAAAATCGATGTGAGGGAAAGTCTCCTAATAGTTTTCAACATAAAATTTTATTGTGATAAGTAATCACTTATCGGTATCCAATTATTGCTGCCATTACAGTCATAAATTCACTGAATTCGTTCTGGACGTTGAATACTAGATGATTGGTCACTTGCTGAATTAACTGGTAGCTAAACTAAAATTTATTGACGTTTTTGAAATCTTGAAGACTAATGTAATATCTCCGCAAATCATAAAGGCCTACGAGGTTCCTTTACTATACTCTCTGTTTTCAATATCATTTTCACCTTTCATTAACTGTCAGTTTCTCAATCGATGATTCTCTGATTAAGAAAACAAAGTACAAACAAACAAATTCTTTTTTATATGAAAGCAAATGATTTTTAAATGCTTTAGCTTTAACTATTTAACCAATTAACAATTACAATCATTGAATTTTCATGAATGGTATGAACTTTTTGACGAACCGGAGGTCTCAAAGACTGTAAGACTACGGAAGCTGAAATGGGCTGGACACATGAATCGTATGGACGCACAACGGATACCCAAAAAAGTATTCGCTGGGAGATCTGAAGGCCGGAGACCAGTGAGGAAACCGAGAAAACGCTGGTCTGACTTAGCCGACGAAGACAGTTCATCGATGTTCGGATTTCGAAATTGGAGGAGGCGGTCAATGGACCGAGACATTTGGAGGCGCTATTTGCAGGAAGCGAAGGCCCAAGAGGGGCTGTAGTACTACGATGATGAAGAAGAAATTTTCACGGAAGCTTAAACGTATTTCAGTTCTCCTGTGGGATTTATTTAAACTGGAGCTAGGTAATTTTTAAGCTCAGTGATGTTAATAAGGGCGGAAATAAGCTTCTTAGGTCAATTGATTCTTATTATTTAAAATAACCTGAAACGATCAATTGAAAATATGATCTAGATTGATTGGACGGTATTTCATAATAAGTCAAGAACTTTTTTTTTATCTTCAAAGCATTCAATAGTTCCCATTACTCATTCCTCTTTCACATCATGGAAAAAACTTTACTTTAGCGTAATATGCTCTTAATAATAACAAATATTGAAAGTCCTAACCAAAGCCTTTTAACTATTTTTTCCTGGTTTGTATCATAACTTTTGTTTTGGATTTGCAGGACCCTTCTACTTCGCTTCCTTGTTCAGCATGAGCAACCTTCATCTGCATATGTTACAATTTAGTTCGAATGATTTGATAAATACCTTTCATATCAATATGTAGTTTCTGTATGAAATACTCTAGACTTAGATAAAACAGCCGTGGAGCCAGACCATCGCCCTGTTTCAGTGCGATCCTTGCGTTAAGGGCATTTGTCAGTTCGTTATTAACTCTGATTTGTGGAGTTGTTAATGACATAGTAATTTTCGGTAGTTGAGCTAGTGTTGCTAGGGCTCCAAATTAAAGCATTGTTGATTAATTACTTCCAGATTGATACTGTCGTATCCTTGTTCAACGTCTACTAAAGTTATTGATATTATAATCCAAGGACTCTTCTTGAAATCATCTGACCGTTAACAACTGGTCCATGGTTGATCGTCTAGCTCTAAAACAATCTTGATATTTCCCAATTATTTTTTCAGCCTGAGGTGCCAATCTACCTTCTTATTATTTTCGCGAGCGATTTGTATGATACGCTTCTGTATTTCCCGCACAGAAACTCGTCGCCTTTTTTGTGAAAAACATGTTAATTGACCAGCATCACTCCTACTCCACTCCAGTGGCATCTACTCTTGTTGTCAGGTGTGCTGGACCAGCTTGCATATAGTGTTCAACGTTGCAATCTCATCCATATCCGGGTCTTTGTTTGCTTTCAGGCTTTTGATGACAAAGTTGGTTTCCTTCAGATGGATATTACTTGATTCTTCTAAATCAGCATTACACACAGTCTTACGTCTAAATAGAAAATTATTTAAAGTAAATCTATTGTTGGCAATGAGACAGGACCCATTGACAATATGCTCTATTGGAATTCTATTCTTATTAACACTGTCAAAACTAGAATTTGCCTAATAAGGAAATGATGAGCAAGACACTGTAAACCCTAATGTTATAATTAAAATGCCTAAGTTGTTTGATTAAAATACTTTTGGTATCTTACTTCGATAAAACGTTTTGCACGTTTTACTTTAAGATGCGTGCCGTTTTATTTTAAAACGGCAGTCGTTTTAATTATAACGCCTAAAACGTTTTACTGAAAAAAAACGCTTAAGTGTTTTAACTAAAACGTTTTTATTAAAACACCAACAGTTTTAACTAAAATACCTTAGAATTTTTATTGAGTAAATCATTTAATATACCCAACCATTTTAATTGTGACACCTTAAAATTTTATGTCAATTTTTCTAAGTTTTTCAACCCAAGTGTAAGACTAAATTATTTTGGTCAAAGCGTTGAGAGGGCGTTTCCTTTGTATTTAATACTGTAAGTAGATGCGTGATAAATATCTGTGGCGCCAAATTACTTGAATCTACTTGTGTTATATCATTTTTCATTTTATGGCTGGTGCTTGACATCAATATGTAGCAAGCGAATGCTTTTTTGGAACCCTTTTTGCAGAATCATTTTCGCGTGCCTACTAAACGAGCTTTGCTTATTGCTTTAAATTTCTATTACTTTTTATTAAATTAAATATAAGGTACTTAACAGTTACCTGAATCAACCGATTATATTAAATTAAATGTTAAATGCGTTTTAAATAACATACCTAGTGCTTTAATTAAAACGTCTAGTATTTTGATTCATTATGCCTAGTGTTTTAATTTTAACTAAAATGCCTAGTATTTCAACGCTTTATGTTTAAATTAAAATCGCAGGGCATTGTGACTTTTGCGATGTTTTATTTATTTAAATGCTTAAAAAGCGTTTCCAAGTTGGGGTGAAATGAACACACGTGTAATGTTATAATTTAAAACATTTAGATTTATAATGGATTTAAAATATTTGAACCGCCAGTCTTCAAGTCTTTCTCTACCTTCATGTGTTCATGATAGTAGATGCATTGTTTTATGTTTACAAGAAATAATGTGATAGTATTGACTGCAATACTGTGTTGCCCAAGACAACTCTTTGCCGTGATGACATCGGCAACATCACTGCTGATGAAAACAGTATGAAGGAAAGATGGGCGTCATATTTCAAGAACCTCCCAAATCCGCCGCACAGCTCTATTTCCGAAGAGTTTCCATTGGCCTCACTAACTTTTGACGAAGTTCGTTCCATCATCATGGCCCAAAAGAATAATAAAGCACCGGGTATCGTTGAGATTCCAGTGGAGCCCATAAAATATGGTAGCAGCGATGATCAGAAAGCCATCCATAAAGTCATCCAACACATTTGGGAACAAGAGCGTATGCGGAACAAGTAGAGCCAATTAATTATATTCCCTATCCACAAAAAAGGTGACAAGTTGCAGTGCGAAAACTATTGAGGCATATCACTACTTTGCACAGTGAAAAAGTTATTTCCAAAAATCTACGAAAATAAAATTATTCGCCAACACTGTTATTAGGGAGTGTCAAGGTGGCATCGAGTAGGTAGATCGACGATAGACCAACTGTTTACAGTCAAGCAGGTATTTGAAAAATACTGGGAGCTCAACATAGAAGTACACCAAACATTTTTCACGTCCCAAAAAGAAGATATGCATATATCAGGCCTACTCACGATAATCAAATTACAATAACCGTGATCATCCCCCGCCAACATTACATCGCACACAGTCAATACAAGATCCATTTATAATACTTTTGATATCATTATTCCTCCATTGGTTTTCGTATAGTTTGTGGGAAAAGCCATTTATAAAACAATAATCATATGGGTTCTGTAAACATTAATCCAAGAGGTTGTTCTTTATACGCTCGTCTCAATTTCTATATACCATTACAAATGCTAGTGGGATTTGATTTAGTTTACATTAATGTGTGATTCATAAATGTTGCCTAATTTGACTTATATCAAATCGCTATTTCATCAGTCATGTTTTTAAAGCTGGAGTCAAGCCTGAACCTCGAAGAGTAAAGGCCTTGTATATAATCCGGTGACATCTGCATGGTCTCCTCATCGTTTTTTAGGCTTCCTTAGCAGATTCTTTTCGTATCCTCTATCTTTGAAAATTCTTTTGAGTAGTCTTTCTATGCAACCCGTCCATCGTTATTTGCATAATTGGCATATGTGGATAGTCGTACAGATCATACAACTTATCGCGGCAGCGAAGTTCTACTCTGCCCTGTTTTTACTAGTCATAGATCCTTTTGATTGTTTAGTACATTTTCAAGGTTTTATACTTCTTACAAACCCCTATTGGAATCGGTTTTGTCTATCCGTCTGGATATTACAGCAGTTTTTCTAACAAACTATAGTAGCTACAGACATTAAAGATAGATTAAAGTGGTGACATCTTAAAAGTTTAAATTTCAAAAAAGCATTCAAAAGTTTTTAAGGGGAGATTTCCTCACATCAGAAGGGGATCCTTAAAATTCTTTTACCGAAGATATTCGCATGGGATATCAACTGAAAGATATTGATGAGAACTTTTCAAAACAGGTCTAAAAACAATATAAGAAGTTTTCTTGAGTACGGGGGGAGAAGAAATGTACGTGAAATGTGTGTGTGTGTCCCTTCTCCTCGCACGATTGGATATTATCCATCTAAAAATCAGCCAAACATCATGAGGATAGATTTTTATACGAATAATAACAAAAAATACTTTAAAATTCATTCAACTTTGTTAATAGTAGTATGATTTAAAATTTTTACATTTCCCCCAACAAAATAGCGGGGGTTCTTTAAATACATTGAAATTCCGTAATAAATAATAAAAGGTCCTTTTAATCTGTAAGTTGTCAGAAAATCGAATCATATTTATGGAAGTTATAGCCATTTGAATTTGCTCTGATAACAACAACACACGATCTTGCTCTTCTATAGATCGTCTATCGAATCACGTACTGCAGTTTTGATTTGATCTTAAAATTTTCAGATAAAATGAACGACATAAAAAATTTTCAGTGTTAATTTTGTGAATGATTACTGTTTTTTGCAACAAAATGACGGCCGATGAAAATAGAGTAAAAACAGATTTTCTTCTAAACATGTGCACCGCATTGAATCATTTCTTAAGTTTGTTCATTGTTGGTGTCTACATATCGTAGGTTGAGTACAAGAGCCTACTGAAAAAACGTTGTTCTGTCCACCTAATTTATTGCATTGGAAGTATGAAGAAATCAGCTTTGTTTTTAGGTGCCTACATATATAGTTTTTGCCACATTTTCAATTGAATTTGACTCTTAAATAGGCGAAATTTCCTACAATGTAGTCCGCGTGGCTTAGTGGTTAGAGCACTAAGCCCGTAAGCCGAAGGTCTATGGTTCAAGTTTCGTTGGCGTCAACGAGATTCAGTTCGAGTTGTTCTTCGGACGGACTATAAGCCTGTTCAGTTATGATACGTGCTGGCTTAAAAATCAGAACGTATCGCAGCTTGGTGGACGGACACTCGGCCAAAGCATGATAATGATCATATCACCTTGTGGAGTGCCGATATATTAGATCATGATAATGAGATACTCTAACTATCTCTAAGCAAAGGCCCGAAAGGGGCTGTAGGGCTATGAAGAAGAAGAAGAGTCTCTTGAGGTGAGGTTATGTTCATAAGTGGTAATTTTTCTTATTTATGTCGGGGATTTAGTTTTTGTTTCATTAAAACTCAGCACTATACTTATTGGCTTCAAACTCTGGGCAAAGAAATGTTCTTTTGGCGTATGAGATAGAGAGTAAAATTTGAAAGTTGCCTAGCAGGTAACAGACATTTTGACCTGGCGCGGCAGTCAACAGGACGAGCGCCACCATCTTGGTGTCAGAGTGTTTCTAAACTCAGTACACATCCAGCAGTGGTGGTTTGAGCATCGTGCTTATCGTACTTTGTATACAGTGGAGTGTCAACATAAGCGCTACGATTGAAAATCCTGTCAGTTGTGAAGTGCGAGCTGTGGTAAGATTTTTGTTGTCAAAAAATCACAAACCAATTGAAATTTGTGGCCAGATTTGTGATGTGTATGCCCAAGACACAATGAGTGATAGTCGAGTAAGGTAGTGGTGCATTGCTTATAGAAAGGTGTTCATGATGAGGATCGCAGTGGTAGGCTTAATCTTGTAAGTGATAAATTGGTGGCGAAAATGAACGAAAAATCATTCAAAATCGCCGTTTCACAATTACGGAATTCTCAGAACTTTTCTCTCAAATTTCACGCAGCTTAGCCCATGAAATCGTAGTTGGTGAACTAAGGCACCCCAAAATTGTGCAAAATAAGTCCTGAAACCCTAACAGAAGACCACAAGAAACCGTTTTGACGCTGAACTGCAACCAGCAGTTGAACTCTGCCACCTTTAGATGGCAGATTCCTACACAGAAGGTATTAAAAAGCCTGCACCACCTTACGATAAATGCCTTAATTTAAATGGCGATTAAGTAGAAAAATAGCGTAAAAGTTTGCCTCGAAAATACATGCAAGGTGTGTTCCATGGAAAACGGAACTTTTTCAAAATAAAGACAAAACTCAATATTCCGGCAAATCTCATTTATTTTATTCAAAATGGTCTTCTTTCGCATCAATACAATGTTTGGACGATCAATTAACATATGAAATAAGTTTTTGACATCATTTTTATCCATCGACTTTAGTATGTCGGTCGTCGCTCTTTAGATGGCCTCTACTCTAGTATGTCGGTCGTCGCTCTTTAAATGGCCTCTACGTCGGCATAACGTTTTCCTTTCATAGGCAACTGCAAGCGAGTACGGTGAATGGTTGATGGTTAAAATGGAATTTTTGATCAAAAATCTGCGATCAAGTTCGATCGATGAGACGGGGCATTATCATGCAACAAACGCCAGCTCCCTTCTTCACGGTATTGTGGCCGCACACGATAAATACGGCTGAGCAAACGCTTCATAACACCAAGATAAAACACAGCAGTAATCGTTTGGCCAGGTGGAACGAATTCACAATGAATAATACCCTCCGATTCGTAGAAACAAATCAACATTGTCTTCACTTTTGACTTTTTTCGGATTGGGCTCGGTTGGCTGCTTCCATTCAGCACTTTGACGCTTGGTTTCAGAATTAAATTGAAAACACCATATCTCGTGACCAGTGAAAATCGAATATTTAAAGTTTGGGTCCTTTTTTGACTCTTTAATCAAATACTTACAATGTTGAACTTAATATTTGCTCCTTCTTCGAAGTTCATTTTTCAACCGATGCCACAAACACACTGTCACTTTGAGCGCGATATTTTGGTTTCCATTGAACCAAATGTCATACAATTTTGACTGCATGTCATTTAAGAATGGACCTTTCCATTGCTAACATCAACCAATAGGTGGCACCAATATAAATCGATGTTTTGAAAAAGTTCCGTTTTCCATGGGACACACTGTGTATAATAAACACTTTTGATACTTAGTTTATTTTTTATTTCAAAACATCTGTTCCTCCTAGACAGCTGTCGTAGATTTGTGATCTTGAACAATAGTAGTCCGATGGTGTTGGCTGGTGTCTTTCTGATGAAGGTTGATAGAGTTGTGTTGAAAAATGTAGTGTTAAGTTCATCGGGTCTTAGAGCTGTTTGTTGGATAGCGGCTGGATTTACTCATGGTACAGTGTTCATCATAATTTTGACCATGTGGATAAGTTTATCTGGGATGTGAAAATCAATCACTATTTTGTACTGAGCATTACGTATGCTGTAAATTCTCATTCAATGCTTATCGAAAAGAGAGAAATATCAAGGGCTAAATTTGTGATTAGAAACTCTACTTATTGAACATTTCACGAGTATCTTCAAAAAGATTATAGAACTTTCAATTTATTACTTAATTCAAAATTTTTCATTTATAACGGTAGAGTGGCTCCATTCTTTACGTAAAATGTGACTACCGGATATATTTTGCTTAGAATAACATCATGAAACAATTTTAGACTTAAAAAAATAGTTCCGTTCGAAGTTATTCACAGCTAACAGAAAACTCTGCAGTTGGAATTCGCACAGACCCCATTAAGATAATGTTGTATTCCGTAATAATTACACTCTTAAGTCTATTTATGATGCAACATCTTTATAATCAAAGAAAAAACTCAACGTTTGACGTTTGCCTGGTTTTGATGCTTGGTAATAGCGGAAAATGGTGAGTTCGTGAGAAGTCACTTACTAGGTACTTAGCCCACAGAGGATCCTAAGATATTCTATTGTGGCATTATGAACACAAACTAGATCCTGTCAAGCCCCACCTAGCAGTTCAGGAACGAAATACTGATAGGAAATAGCAAATTATCATATAGAAAAATATCTCTAATTGATAAACAGTGTATACATAATTTCACCAAAAGCAACTAACAATCAGTCAATTTTTCAAAATCCAAATGGCATTTTTTTATTATGTTGAACTTTTAAATTTATGTCCAATTTCTTCACGATCTTCACATTGAAAAAAGTGAAAAGTACCATGAGAAGCTGCCATTCATGCCAGGCGCCCTTTTTATTTTTGACTCTACTTTACATATTTTCTGTTATAGATTATATACAATTTTTTGCATTTGAGTCACCATTTTAGCCGTAGTTTCTCCAATGCAATCTCAAAGTTACTTTGAATTAGCCATCAGTTAATTCTCAAATCACTGTAGTACAATAACATAACAATACTATTAGTAAAGTACGCATCTATTAAGATTTCAAGGTCATAATAAAACAAGCTGGGTACACAAAACTACGATCCTGTCAGAAGGATTGTGTATTCAACTTATGATTTGCAGACAAGAATATTGAATTACAAAAAAAAAATTTCATTGAGATGTGCATAAAACGTTTATTTTTAAAAAAATTGATAATACAAAAATTATAATTGATTGGAAATGCTTCGCAAAATATTCATTCCATTCATTTTATCTGAAAGTTTGGCGAAAACCCGAGGAAAACTGTAATGTCTAGTTCGATAGAGAGCCCATATAGTTAAAAACTGTGTGTTGTTGTTGTTGCGATTCTAGGAAATTTAAACCGATATTATTTCTGTAAATATGATTTGATTTTAATGAAATTTAAAGAATATAAGGACCTTATACTCGACTACAACAGTCTCTAACTTCATTGAGTTAATAAGTACCCAGCGATTTTACTGAAAAAGTTTTGACATTTACAAATCATATGAGTACTGTTATTAACAAGGTATTATGAATTTCGATTTCAAAGGTATTTGTTGTTATTGTGTTCAAAAATAACTTTTTTCAGATTTTTCTGACCAAAGGTGTCCTACCGCAAGGCATATTTGGTACCTTTCCCTCACCTTGCACTCCTGGATATAAAAATGCTTGTGTAAATCCTGGTTTAGAAAGTTACCATCAAGGCCTTTTATTTAATATCCCACACAAGCATCTTTGGTAAATTTTATTTTAGGGGGACTCCTCCCTATGTGGGGAGGCCTTCTTAATAACCTCTGAAAAAATTTTGAAACCCAAATGTTCAGCAAGCAATCACTTTTGATATACTTACCAAATTTGGTGACTGTAGCTTCTATAGTTTTAAGATAAACTGCTGTGACACGCAGCCAGATGAGCGGACATACAGATCGCGATTTCAATAGGGTTTCGTCAGATAATACAAAACCCTAAAAACCAGCGCCACTCATAGTGGCGAAGATGGTGGCATAGTCATCCAGTTTATCTCATGTTAGCTTTACACTTACTCTTATGAGCAGTCGAACTAACTGGCCAAATGGTGTATTGAAAAGTAAGTAACACAAATAAAGAAATATTATAACTCACATTAAAGCCAACAAAGTGAAGAAAACGTATCACTGTTGCAAGGCTTTTAAAAACAGTAAGACCTACTCATCAGAATGGACAATACTCTACATTACCAGCAAAACGCAAATAGCTGAACACTTAAAAAACGAACAAAAATGCAAAAAAAATACTTAAAAAAATATTGTCATAATTTTGAAATAAATGCAATATAGATTTGAACAATCAAGTTGTTATCCTAGACAAAACTCATTGAGTAACATGATTTAATTAACCATCAAACCCTTTATATGAAATGCTTAATATGAGTATACTTAAATTTATTTGGATAATTCCTCATATGAAACGCGTAACCATAGAGGTCATCATAAACGTCAAAAAACTAATATCACCAGAACCAAATATAAAATCTACCTGATACAGACTAAAGAGTGAAACTGAATTAGTTAAAATTCTAGAAAATCCATAAAATTGAAATTAAGACACTAAACTCGAAGAAAAACACAAAAACTATTCGTATACTCAGTTTTGATACAACTGTGTACTGTTTCAATATCAAAAATTTCGAACTAGTCTGTTTTAAATTACTTAATACGAGTATAATCTCATAAGCGCTAAGTAAATCGATCTTACCAACAAACTACTGGCTCAATATCCCTAACTGATTAAAATCAAGTTTATCAGTATGTGGTCATTAGCTCAACCAATTAAAAATATCAAATAACTTTTTCAATCGCTAAAAGTTTGATGCGTGATTTCTAATGTGGAACACGCTAACTGCTCGTAATATACCCCATACTTCTCTACTTCTAAAGCATATGCGAGTATGCAAGTTATCTATCTAAAAGCCATTCACGTATACAAATATCGTATGTTAATCGACTAATATTGTCTTTGGTTGAAGAAAAAAAAGAACTCTTTAATTTATATGCCGAATATCAATTCTGTCTGCTAACAGAATGGAAATTCTTCAAATCGTAGCGTTCTCTTTCAAAAGAAAAGCAGTGGGCCTAGAGTAGATTTAACACTCGCCTATTTCTTGTCGCCTAATTTCAAGTATTATAAATTATAAACATGGGGAAAATTAATGAGGTGTGGTAACGGTTTGTATTTAATCGTGAAAAGCCATTTGCAACACAATTCCTGTAAGATGCCAATCCAAGATATAATTTCAATAAATCTAGATCTCCAAACATATGCAACAGTGGCAGATAACCCGAATAGCGATTTTTTATTTATACTATTCATTCAAAGAAATGAGAATATGCCTCTATTTAAACGAATAAAATATCTTTTTTTCACATAATTCCTTGGCAGATGAACTGTTATTTTATTTTGCATATTGAATTTTATCGAAAATTATTCTCACATTCTGAATGCATCAGTTTAATTTCATAACACCTTAGAATAAAACAACTTAACAAGGTTTTGAAATGAAAAAATTGTGAATTTACATTAATAGTCTCTGTCAACGCAATCCGTCCGTCAATATGTTATAATGTCTATGGTCCATAGGGAGATTTATTATTCAGAGCATTTGGGTTAATGTTTTAAATATTTCTTGTTTGCTATCAATTTTAAAGAATTTTTTGCAGTAAGAATGCATATTCATGCAGTTGTTTCACGCTTCTGATTAGGTTCATTAGATAATGTAAAAACGTTGGTGGTAAAGAATTATATTTTTTGTTCAAATATTGCTTTATTAAGAACAACTCCAATTCGTTTTTTGATTACTTCTACATTGTTTTGGTTGGTTAGAATCAATTAAGGTCGAATTCGGCAGTTATTTTTCGGAGTCTAGGTTTACTTTCTATTTGATTAATAAAATATAATCAATTCATTCATTTTCGAATTAATGTCGTAGTTCATTTAAAGACTGTCGTAGTTAAATAAAGTGCCAGATTGCTGTTAACGTGTTGTATATCCTAGCAAAAAAATCAATTCACTCTTCTTTATTATTTGGAAATCGACTTATCGCGGTTTGTTTAGCTGTGTTTAACAAAGCTTATCAAATTTAATGAAATGCTATTCATAATTAACTTACATGCTATCCATAAACAACTTACAGAATACTTACTTTTGTGAAATAGCTTATTCTATAAGGTATCGAGTCTCGCACAAAGACCGCACACTCAGGTCTGACGTAAGCTATATCCGAAGTAGTAAAAAGGTTAATTTTCCACTTTTTCTATACTCGAATAACAGTTAAAGTTCCAATCATAAGTTACAAATGAACGGGCAAATGCAAATACGTTCACAAATTGCCTGAAGTAGAATCATACCTCGAAAACCTTTCTCAGTTCTTTACGGACCCATATCACACCAATGTTATTTTGTGAAGAAACACTTTTTGTAATAGCTATTGCAAATCAGTGACTTTTTTTTGAACTCTCGACCAGGTTTTAATGGGACATTAAATACGAACGAATTTCTATTTTAAGAAATAATGCGCAGGCCTCTCCTAGATAAATTAATTTGTCCATTTATAGTACAATAGTTTTTTCCACGAACAAATCAGACTTCGGATTTTCTCAAATTTCTCGTTTGAATATATAGAAAGAGAATGCGAATATAAATATTTAGCAACATGGTAGTTGGTATACTCGTATATTTAGAATATATTTTCACCCCTCGTGCACGCTCTGACGGTATTTACATAATTTGAAGACCTGATTAAAGATGACCTTTCTTTCGGCCCACCGGTTAACCATTTCGAATATTGCTGATACAGAGAGTAAAAGACTGACTTAGTACATTTATAAACGGTACTTTGGTCTTAACGCAAATTCACTATATGATTTTTAACTTTGGGAACCGGCAAACATAAAATTCTCCTAAAAAGTATCTAAGCTTAGGATGCTGAGGATTGAATTGGGCTTAAATTTTATTAGATTTTTGCTTCAAAGTGTGTTTGAAATTATCATTTTTAAAGTATTTTATAATCATTGAAATTTAATTTTGATTGTTGTTACATATTAAAATTTTGTCTTTTTTCCATGTCCAATTGATAAAACCATGCTCCTTACTGATGAAATGTAATGGATTTTTTATATGCTATTCCCATCTAAACTCAATTATCAAAATTCATTTAGAAGCGTGGATTGGATTAATTCAGGGATATTAACCACATATACGAATTTATCTTCCTTTTAGGGTATTTAGGTGGAAAACTAAACTCTCTTAAAATTTTAGCATTGAAAAAGAACCATAGCAGAGCCAAAGTAAAAATAATCAGGAAACTCTATGTTGGTGAACTGTGAGCTCGCACAACTGTATGGGTATTGTGATGAGACAGGTATAAAAAATAGGATTAAGCTGAGAATCAATCTACCGCTATATACAGGGTGCGGCAGCATAACTTCCTTTTTTGAAATGCCCGCCCTTAAAGTGCTAACTGTTATAGCGCGGCGCTAGTAGTCTCATTCGAGAGAGGTGATTTTAAAGTTTTGCTCATCCCTTGGTTAGTCGCTATCATGCGTTGGAACAGTGCGGAGCGTGCATAAAAAACAAGTACCGCTGAAAATTTGTTTTGTTGAATTTTGAAAAAAGGAAGTTATGCTGCCGCACCCTGTATGTTATATCGCTATGATCTCTAAGCAACAATCTATACCACCAATGAGCTTTGATTCAGCTAATCTTGATTTCCAAACCAGAAATTTAAGGTCAAAAGCACGCTATAATTAAACCTCGTTTGAAATCCCTGATAAGCTTGGAGTTTTTGAAATCTGCATTATTTGACAAACAAAGGAATTTTAATGCCTTAAAACAGATAAGTTAATCAAAATCTTGGTCTTCGTTATTTCATCAAAGTTAAGAAACTAGATTAGGGCTGAGATTATGAGGCGCTATGTCAATATGAAAATTATTCATAGGATATTTTTCATCCCACCGTAGTGTGTCCTTGATCGAACTTTTGTTGGGTCAAAATTGAAAGTATTCACAAGAATGGACATTGAATCTTGCTTTGGAACGAGTGTCATGAATTTACAGCACAATTCTAAAACTCATTCGCATGGAATTCTGAGCATACAAATTTAATTCCTAATTAGTTTCCTTTCGAATCCAATAGTGTTTTTAAGCAGAGATAAGTATAACTGATTTTCGAAAAGTCCTGTACAGAAATAGCTTAGAATTAGAAAAAATAAAAAAAATAATAAGTCGACTAAGCAGGTTAATACTCCTATTAGACTAATTTTTCATACATTTTGCCTCCTCCTGGACTTCCTGATGAACAAATCAACTTGTTGATTCAGATCCAAAAAGTTCTAATTATGATCTTTATTTGATACCCCACTTAACCACCCTTGCTGAAAAAAATGTCGAAGGATTACTTCGGTATAAGGGGATCTAATCATTCGAAAGGCCTTTCACCAAAGTTTAAGCTATGTAGTTCCTATAGTTTCCGACAAAACTTGTTATGGCTCACGGTCAGGCAGACAGGTGGATGGACAGAAATGACATAAAACTAGTCGATCTTTGCAAAATTCGTTTCACAAAGTGAAAAAAGCACTTTATTCAAAATTAATCGTTATAAATTTTCTAAGAATATAAAGGAAATTCAAAATAATTAAAAATTAAAAAGAAAACTGACTAAAAATGCCATGTTTGTCATTTATGGCAATAATAGTTGCTTATTTCTACAAGAAAACAGGGAAATTGATTTGGTGTTGATTCTATAAAATGTATGGCATCCTATTTACGGTATTTTCAATTCGATTTTCTCTTTTTTCTTAAAGCTAATTTTATTTCCCGCATATCTGAAGCTAATTTTATTGCTTATTGTCAGGAATAAAAAAACTGTGGATGTTACAGAATTGCTTTAATTGAAAGATAGCACCGCTTTGTTTCAGAAATGAATATTAATCGTCATTCACAAATTCACGTTAAAATATCTTTTACCCTTATATCATAGGATACGTTGTTCCTACGAACCGCTTGCTTGGTTTGACTCGACTCGACTAACAGAGTACCTTGCTACGGTGTTGCCAAGTTGGAGTTGACAATATCAACCTTGAGAATAACCAATCCTTTTTTAAAAAAAAAGAGGCTTAGATTTATGCTAAGTCGCCTTAAAATTCAAATAAAAGCTAAAGAAAATGTCGTGTATACCCTCGCTTAGAATCTTTCATCATTTGGTTTAGTTCTAAGCGAGGAACTTCCACCAAATGATAAAAGTTTAAAAACTGATAAATTTAAAGCCAATTTCGGTCAAATTACTCTAAAAGAGAAATCGGCCCGATTTCTTCGTAGTATTCGTCATCGCCATTAAAGTCGCAGGTATCCAAATCTGGGCTGAGTCGGCAATATGGTTTCATTTTATCACTCGTGAACACGGAACTGAATTTTCGTTTATGATCATCCTCAAGGCTTTTGATAGCATAGTAATCGTTTTTCAAAACTTTGGCCACTTCATATGGCCCTCGATACTTTGGCTGCAATTTATGGGACTACCCGGTTGCTATTGGTATGTTCTGTATAACCACTGGATCGCCTTCTTCGTATAAAAGAGGAGTCTTATGTTTCTCGCCGAATCTTATTTTCTATCGTTCTTTTTCAGTCATAATACGCTCTGCAGCCTCTTGCCGGGTTTGGCTTATCGACATTTGATTATTGTCACCCGTATCGTTCTGTAGTGCTTGGATGATACGGCTCGCTGGTTCATACCTCAAACGGAAATCAAAAACTATCAGATTAGGTGTGAATCCGATCGTCGAGTTGATTTGAGAATTTAATACCCATTGCAAACTCGGTAGAAGCTTGTACCATTTTTTACAATCCGTCATCGAGCAGCGTAGATATGACAATATTGGTTGGTTAACGCGCTCAACTTGGCCGTTAGCACGTGGAGTTCACACAGGCACCTTCACGTGATGAATATAATACGTTGCACAGTAATCCTCGTATTCTTTCGATGTAATTGCCGACCCTCGATCGCTTAAAATACGGATTGGTTCTCCAAAGTATGACGTGATATCCCTCAACATGGTAATACTGGTCGACTGTTGGCTGCTCTCGTGGCTCGAACCATTGTGAATTTACTGAAAGGGTCGGTTACTGCGATTATGTATAGATTGCGTTGTTACTCTTAGGAAATGGTCCTACGTGATCAATATGCAATACCTTAAAAGGTATAGGTTCAACCTGTTCATAAAACAAGCGACCTTCGGTTTTTCCTGCTGGTACTTTATTGAGACAACATTCCGGACATGAAGCAATGTACGACTTTACGTAGTTGCGCATTAGGGTAAACTAGAACAGTTCTTGTATCCTATGGACCATTTTATCAACGCCAAAATGACCAGCATTGTCATGAAAATTTTTTACTAGTCTCCAACGGACGGCTGATAGCACTACAAATTTGAGATCGCCATTTACTTTTTGCATCAATCTTCCTTTCTTAAGAGTGTAATCGCACTTTAATTGGAAAATCGAGCTGATTTACATACTCGATCAATTGTATCCATAATTTCCTTTAGCTTCAGGTCCTGTGGCTGGAATCATATCAACCAGTGGCTCTGATTAGGTTTTTGTATCAGTAGCACTTTATCTGCTATTGTTGTCGGCTCTTGCGGCTGTTCGTGTGGTCGACGACTTAGTGCATCGACATGGTTCATATTGTTGTTCGATGTACCACATCAAAGTTGAATTCTTGGAGTTTTAGCCACCATCAAGCAACTCGATTGTTAAGTGTAGTAGTCAACTTCATCGTCGATATTGCATCACAATCGGACACCACTCGGAAATGTTTTCCAATCAAATAAAATTGGAATCGATCTAATGTTTCAACGATTGTCAGTACCTCTAATTCTTGGCTACTGTACTTCGTTTCAGCATCGGTGCAATGTCTCCTGCAATATATTACTGGCCGGAATGTTTTCTCCTCCATAGATTGCATCAAAACTCCGGTGAGACCATTAGAACTGGCGTCGGTGCGTACCTCGTGTTCAGCCCGTGGATCATAAAGAGCTAGAACGGGTTCGCTACAGAGACGAGTTTTCAACTCGTTGAAGCTAATGTCTGTGGTCTTGTTCCATATGAAGTATTTCTGTTCCTTCGTGTTTAACAAATTCGTTAGCGGCTTAGAAATTTTTGAGAATCCTCCAATAAATTTACGGAAGAACCCGCTTATCCAAGAAATCTGCTGACATCGGTCACATTTTCAGGCGTTGGAATTTTTTGGATAGAATCAATTTTCTTGCTTCCAGGCTTCATTCCGTCTCTATGTATGCGATGACCCAAGAAGGTTAACTCGGATGCAAAAAAAAAACACACTTTAAAGGTCTAAGTGTAAGACCCATCTCCCGTAAAATTTCCAGAACTTCCTTCAGAGTTTTGAGGCCCTCAGTCGCCGTCACACTGGGGATAATGACTTCATCCATATAGCTTACGATACGACGAATTAAGTCGATCATGACCTCTTGGAAAATCATCGGCGTATTATTGAGGCCAAACGGCATTACGTTGTACTCAAAATGACAAAGATAAGTCACAAATTCGGTGTACTGACGTGATTTTTCATCCATTGGAATTTGGTAGTACCAGAGAATAAATCTAGTGTCGTGAAGAACTACTTTCCTGCGAGTTGTGACAGCTGTTCCTCAACAGTTGGCATTAGGTACGGCTTCTTTTTGGTGATAGTGTCTATTGCACGAAAGTCAATACAAAGACAATCCTTCCCATCTTATTTGGGAAGCAAAACAATAGGCAAAAAGTATAATGAATTACTTGAACGAATTACGTTTGTGGCCAACAATTCATTCAAAATCTGCTCAATCTTATCTCTTTTAGCCAACGGTATACGATATGGTCGAGCACGCGTAGGCATGTCGAACGTCAACTCAATACCCATTGATTTTGTCCTGCATCGACCCATTTTGGCCGTAGTCTCTGCAAAACAATCACGGAAATCATCGTGTAGTACCCACACTTCGGTTGCTTTGGCTGCAGTTAAATTTCTTTCCATGTAGGATATTTCAGGACATTTACTTTCAACGTGGCAATGGCCATTTTCAAGAATTATTCGATTTGAAACTCTGTTCAACGCATCCTATCCCAAAAGCAAACTGTTTCGTATGAGGTATACAACATATAGGTCCACGCGTACGATTGTATCGTCTATTTTTAATGTCGCTATCATTTTGCTAGTACACTCTAAGCATCCACCTGCGAATCCATTCAGCTCGATCGGCGGACACTTTATTAACTTGTACGCGCATGATTCTCGCACGAGAGATCAATTACTACCCGAATCTATAAACGCGTCCAAAATTGTTCCATCCATCTGAATGTTTTTCACTATTTGGTTTTGTACGGAATAGTTTGAATGTAACTGATGAATATTCGCGTTATTCACATATTCCGGTTTGTCTCGACTTAAACATGTATCCGCACTGTGTCCCGTCTTTTGGCGTGTAACACATCGCAATCGTCGTTGGGGCAAAGAACAGTTCACAGAAATGTGCCCCGGTTTATAACAATTATAACAAACACGCTTTGACACGTCGTTTGTATCGGCAACAGTCGTCGCTCCCGACACAGACTTATTAAATATTTTCTTTGACACAGAGTTCACGCTCATCGGGCTTACACCTTTTATTTCAGTATGTGATTTTCGCGTGACCGGTATGTTTGAATGTAAAGCACGCAATAGCGGTTTGCATTTGAACGTGGTTTAAACCTTCACACATATATCTTATAATGGCTGCGTCACTAATCCCAGCACATCTATCTTCCACGCACATTCGATAACAATAATCCGTATATGGCTCATTTGAACGTCTAACGTTTGCCATCATTCGAAGATGTACCTCGGCTTCATTTTCGGTAGGCTCGAATTCCTTTTCTAAAGGGCTTGCAAATTCATCGATGCTTTTGAAAATACCGCTTCTTGCATCTGGCCACAATTTTGCTGGCCCTCGAACTTTCGTTTGCTCTGCAAACAGAACAATGCTTTCATCCCATGAATATATGGATGCTAGTGATTTCACACGATGAACAAATTGTTGCGCCGTCAGTGATGTGCTTAACGTTGGATCGAATTCTGGCATTATTTCAATCACGTCGCGCAACTTGTGAAACATTCTTTGGCATGTTGGGACAGCTTGTCATGTCGGATACGGCGACTTATCTTCATCTGTCTGCGGTAGATGTAGTTACTGGACGGCTAACTGTTATTAAAAGCACACACTATCCAATAAAGCGAACATTCCGTAGCATCCCACTTCTGAAAACTGTCATTAATAAAAGGACTGTGGATCTTAGGGAATTGCTTTAATTAAAAGATAGCACCGCTTTGTTTCAGTAATGAATATTGACTGTCCTTCACAAATTCACGTTAAAATATCTTTTACCCTCATATCATAGGATACGTTGTTCCTACGAACCACTTGCTTGGTTTGACTCAACTCGACTAATTGAGTACCTCGCTACGGTGCTGCCAAGTTGGAGTTGACAATGTCAACCTTGAGAATAACCAATCCTTTTTAAAAAAGAGGCTTAGATTTATGCTAAGTCGCCTTAAAATTCAAATAAAAGCTAAAGCTAAACAGCTGGTCTAAAGAAAATGTTGTGTATACCTTCGTTTAGAATCTTTCATCATTTGGTTTAGTTCTAAGCGAGGAACTTCCACCAAATGATAAAAGATTCTAAACAAAGATGTGCACAACATTTTCTTTAGACCAGCTGTTTGTGATTAATTTGAAGCATTTTTAAAATCAAACAGGAAGGTTTTCCATGAAATCTAAAAAAAACTGAGTCCTCTTAGTGGTGTACAATAAAAGGATAAGATCGCAATAATACTTATCTACAGTTTAAAAACTGGAAAACCTAAAGCCAGTTTCGGTCAAATTACTCTAAAAGATTGCCAGGTCTATTAAATGCAAAATGCTTTATATTCTTAACATTCTAAAGGTAAACATCCTACAGAACCTGCAATTTTACATCGCTGAATATTTATTGTTGAATTGCAATCATTTCAGCGATTCATTTTGAATATGACCCTTTAAGGGCTGTATATTTTCCTCATCTCCAAATCATTAAGCATTTAAATCCCTAAAGAATAAAAACTGTGGTATACCCAAATAATTGTTATAGATACTCGTAGTATCTATTCCACCATTGATAGAAAATTGCTCGCGTCGTAAAATTCATTGAAAAAATCGCAACAAGTCAGAAGCACGCGTCAAGAGCTGAGCTGCTGGCTACGGCGTCAATTATTATTTCACAGACACTGAAATTTGTAATGAGACATACGATCTTGGTACTTCGTGCACAGCTGATTGGCGTCAATTTTTAGGTCGAATACAAAGACTAAAGGATTTGATGAGTAAACAGAAAAATTATTTTGATGACGAGGATTTAGAGGTTAAAATAAGAAGCTGAAGTATTGAAAAGTATCATAATATGTTCAAATAAGAGTAAATAATATGAAAAGAGGTTCAATATTTTGACTAAAGGAGGAGTTAGAAGTTGAAATAAGAAGCTATGATGTTGAAAAGTACCACACTAGATTCAAATAGGAATAAATACCATGGAAAAAGGTTCGATATTCGGCTCGATAATTATGACTGCGTGTCAATAAAAGAAACCTTGTGGACACCACTACTTGGAAAGATTAAATTTTTGATCAAATTCCACAGTTTTCATGTGCTGAAATTTTGCTTCCCAGAAAAGATTCACATTTCACTTCATAAACCTTACTTAATAAATTAAAGTATTACATGCTTTACAGTTACGAAACAAATTTTCAAGTTTCAAACTATAATTTTAGTGTTATAATCAAATCCTAGAATCTTGTGAAATTTAGGCGATCGAGAGCCTAAGTCACCCTATAAGTTTCTTTCTTAATACGACTTTTTTGTGATTCACCTTGAAAAACTGACTTCTAAAGCCCCGTAAAGCTTAATGCTTTAAATGGCCGCCATATTCGATATGAAACTGACATTATTTTGATACTTACTTTGATATATTCAACATCTAACTAAGTATCGAAGTTCATTAGAGCGGGTTAACCTGCCTGATCACAATTTAAATTACATATTGCTCATATTTTGTGTTTATAACACCCGCGATTTTGAAACTTTTGACCTAACTATACACCTTTCCTGAAAACTTGGTAGAAATTTAAGCAAAATCGTGACTTTCATAAAACATTTAGATGATACATCACCATCATTTATGGCAAAGCTTCAATTTAGGCCTTCGCCTCGAATATTAGTCACCTTCAATCGTCGTGGTTCTGCAACCTCGTTCACCAATGGAGGTCCCAAGCAAAGATCTGCGTTGTTGGCTGCGTTTATCCTTTTCCATATTTCATTTTTTTCTGTGCTCTTTCTATCAAGATGAGCTCCTTAGTATGGGAAGCTATCCACACCTTCCAGGTTTTAATCTCCTAAGTTTACTCATTAAATTTTGAGCCAAACAACAGGTTCACCTGCTGTATTTGTCAATCCTCCTGTCATTGACTCTTCCAGTGGTTTCGTTGAAGTGAAATCCGGTTGCGACATTTGCTTTACCGACAAAGAGGATTTTTTCTACACTATTTCATTAATTTACAGTAGCAATCTGGATTGCATTCGTAACTTGCCTTTCTTATTTTTGTTTCTTTTAAGCTAAAATCACGGTCCTTTGGTAGAAAAACTATACCGAGTCGGTACCATTTTTAGGAACAGGCCTTGGCACATACAGTTGTAATTCGCTTCAGATTTCTTTCCATTGATTCTCTTTCTATACTTACATTGTGGTCCACAGCCTCAAATGACGAGTTTTGAGGCAGTACCTACCGCTATCTTAGGCTGTACGAGTAATCTTGGATAAACACAAAAGCTCGTCTCAGAACCATTCGTAAAATAATGACACCAAAATAAGAAACTTCCTCGTTTCTTCAGTTTACTTCCAAAGTTATCCTATCGTCAAGATAATATTTCCACTTTAACAACAATCATAACATACTCCATGGTCTACTCCGCTTTTTGCTTGTTTTCTAGTAAGCCAATTATTTCGAGTTACCAAATGTTTAAAATTTTATCAGGTATTGCTGCTAAGTATCCAGTTTTTAAAATGAAACGATTCGAGTACATTATCGATTTTCATTCCGGCTGCTGGTGTTGTATTCAAGCCATACGTGTTTCTTATGCAAACTAATCCTTGCAGTCCTATGAGGTCCTTTAGGTTGTACTTCTGTATAGCTCTCTATTTTACAGTACACTACAATTGATCTCACAATGTATGCAAAAGTGCAATTCGCTCTTTACTTTTTGAAACTGAACTTCCCATTCAACTTTCTAATTCATATGAAACTAATAGACAAGTTTTCGTCGGAAATTGCCTTTACTTTGAAAGATGCAATTATACATTATTCTGATTTTGGTGTGAACTGTAAATTGTGAAGATTCAACTTATTTAGAGGCCTGGACATAGAGACACGAAGAGATACAGTAAAGCGGATGAACTGGTAATAGCAAGTACACTTTTATCAGAGGTGTCTTGTGGTTTTACGGTTGATATTCTAAGCAAAAATATTTCAAGGATACGATAATGAGCTGATAAGCCTTCTAACTATCTATTAGTGATATACTTGTCTGAAGTCTATAAAGAGTTGGTGCATATCGAATTTAAATTCCAGCACTTTTCGAGCACCTGCTTAACTGATAATATTTGGTCTATTGTAGACCGTCTACTTCGAAAGCCTCCCTGATAATTTAGAGCTTTGACTTACTTTCTATGATTTTGGAAAACACTTCATAAGACGTGTACAGTAGAGCAATGCCTCTATAGTTTTCACACCTTAGCTTGTCCCTCTTTTTGTGTACAAGACATATTGTAATTTTCGCCAGTCCTCTGGTAATTGCTCCTTTGACTATATTCTGCATATTAGTCAATGGAGAAGGCTACTTAGATGAAGGCCAACCCTCTGGAGCTGTTCTGCTGATATTTCATCTATTCCAGGAGCCTTATTATATTTCTAATGTCATGTATTGCTTCTTGAACTTCATCTTTAGTTGGCTATGAAACTGAACTATTGTTCTGCTTCTGGAATGTTCACAGTACCGTAGTTGTTGAGGACGCTATAAATAGCTTCTGTAAATATTACAACCATCTGCTTTTGACTTTGACTGGGTACCTATAATTGCTCCTTGTGCATTTTTGCAAAGACTTCTATGTGGATCGTTTTTAATAGAAGTGGAAAGTTTTTAATAGAAGACGATCGTCGAACTGACTTCACATTGGGTCTTATTTTCGTCTATTTGTTGGAGCTTGGTGTTGATGGTTGATCGATTCCTCCTTCAGCACATTTTTGAACTTGTCGGAGTATATTATATTGCTCTTCTTTGATGCAAATTAGTTGCTGGGTGTATTTTTTTGTGCGCCAGGCTCCATTTTCCAACCGTTTACTTGTATTCTTAGTCATACCGGTCGTTCCTGCTTTATTTTTGGTTGATGCTCCTAGATTTATTTGGTCGCTCCTAGATTTATTTGGCCGCTTCTGATACTGCATCTCTTACTGTCTTCCACTCAGTTTTGATGTCATTATTACGTTCTCCCTCCTGCGAGGCGATGTTGATGCGAAGTTTGAGCGCTGACATGTATTTAGATGTTACTGAGCTATCGTTTAGCTTGTATATCTGATACCTTGGGGTAACTGATGTTCCTTGTTTGAAACTCTTGGAGATGCGACATCAGAACTTGGCCCTTGTAAGATAGTGGTCCATCGCAGTGCCGCAAAATGAGCGCGTGTCAAGATTTCTGGTAGCTGCTGGCTTTTGTGTGAGAACATGGTCGATCTGGTTAAATGTGCGACTGTTTGGGGATGCCCACGTTCTCTTGTAAAATATTCGATACGAGAATTCGTGGAGCTTACTGAGAAGCGTCTGCATGTAGCGAAGTTTATCAGGCGTTGTTCGTTGTTGCTGGTCCCTGCATAAGGGCTATGTCCTCAGGTTGCTCCTCTATGTACCGCTTCTCGGCGAATTTTCGCATTGAAGTCACCCAGAACAATTTCAATATCGTTATCGGCAATGCATCGACAGTACGTTCAAGGTTGTTGTTAAAGTTCACCCGTGGTTGCCCCTTTACCCTCTCTAGGTATATGACAGTTGACCAGCCAGACAATAAAGAATTTGGTCTTGGTACGAATCGCACAGATCTTTTCGTTAACGTGCTTGAAGTCGGTGACAATTCGTTCAAATAGTATATTTGGCAGGTATGTACTCGTAATGTAGATGTGTATTCATTCCAACGCCACTGCCATAGCTGTAGACATAGGAAGGAGGAAAAAATAATACTTTAGACTCATGTTTATTGCGTTGTCTGTATTTCATCCTGCAGAAAAAGTTCAATGAGTAATTTACAATCCTTATTTATCCTGCATACGTTCCTTCACAATAGCGACATCAGAAAAATAACCTTTACAGCATTTACCTTTTCATAGATCTTATTCTTTCCAAGGCCTTTTTAACGGAAGTAGGCTCCTAAATATGTCAACATACCCAAAACCTTAAGGTTGTATTCTCAGCTCAGTCGATTCAGGTCAAAAATCATAGTATCCTTATATCTAATTTCATCTAAAAAATGGCTTTCAATTATTTGCATCCTACATGTTTAAACAAGTTGAGTAAGCAGGAGAGTGCTCCAACCAGAACGTCTTTGTAACCACCCTAGGGCTCGAAACGAGTTTTCTAACAGCGTGAATCGGTGACTTGAATTATTCATCCAATACTTAGGTAAAAAATCGTTCATATATGTGTAAAAAATGCAGGATTTCTTTCTTAAGCACGTTGCAACCACCATTTTGTTCCAGCTTAAAAAATCTTTCTGAATGCTAGGCCGGTTGAAGATATTCAAATTAAACACTATTCTATAAATTTTCATGAAAATTGGAACAAAATAAAAGTGCCCAAGTTAATTTGAAATATGTATCACTCAACGACAAGTGTTATTATTATTTTAATTCAATACAATTGAAATGGCTTGATTATAATCGGATTTCCATAAAACCATAGAGAAACCATAGGTATCTTATATTAATCTATAAATTGCTAACTTTTGGGAAGTTTAAAGGTACCGTTTTGATTTTATTTTTATTTATTGAGTGAATTTTGATTTCTGACGTTTCTGGTATGATATATATCATGAATATCGTTGAGAATTAGTGCACAAGTGACAACAGTAATCGTAAAATAAAATGACGGCTGTTTTAAATGAGAAAATTGAATACATTTTTGTAATTTGAGGTACATTCTATTAACGCTTGATTGAATTTATGAATGAATAGCTGAAGATAAGCACCTGCAATTTAGAAGTGAAACAAGGCGACTAAGTAGGCGAGTGCTCCTACCAGAAGGGCTTTGTAACCATCCTAGAGTTCGAAGCAAGTTTTCTGTGGCATGAATCGATGACTTGAATTATTCAGCCAACACTTGCATAAGAAATCATTCAAGTTTATCAAAAAGATGCAGACGTTCATAAGTACACAGCAGCTGCCATTTTGTTCCAGCTTAAATGATTGTTCTTAAATAGAACATGTTCAAATTAAACACTATTACTTAAATTTTCATGACAACCCGAAGAAAATAAGAGCGCCTAGGTCGATTTGAAATATTTATCAACCACCAACACTAGTTATTGTTGCTTTAGTTCTATTCAACCATCAACACTAGTTATTGTTGTTTTAGCTCTAACTCACTTGATTGATTTTATTTTCAGGAAATTTTGTTGGCATAAGGGTCTTATATCAACCTATATAACTGTAAAATTTGAAGAAGATTATATATTTGTTATTTATTTAAAATTTTATTTAACAGATTAAACATAGTCCAATTCTAAAATGGACCAAAACAAACAGAAAAAAAAATTAATGCAAATTAGAATTAAGTGAAAAAGGTAATTTATCAAGAAATTCAATGAATTAACAATAGTAAGTACTAAGTTGAAGAAAAAAAAACAAAAAAAAAATACATATAAAATTAAGCACAAAAAAGTCTAATATTTACTCCAATTGAGTTGTAAGGATCAGGCTTCTTAATCTCAATTTAAAAACAAGGTATGAGTCTGAAAATTGACCAAGCTCAAGCTTATCATAATTTCTTATCATTCGTATAATGGGAGAGTGAAAATATAAATTTGTATGGGCAAACGGTAGTACGAAAAAATTGTTTGCTGGAGAAGAACGCGATGATTGGCGAAAACGTAAGTCTGCATACAATATTGATGAAATTTGACTGTGGCGGAGTTGCTATAAAAAAACACTGATCTAAATACATGCGACGGGACGACAGAGTAGGCAGACGTGAGAAGTATAAACGACAGTCATAGGGTCGATATGGAATTTTGAATTTGTAAAACAAGATACGAGTAAATTTTTGCTGGATATTCTCTAACGAGCTAATGAGGTAGGCGTATCGGGAAGACCAAACTACAGAGCAATGTTCAAGAATAGGATGGAGAAGACAAATAAACAACCGGACAGGGGTAGATATATTGGTAAATTTATAAACATGCCTGAAAATAAGTCCCAATATTTTCGAGGCACTAGTAGTCGCGATCAGAATGTGTGCATCAAAATTGAGCTTAGGATCAAAAGTAACACCGAGATCTTTAGCAGAACCGACAGCAGCGAGTGGGAATTCATTCAACATATATGTGAAAGTCAGCGGAGATCGATTTAGATTAAAAGTAATTTTATAGCATTTGGCAACATTAAAACAGAGGTAGTTAGACGAACACCAGTTACTTAGTGCAATCAGGTCCATCTGAAAATATTGACAATCTTGTACAGACTTGATAGCTCGAAATACTTTGAAATCATCGGCATCCAGTAGGGAATTGGAGGCAATAACGAAAGAAAGATCATTTATAAACAATAGGAATAGGAGGGGACCTAAAATGGAACCTTGAGGAATACCAGAGGATGGAGAAAATGGAATAGAAGAAGTTCCACAGTAACTAACGCAACATATTCGAGAAGATAGGTAGGAATCCATTCATGATAAGAGAGTGCCAGTAACTCCGGTTCGTTCAGTTTGTAACAGAGAAGTTGATGGTTGACCATGTCAAACGTCTTCGAGGAGCCAGTGAAGATGACATCGACCTGCAATCGATTATCTAGGGCCTTAGCAATGTAATCGGTGAAATCAATTCGTAGAACGACCTTCGATCAACCCATGTTGTTCCTTCGACAAGATAGGAGTCAATGAAACTGAAAGCCGGTTATGTACCCGACGCTTGAGTTATTTCGGACAACAGGAATTTAAAGAAATTGGGTGATAATTGGACACAGAAGAAGGATCACCACTTTTAAGAATAGGAACGTTTGCTCTTTTCCAATAAGTAGGGGAAGTACCAGTCCTTAGACTGTGATTTAAGAGAAAAGCTAGAGGGGTACAAAGTGAAGTCAATAATGACTTGACACAAATATTTGGTGAACCATCAGGACCAGGTGATATATTAGGATTAAGTGAATTAATGAGGGATTCAACTTCAATAAAGTCAGTGAAAAGTGAAGAAATGTCAATGGTGTGAAGTGCAGGTGTACTAACTGGATCGGAGACATAAGAAGAAGGAATAAAAGTTGACGAGAAGAACTGAGAGAACAAGTTGGAAATATCCTATGGAGAAGAACTTACGATATTATTCCAGTGAACTGAAGGAAGGACATAAGAGGAGGACTTGAAGGATCTAATGTATGACTAGAATGGTTTCACATTATTCGCCATGAGGGAACTCTCCAAGCTACTGAAGTAGTTTTTGATTGCAGTCTTTAGTTCTTTTTTGCTACAACATGCAGATCACAAAAGAGGGCTCTGGATTCTTCAGTACCACAACGCTTGAAACGGCGGTGTGCTTTACTTTAAGCATTCAAGGCACAAAGTACTTGTTTAGTTAGCCATGGTTTCTGCTATACTTTGCGAAGCGCTTGTAAAGGTGTTTAAGTTAAAGGGCACCGTTTCGGTTTCACGTAATTCCTTTCGGCTGTGCACCGCATTTTTGCCCTTTCGAAAGTAAAAAAATAAAATATATCGATAATGCTCTCTTTGATTGTTCATTTTCAAGTATATTTTTAACCAACTTGTTGTCTACTAATGGCGCTCAGTTTTTGACTGAAGATAGTCTAAAGCCTAATCTTTAAAAAATTATTTAATAAAATTAGCCTCGCAATCACTACTACATGAAATATGTAGTTCACGACATGAAATATGCAGTTCACGACATGAAATATGCTGTATGAAAACAATGCACCAATAATATCATAATCGCTTATTAGCAACGACTTTATCTAACCTTTTCTTTGTCAAAAATAGATGCAATATAGCAAAAATATTTCAAAGCATTTGATTTAGTGCGTATCAAGTTAAAGTAGAAATGCAAAGACTTTCTATAAGTTTTTGAAAATTCGGACTTTATATACTTGTTTACAATTACAATTGCGTATTCAGTTACCCCTAATCAGTACTATTTCTACCTTTGTGTTCATCTACGTACAATGAAACAGTATTACCTTCGCCTGCCATTTTATGTTATTTATAATTGAATTCTCTCTGATTGCGAATTTTCGCCAGAGCTCTAGCCCATTTACGTGCTGCAGCTTGACTCCTTTTGAGCCACTAACAATCGCAACAAGGAACAATGTTCGCGCCACGGGTACAGATGCACGGAATATTGATTACTACGTTCGCTTTGTGGGACGAACCGTTTTAATGTTTCTTGGCTGCGATGAATTAGTTCATTAACCTCAATCCACATACAATATGTAGGGACCAAATTACACAACCTACGATGTGCTTTTTCATGCGCCTACCAGATCAGTCAACTTTACAAATTGTCTCTGCCTGTTGTCTTTGATGCCAAACAGCTGGAATTAGCCATGGCTAAATCTGGTACCTGGAGAAGGTTCTGTTAGCGATTTACTTCACGCCACAAAATTGCTTACACTCCCCACTTGAGAACTTCTCGCTCATCGTTAAATCACCTGTTTTCGTTATATTGAGTTCCAACGTGATGGCGAAGCAGTAGCGATACTTTCACGCGTAACCTTCCACTACACCGTTAATTGACAGCGCACAACTCCGACGGCGATGATCACGATGGCTCGTGACGGTTATCGAACCTGGATCTGTCATCTGACACTTCTCAACTTCTGGCTCGGGCTGCCATAGGGAATAATGCCTGATCCCTCTACGGGTCCAAGCTGCATTATAAGACTTTGTTAATAATAGTAGGACTTAACATTTTCATCCGTAAAAACGTATTCGTATCATCAAATTGAATAAAATCAGACATTGAAGAAAAGAGCATTATATTCTATAAGTTCCAATAAAATTCACAGTGGTTATAGCCACTTGAATATCCTCCGATTACTACAATCTTGTATAGCTTTGCTACGATTATTTCATGGGCTTTCTATCGAACTGCACTTTTGATTGAATGCTTTCCAACTACTCAGGTAAGGTGAATAACAAAAATATTTTCAAGATTCCGCTTAGTCAATGTTTTCAGCCATATTGGAACAAAGCGTTGGTCGGTTAAAAAATAGTTGTTTTTAAGCAGGAATATATTTGTTGGGCATACCATTTCTTGAATTAGCTCATTCTACATATCTGCATATTGTGGGTTAAGTACAAAACCCTTCTGATATGTGCGTAGTTCTGTCTACCCAACATATTATTATCTCAAAAACGTTTTCCTAAATTTTTGTGATTGGTATTTAGGATGAATGTTTCCATATTTTATACTAACCGAGCATTTGAAATTATAAGTTCTTCATAAAACTGAACGTTTCAACTTATTTTCAGAGAGTAAATATACACTCTAAATGAAAATGTTGGAAATAATGCACTTTACAGCATGCCATCATTTATTGTTGTAAAATCCAACTGAAGTATTTATTCAATAAAGGATTCAAAATCAAACGAAAACAGGTAGTGAGATTTTACACCCTGCTTGATGTAATTTCATGCATTTTTATGGAATTCCATACCGGCCGAGTTTGGGTGATTGCCTCGTGTGAAATTCATATTAAAACTGTGTGAAATCACTCCAAACAATGTGCAATCTGTCACTTCATTTTTTGTGAGATTTCTTTTTGCTTTAGCTTTACAGCGTCTTTCTGGCCTTTGCTTAGAAATAGCTAAAGTATCTCCTTATCTTGGTAGATATCGGCTCTCCACAAGGTTATATGGTCAGTATCACGCTTTGTCCGTGTGTCTGTCCACCCAGTTGCGATATGCTCTAATTTCAAACCAGCACGTATCATAACTGAACGGGCTTATAGTCCGTCCGAAGTATCACTCGAACATTGTCGTCAACGAGACTCAAACTAGGGACTTTCGGCTTACGAGATGAGTGATCTAACCACTGCACCACGTGGACTACACTTGTGAAATTTCACATATTACATATTTTGGGAAAAAAACTTCAGTTGGATTTTTTAACAAACAATAAATGAAAACAGTTTTGTTGCCTACTTTAATGTGTATGATTTCCCACATTTTATTTTAGATGAGGATTAAGCATTTACTTAAGATGTGGATGTTTAGAGATCAATATGATGTGAAACATTAATATCCTCTAAAAGCCGGACACCCTGTGGACATGCTTCGATTAAGCCTCTTTAATTTGCAAAGAACAATCATTTATATGTACTTCGCAACCCAAAACGGATACAAGCCCGAAACTTTTCCACATATGACAGACGTTCTCTTGTTACGAAATGCAATAATATTGTGTGATTTGAGTTTTGAGTGGTGAAAGCGCGCTTTTGTGTGAAACTTTCACTCATTTTAGGATTGGATGCAACGCTTGTATTGCAAGATCACACTAAAATTATAGTTACTACGCCCAAAAAAGGGATTTCACTCACTCCGCCAAATAACTAACTTTCAATTCAATATAATATAAAAAATTAAAAATTTAGAAAAAGTAAGAAAATATGTCGAAAATTGAGCTAGGTCAGCAAAAGAATACCAAAGTACTCATCCAAAGTCCCTTGAATTTTTCTTATTCTATCTTCTTTCTCTTTTCAATTGATTTTATTATCTGCCATCTCTTTCTATGACTTTTTGTCATCTGTCTCCTTTTCTCTTCTGTCTTTTCTATTTTGTCTCTTTCCCTCTACTGTCTTTTCTATTTTTGTGTCTTTCTGTCTTCTACCTATCCACCGTCCCTTCCTATGTTTTTTCTCCTTCTAACTTCAGCTTCCTATCTTCATTCTCCTTCTAACTTCAACTTCCTATCTTATGTCTCCTTCTTCCTATGCTCTATCTCTTTCCTATTCTTCTCTCTTGCATTCTCTGCCTATATTCACTGACTATTTACTCTACTTTCACTGTATAATCATTAATAGCAGGAGATACTGACTCTTATGAAGCTTTTACAAATCATGCGTTTTACATTTGGAAACCTGCATACAAATTTTCAGTCAAATTTAAAGGTTATGTTTTGATAACAAGTTGAGTAAGTAGGAGAGTGCTCCTACCAGAAGGTCTTTGTAACTATCCTAGGGTTCGAAACAATGTAGTGTGAATCAATAATTTGAATTATTCATCCATTACCTGGATAAAAAATCGTTCTAATTTATGCAAAAGGTACAGAATTTCTTCCATAAGCACATTGCAGCCGCCATTTCGATGGAGCTTAAATAATTTTTCAGAATGCTCAGCCGATTGAACATATTTAAATTAGACACTATTCCTTAAATTTTCATGATAATTGGAAGAAAATAAAAGTGCCTACGTCAATTTGAAATATGTATCAACCATAAACACGTGTTATCGTTGTCGTAATTCCATTCAGTTGAAATGGCTATAACTCACTCAATTATAATTCGATTTCCTTGAAATTTTGTGAGCATTAAAATCTTATGCCGTAGGGGACCGTTTAGATTTTATAGGCAAAAATTTAAAATCTACAAATCATACTTTTATTGAAAAAGTTGAGTGAATTTCGATTTCTGAGATATTTGTTGCCCTTGTAGTTATTAAGACCAACCTCTTCGATAATCTTCAGATGTTTCGGCTCAAAGTGCTGCATCGCAAGGGGGGATTTCAAAAAATGTTGGTACATTTTGCCACCCCCTGGACCCCCTGATGCATAAAATGATCTTTTTCTTTCAGATTCCTATATTTCTAATCAAGGCCTTTCATTTGATACCCAGTTCCACTACCTATAATTAAAAAAAAATTGTAGGGGCTACATTCGCTATTAGGGGGGACCCCCTTAAAAAAATTTTAAATTTTTGGTAAGACCTGAACTTTTGAGAAGCCATCATTTCTGACCTTTCCGCAAAGTTTGAGCCTTCTAGCTTCTATAGTATCTGAGAAAACTTGCTGTGACGCACGGACAGACGAACGGACGGACAGACAGACAGGTCGCAAAACTAGTAAAAAAAAACGAGTAAAACTGTGAAATTTTTAAAATGTACTATCATTAATAAAGTTGATCAAAATTTAACTTCTGGGATATTTGTTAGCATTGTATTCATACAGACCTACTTTCGTGAGCTTTTTTCAGATCGTGAGGGGATGGGGGGACAGCAAATTTTCGTGCCTTCCCCTCATTTTGCACCCCTGCTTGTGAATGCTTCTTGTTTAGGACCTATTTTGAAAATTTCTCACGAAAACGTTTTTGAATGCATGCATTTGATTTTGGATATTTTAAAATGTTTGTGTCTTAGAGTTTCATCAATTAATGTGCCAAATCTCGTTCAAATCACGGTTTTACTCTGGACAAGGCAAAAGTATGTGCAAGACTATTGCTTAGTAATACGGCTACTGGAAAATCACAAAAAGGTATCCCGAAAATAAAAAACTGAGAGGCGAGGACATCCTCACCTGAAAATTCTTGTGCCTCTATGGAGGAATGAGAAACTGAAATGGACATTGACTGTATGATTACTAGTAACGATGAAGAGGACAAGATTTCTTCTTCTCTTCCACCATCAAAGCCGGCCACAAGATTGGCAGATATGGCCCAAATTACAACTACACAATCCGCATCATAAATTCAAGAACCAAAAGCAGTACCAATTATTCTGAGGGAACTGTCTTAATGGTCACAGGCAATGTACATAATGAAAACTCGAAAACTCATCACACTTCATAATCATCCGCCAAAAGTGTATATCTTAGCATCCAAATTATACCGATAACATCCACATATCTCAGATGACTGAAAATGATTCTTAAGTAAAAGTTACGGTGTACTTTATTCTAGTTCTAAACGGAAGGGAAAAATTAAAACAATCTTGCAGCGGTTCAGCACTGCTCAAAATTGTTTCCCGCCAAGTGGAAAATTACGTCGATAGGTTAGCAGGAAACCATTGTACCTACCTATAGTCTGCATAAACCAATGTTTTTACTTAGTTGTCCCTATAAAACCATGAAATAAAAAAACTTTTAGAAAAAAAAAAGAAAATTAACTTCGAAGCGCACTAAAAATGGTGAAATAAAATTTATAGAGCCGGACTCAAATCAGTTTTTCCGTTTTGAAAAGTGAGAAGCAGTAGTTTTCTAATCAATCCAAACTAAAACAGATAAGCTGATTTAACTCCGGTTCTATAAATTTTATTTCATTTTTTTTGGTGCGTTTAAAGACATTTTTCTAAAAAAAAATTATATTCATGAAACAATGAGCTTATCACACTAAAAACGAAATGGTGCCAAATTTGAATACATAATAATCAACTTTAATTTTTCGAAGTCAATTTATAGAATCTGTGCATGAGTCAAGTTTCAAAAGATGTTGTTTGAGTTACTTATAAGTTTCGAAAACACTTCTGGCAGGAGCTCTCTCGCTGCTTTGACTTGTTATAAATGGTTCAATGCTAGCTAATTAGCTACCGTTATAGATTAAAAGCAAATCTTTAGTTAGCCGATTCAAATACAACTCGTTTCCATTTGTTCACCTAGACCATGAGTTTTTATCATCAGTTCTACTAGTTACAGATATAACAGAATAAAAAGTGAAATTTTGGATCGAGAAACGTCAAGTCAAAATTTACCGGCACTCTTATTTTATTTCAGACTACACAATTCAAAATCGGCAATCATTTTCCGGTAACGAGGGTTATCTTTCTTAATTGATCTTTCTTGTACTCGCGCAACCGTAATCAATTTCATTCCTGAACATTTATGACAGAGAATAATGATTTTGCATTATGATAAGTGAACAGTCAGTTTGTTCAAAAATATGTCAGTGCACTTAATCTTTATCCATAAATTAAGATGTTTCAATGCGATTAAGCAACTTATTAGCCTACCTCTATCTTCCCACTTCCCTACTAAAAACATTCCAGATAAAATCTGCATATCAGCTGCGACCAATGAATTCCAACTGAACTTGAATCACCGCAGCATCAGCTTAACTGAAACATCACCTAATGCTAATTAATTTCTTTGTTCAAATTAACATGTGTAAAAACTTTTTGATAACTTAATTATTGTTTTCATATTTCTCGCTCTTCGTCTGGGAACAAACAGAACGTTCATAATGTGAAAAGATGTTTTCTGATTGGTACTTTTGTCCGTTTGTTGTTTCTCGCAAACGGAATCTTAAATTAGATATGCACGAAGCTATTTGTTTTGCGTGTATAAATTAACAAATTCAGCTATAAATGTCAATGTACAGCTATAGGGAAGGGAATTGAATGCCTTCCTGTCGGATCTGAATTACTCTTAGATTTTGTATTGAATTTTATTTGTTTTCATTTCCATAAACTCGTTGCGTGGAAGGTCTGGAATCGGTGAAAAATTTAGATTCTAGCATACATTTCTATTTGTTAGCAGATCATCATCATTTGCATTCGTAAACAGTGTCAGGCCACCCTTATTTGTCTACAACCTGATCAAATAATTTATGCATTTCTAAAAAGTATGTTACAATTGATTCACACTCAAACGTCAATTGAAACATTTGTCTTGGTTGTTAACACAGACCAGTGGAATCACGGTATGCATGTTTGCTTTTACTTTTATTTGGTAGAAAGGATTAGACATGGCCTCGGAGAAATTGTTTCTTTCATTTAATGGACGTTCTGGATTATGTAGTGCTGTATGTTTTGCTTACTGTTCTTTGCTGCATCAAAAATTTGCCTTGATACGATTAAATGCTTTTCGAATATTCATTGATCTTTAACCATATAACTTTTTGGTATTAATTCGTTTTTAAAACACATTCAAATTGCTTTCCACTTCTAATACAACTCGGTGTGGATGAAAAAATCATATGAATCGGCCGAAACGCTACACTAGCAAATTAGTATGCAAATTAATTTCTTAGAGAAACTTATGGAAAAACGGAGGAAGATTTGCGAGTTATTCAATATCGTTTGTCTTTTTTTTTTGTTAGAGGGCAATAACATTGATATACTTAAAACTCGCTTTAATAGCCATTCTTTTTAAACTATAACCAGATGGTTAAAATTTACCATTCATCAAAAGATTACCTGCTGATGCTTGCTAAGGAGTGTGAGACTTACTACAAAATATATTCTAATAATCTAATTTATTGGAATCAACTGAATTTTATCGCTGTGGCGATCATTAGGAACTCATTATGTTCTGAATCAATGCAAAGAGGATGAGCTCACAACTCAAATAAACGATAAAACCAAAATGATTTTCATTGGAACTAAAGATTTGTTGGCAGTTTACGGAAAATCTTAGGAGCACCCAAAATATCTCAGACCAGTGAACCCAAAGTCTTTTTCATATCCGATATTTGAGCTTGATATGCGAAAATAATGCCTGGGTTCTTGTAGTAACAGTCTAACTGCCGCTATGGAATTGGTGCATTCATTCAGGCTGAACTAAAATTAATCAGATTATTTACTTTAATCTAAATTAAAATCCTTGAAAAATTAGAATGTTTACTTTTTCAGGCACAAAGAATGGGTATTAATATAATATCAAAACTGAATGTTAACGCATATGTTGTGGGTCCACTTGCAGTTCACATGAAATCCGCAACGTGGATAATTGCAACAGAGAGTCCATTGCCAAATTAGGATTTCAAATTTTGAAATGGATTCTCGCTTGCCATATCTTCTAGGGCCTATGCAAGTTGGAAACACCGTTTCAACTACCTCCGACGTATCATTCAACGTCAATTCTACTCGGCGAATTTACCGATGACGAAAGCAAGTAGTGGAATGGACTGACAATAACACTTAAACGTGCATGTTGCACCTAATAACGAGCAAACAAACAAGCATGTTATTTCCCTCTTCAGGAAGTTTACTCAGCCGAGATGATTTCGTTGCAATCAAGCAGAAAACACCACCTATTGACAATTTGTTCATATAAAATTTGGTTCGACCAGACCGTGTCTTTCAAGTTGCACTGTCTTCGCTGGAGGGAGAGTGTCAAAAAGTCCGCCATCATAAAAGTTAACCTTGACACAAATTTCCGCGGGCAGTGAACGTTTTTGGTTAGTTACCGGAGTGTTGAGTGTCCCGAGTGCTGGAAAATTCGGTGAGAAAAAAGCTAACTCGGATAAGATGGCGGCGATAACGACGAATATATAGCCTAAGAAGAAAATATATACTGTATGTCCTGCGAATCCATCAAGCACCCTAGGAAAAACTGCATGTGTTAGTTACTTTACGCTAAGCATTATTCATCCCGAATGGTGATTTGCACTTGTAGATGCCCAACTGGCTCCGGGTACATTCAAAAGATACATAGTTAAGCACTTACCACATCGTTTAAGCTCACTCGAAAAGTCACAGGCGCCTGGCACCGCCTGTCATTGATCCGTTCGTGTTTTTTGACCGATCCATTAAGCGAGCTCAGGCCAAGGTACTGGAAAAGGGAAAACACCAAGATAGAATCACTCCCAGGAGGCGATTACTTGCGCCCTCCACGCCATTATCCATGCAATTTTTTTCTTCAAATTCAAATGTGCTTTAATGATAATATTATAATATTCCTAGCGTACATGTTACTTATATCAAATTTCAATTGAAATTGACTTAGCAATGATGAACTGCCATAAAAAACAAAACCGAAAAAATCACGAACAACTTCAAATGACCACAAATAATTTGGTAACCGCCATGCAGCCACCAAAACCTAAACTGCTCCGTCTCAGCTCGACTAGCCTCAACACATCTTGTAAAAGAAAATCGTCATTGAAACCGTTAACCACGCGAGCTCAAATTCGAAGGATATTCTTTCTTCTTATTGGTGGCCCAAAATAAAAAAATATACCGATTCATGTCCAAATACACGAATGCTTCTGGAGGAATGAAGCCAGCGGTGAGACAAGTCTCAATGTGCCCGTTGGTAACATACATTGAGAGAATTTCGCTCACAGTTATAGACTTCACGATATTATTTCGAGCAAACTTCAAAATATATGCATAATGTCTCATCAATTTTTGAAAAATTATTTGATTCCAAATATAGTGTTTCCAATCCATTGCAGGATTTGTGTAGACTAGTTAATGCGCGAAGATATTTTCTTTCGAAAATTCGTATCATTTTCATTGTAATAGGGGTACTCGTCCAGTTTTCTAACACATGGCGTAACTTGATTTTTATTTCAGTGATTCACCTTTCCAAATATGTGCTGGAAAGCTACTGTCATATAGTTTCAGAATCAGTATGTGTCATATAGTTGAAGCGTAAACAACAATACTTTTTTTACTCTGAAAATGTCGAATTTTGTGCCGAATAAAGTGTTTTTGCGGGGAGTACTTCTTCATTGAAGTAAAAGGCTGCCAAAAGTCATCGTATTTCTGGCTGAGTGTACGTGCCAGAAGTGGTTTGCACGGTTTAAAAGTGGCGATTTTGACTTGGACGACGGTGAACGGCCCGGACAGCTAATAAAGTTTGAAGATCACGAATTGGAGACATTGCTCGACCAAGATCCATCCCAAACTTGCAAAATCACTTGGTGTCGCTCAACAAACCATTTCCGATCGTTTAAAAGTAATTTTTCACAATAAAGCTTCAATTTTCGGAAAAAACCCGCACGAATTGACCGGTACCTTAAACCTTAAAATCACGCCTCGTCGTCAAATTTCCATCAAATACAAGAAACGATTTTCCATACAACATATTGTATTACGCAGCATGGCAACAAGGTGTCTGGGGAACTTGTCCTACAGGAGCTTAAATATTAGTCCGTCGAACCAAACCGTATCGAAGGCTTTTTCCATATCAATAAGACACACTCCAACACATTCTCTATTGATTAGCGTTCGAGGATACTTTCGCTATTGCATATATGGGTGCATGAAACCAAACCAAACTGGCAATATTCTCAATGTATTAATGCTTTTTTTAGTATATCTTCAAAAACTTTGCATATATTAGGAAGCAAGCTGTTCGGCAATAGCTTTAAAAGCACGAACATTTTTTTTCCTTTCATCAAGATCAAAAATATTATTTGGGAAACATCAATTGTGTAACATTTTGTTGAGCAATGTGCAACAATTTTTAATATCGACTTCAGGAAAATTAAGAATACTGTCAATACCATATGATATTTGCTGTTTTCCCTGCCAGAAATAAAACACTAGCGTTCATAGCTGGCAAAATAATTAAGAAGATTTCCGCTTGCTATGAGATTAGAAGTCAATGCTTCATTGAAATGACGAAGACGTCTGCTGTTCAGGCTGAATTTGAATTCGGAAACTTTTGCTTCAGCAACTTTTGAAAGTATTTGCCTGTCTTTCTCAGGGTTTGATAGATGGACCAGCCCAAAATGATGGTTCTGTAAACCATCGTATATAATCCTATTTCCATCTGTATCTGTAGTTGTATTATCAATTTTGATACCAGCTCTATCTAGAAGATCTATCACACTATCAGAGGCTTTAATATTTGACACGTTTGCCCGAGACTTCTTACATAATATATTTATTATTCACTTTTGTGAACACGCTATCTGGGTTCTGCGGGCCAATACTCCTTAGTTTCTCCGCCCATTGGTTGCTGACTTCACTCCAGTAGTTTGAACACATTATGTTCCAGACATTCTTAAGGTGGTTTTCGTCCTGAAATTGCCGGCAAATATTGTTGACGCATGTGAGAAGAATTCGTTTTAATCTTTTTAACCTTGTGATTGTTGGTGTTTCATATCCTTTCATATTGTTCCGATGCTTAATCTTGAGAACTACTTTCTCAATGGTCTCTAGTATCAGCTTCTCTAACTTCGACAAAGAGGGATCTATTTCATCGTTAGTTAGGTTCCTGTCAAAAGGAAATATTGGGTAAGACCATAATTGTTTTACAACAATTTCAATATATCTATCAGAAGAAGTTCTTATCACCAAGTTTTTGGTATACATGTATGTATGTTTATGGCATCTTCAAACAGCTTTTGTAAAAAATTACATATCTTGTATTGAATACCAAGAGCCCCCTTTTTAAGCTTGGTGTTCGTACTTCTTTCATAATTGTTGGAAATGTAAAATCCCCTTTGCAGGAAACCATTGTTAAAAAGTAATGAAGGGTGAGAAAATTGAAAGAAGTCAAAACGCCAAGGAATACTGATTGAATTTTCTTTGATGACTCTACTCTTATGTCTTTTATGATTGACAGCTTCTAACGATTACATCTAAATAATTCGCTAAACTTTTTTTTAATGGCATCATTTCACCCTTTTTACATCAACATTCTTCTCTAACAATTTTTCAGAAAAATTATTATTAAAAATATGCAACTCATTTATGTAGCTGCAAAACAATTCCATAAGTAATCTAAATAATGTTTTTCTGCAATAACCAATCATGATGCTTCAATATTCAAAGCCGGAAATTAATCATTCAAAAATGTTTAGTTGTTGTTTTTAATATATTCAAATATGTGACCAAATCATGAAAGGAGAAAGCAAGATGAGCTATGAATTGGAGCCAAAGGCGACTGTTATTTTATGAAGAATAGATTGAAATATAAATTTGTGTCAAATTGTTTTTGCCATGTGGAAGCAATAGTTAATTACACTCTAAACAAAAAAAATGGAAAGTACACACATTGAAATATACAACAAAATGTACCTTGGTTTATTGTTGAACTATCTACTAAAAATGTTTTACCAATATAATATGTAGAGCCATACAAAAAAGGTTGTGAAATTTTACATCCCACTTGTAGAATTTCTCAATAACAGAGTGTGAATGATTCCGAGTCAAAATTTGAAGCCTTCTTTTAGTGACGAAAGTCAGTGTGGAAGCTTGAAATTTTCTTTCCTTGTACGCATTTCGTATAAAAAATATTTTCAGTTAGACATATATGCTGGATTACGCCCGTAGATTTCAGAGGGAACGGATGCAAAATGCATCGAGAGAGTTGAAGTATTGCATAATGTGGTGTGAAGTTGGAATGCTATAAGCTGTTGATTTGTATTTCAAATGATTTTGGCGTCTTGAACTAATTAGATTTTCTGTGCGGCAATTGTAATTAAAACTAAACAAAAGATTAAATTATATTTACTCTACTAAGGATACGTCCCGGGCATGCTCCCAATAGCTGCTTTTACAGTTCCACACACACATCATTCATTTTTCTTGTCCCGACAAAAAAAAATTGCAATCACATTAAAACTTTTCAGTCCAATTCGTTATCACTTTCGCGACACTTTTACAATATATTTAACAATAGTTATCTTAAAAACATGTGTTGTCTACTATTTCAAATTCAAGTTGACAAGATATTTCCCGTCAACTTTTGAATTTTCACGAATCATATGTTTTCAATCATATGGCTGATATTTCGTTGACAATTCGGTGGTCAAAGTATAAGAGAAGATTGGGATTTACCTGAGAGAAGCCAGAGAGCTGCATGAATGTGTGGATATTCTAGCGGCGGCGTGCAAGGTGGATGTATGTAGGAAAAACCTCCACTCACGTATGAATGATAATAAGTATTTTTCGCGTCCATTACCTTACATGACTTTGGCTACGCCGTTCAATTTTTATTCGGAGTTTGGATCATGGCTACTACATGTATACTTTGGTATTAATCGACCGCAAGATCTGCTCAGGTAAAAAGAATGATCATTTACACATATGTACTTCAAAATACAGAACGAGTAAAAACTAATTTCATTGAGTTTTCCGCTATTTTAGAGTTGTATAAACCACATTGGTTGAAAATCTTAGAAATCCACAAGTTTAGTGTATTATCATGAAGAAGGGATTTTCACTCTTTTCTGGCTATTTCCTTCATGTTTACCACTGGATCTAGAATTTATCCTTTTCGTTTATTCACGAAAATCCACTCAATTTTTACTACCATCACCAATGAGATGGGCGAAAATTGATGAAACAAGGATGGACATTTATTTAAACGTATTGTCGCGTGTTATTGGTTCGCGGCCAATAATTTTAATGTTCCGGGAAAGTGAAAACGCAATGTCTTTTAATTTAAGTTAAAAGAATTTATTTTATTACAAAAATGCACAATAAACAATTTAACAATTTAACACTTTCACTTATTTTAATTTTCACTATGAAAAAAATCTAACACTTGTCCATAAATTTCTTATCGCAATTGTCTTCTAAATCACTTCGCACTCAAACAATCAATCGTCTTTACTTCGCGTTCCACTATATCGCAGTTTTCTATCGCGGTTGTAATGAATCAACCCCCCCATTCATTCAGCTCGCCTTTATATAGGGTCTCTACCTATTCACCCATTTCTCGTACATTATCGAATGTTCTACCGAGAGGTACCTGGTAGATTCGAGCAAATTAATGAATGGAGTGACGTCACTTGCAGATGTTGATCATGCTTGTTGGGTTCTCGTGGGTTCGAGTAAATTCATTTGTTGACGCTGATTATGAAAACAATTGCGACAGCAGCTCGCAGAATTATTTGTACATGTAATTATTTGTACATGTAACACTGCCCCCACCTCAGTTCTTTTTGCCCCGAAAAGATGTGTCGCTATTTGTAGTCAATTCTCCCTGGGTGTAATATGGGGCAAGACGGTCCAGATGCACGATTTTCATTTTAGCTCTCGGCTTACGATGTTCCTGTATTCGGTATACGACGTCGTTGATTCGCTTTGTAACTCGGTATGGTCCCTCCCAATTATGTTGCAACTTTGGAGACCTACTCTTTCGCCGTTGCGGGTTATAAAGCCACACCAAGTCATCTTGCTGGAAACCAGTAGAATTAGCCTTTAGATCATACCTGGTCTTCATGCGGTCAGTAGCCGATTCGAGGTGTTTTCGCACTGTCCGATGTATCTGGTTCAACCGTTGTCTTAGATCACTTGCGTACTCCGAGACCGTTTGGGGTTTCTCAGGGGGTGTTCCGAACTTTATATCGGCTGGCAAACGAATAGTCTTTCCAAAAGTGACTTTGGCTGGGGCTTGGCCCGTCGATGCATGTTCAGTGGCTCTATACGCCATTAAAAATAGTGGGATATGTCGGTCCCAGTCCCTTTGGTTCTCGTCAACCATCTTGGTCAGGTGTTTATTGAGCGTGCCGTTGAAACGTTCGACCATTCCATCGGATTGGGGATGCAGCGGTGTTGTCCTCGTTTTCCGTATTCCCAGCAGCTCGCACATTTCGCCAAAAACTAGTGACTCAAAGTTTCGGCCTTGGTCCGAATGTAGTTCGCCAGGTACGCGGTATCTACTGACCCAATTTAACACTAGCTGTTCGGCTACAGTAGTTGCTTCCTGGTTGGGAATGGGGTAGACCTCGGGCCACTTGCTGAAATAATCGGGTACAACCAGCGTGTATCGATTTCCCCATTCAGATTCAGGAAAGGGTCCTGCGATGTCAACAGCAATCCTTTCAAACGGTACCCCCACGTTATAGGTTTGCATTTGTCCTCTTAGTCGTCGCTTTGGGCCTTTGACGGAAGCGCAAATTGTGCATCTACGACACCAGTCCTCTACGTCTTCTCGAGCGTGGAGCCAGTAGAACCTTTCCCGCAATTTCGCTAAGGTCTTGTTAACACCAAGGTGGCCTCCCGAGGATCCTTCATGCATTTCCTTAACCACATCGTGAATTCGGCTTTTGGGTAGTATAGTTTGCATCCTATAGGAGCTGTCATCCACCGTTTCCCATTTCCGCTTGAGTATGCCACCCTCAACCTGAAGGGAGTTCCATTGTGCCCAATAGCTTTTCAGGGTTGCGCCATGCATTGAAACGTCTTTCCACTCAGGTCGCCCAGTCGTCTCCTTCCATACGAGCAATGGTCCGATGTCTTCATCGGCTAGCTGGGGATTTCGAATCTCCTCCGATGACCAACCTTCATCGAATTCGGCCGTTATCAGTCGCAGATCAACGGGCGGTTCCTTTTCCTCAATCCGTCGGCAATGCTTGCAGTTAGCTGGACATGGGCGACGAGATAGGGCGTCAGCATTTCCATGAACTCCGCCCTTTCGATGAACAATTTCATAGTCGTATGACTGCAATCTTTCGATCCATCTCGCAACTTTTCCCTCGGGGTTTTTGAAGTTAAGTAGCCATCTCAGCGATGCATGGTCCGTTCGAAGAACAAATTTCTGGCCATATAGGTATTTGTGGAACTGCTTGGTGGCCTCTATTATAGCCAATAGCTCCTTCCTGGTCACACAGTAGTTCCTCTCAGTTTTTGAAAGAACTCGACTGTAATACGAGAGGACTCTTTCTTCGCCATTGATCTGCTGGGAGAGTACAGCTCCAATACCGCCGTTGCTTGCATCGGTGTCAACTACAAACATTTTTCCGGGTTTCGGATACACCAGCACGGGTGATTCACACAGCTTTTCCTTCAGGGTCTCAAAGGCTGTCTGGCATTGTTCATTCCAGACATACGGACGATTTTTCTCGGTTAGCTGGTGGAGACACTTAGCTATTTTGGCAAAGACTTTGACGAATCTTCGATAGTAGGTCGCCAGACCCAGAAAACTTCGTAGTTTGCGCTTTTTGTTTGGTGTTGGCCAACTTTTCACGGCTTCAATTTTCTCAGGGTCTGTTTTGACCCCTTCTGCTGATACGACGTGTCCCAGGTATTTTACTTCATCTGCGAAAAGAGTACACTTCTCGGGACTAAGTTTCAAATTTGCCAGTCGTAATCGGGAGAAAACCTCTTCTAAGTTCCGCACATGCTCTTCGAACGTTCTACCGATGACGATGATGTCATCTAGGTATACCAAGCAGGTTTTCCAGGTTAGACCACGTAGCACATATTCCATCAAGCGTTCGAAAGTGGCTGGAGCATTGCAAAGCCCAAACGGCATCACCACAAATTGCCACAATCCGGTCCTAACTGAAAATGCGGTCTTCTCTCGGTCCTTCTTGTCAATTTCTACCTGCCAGTAGCCACTCTTGAGATCGAGTGTAGAAAACCATTTTGCGTCGGCTAAAGTGTCCATGATGTCATCGATGCGTGGGAGTGGGTAACTATCTTTCTTAGTGACGTCGTTGAGCTGCCTATAGTCGACACAAAAGCGAGTGCTACCATCCTCTTTCTTCACTAGAACTACAAGCGCGGCCCATGGACTGACAGAAAGTTCAATAACGCCTTGTTTTTCCATGTCCGAGATCAGCGCGCTCACTTCTCCTTGTTTGGCTATAGGGAGACGTCTCGGTGCTTGTCGAATTGGCTTGGCTCCCTGTGTATCTATGACGTGAGTTACCATACTCGTTCGGCCTTGGTCATCCGGGCTTGTTGAGAAGATGTCACTGTACTTGGTGACCAGATCAGAGGCTCGTTTGAATAGCTGCACTGGCAATTTGACCTGCTTCAATATTGCAGACGTGGATTCCCGGGCTTTGTCTGTGTCTTGCCTCCTTTTCCAATGATGGTCGTGAGTAGCTTCCAAAAAGGTGATGGTGGAAACAGGCTGGCAGCTGCCGATGACTTCTCCCGCTTTGATGCTCGTAGTTGAGTCTGCGGTGTTAAGGACTCTAACCGGCACATATCCGTTCCTTAAAGATCTTACAACGCATCGTCCTAAAATCAAACTGCGTAATGCGGACGTCTTCGTTGGCTCTATCAGATAAGATCGGTGGTCTCCAGAGTCACCATCAAGCTTGGTCCATACAATGCTTTCGGAAGAATTCGGTACATCAGTGTCAGTACATACCACTACATTCATCTTGGGAATTTGGACGCTGGGATCCTCCATCAGTACTTCTACATTCTGCCATTTCAATACACGTTTGCCCAAGTCCAACGTGATTCCATGTGGTCGCAGAAAATCCATTCCGAGAATGCAGTCATCCATAATGTTCGCGACCAGAAAATTGTGTCGGAACACAAGGTCTCCCAACTGTATCTGGAGGTTGACCTCTCCATGAACAGGTGCAGTTTCTCCCGTAGCTGTCCGTAGTGAGAAAATTCTGCCCTTGTGAAGTTGTTGCTGTCTAACTAGGTCTGGTCGGATAATCGATCGGGTTGCACCAGTGTCGATTGTTATGGTGCAGTTTGCTCCGTTAACTTGACCCGGAAGGCATAAGCCCGCTTCTCCACGATGTAGTCTTGACACGGTGATGGTGGTGCTGGGTACGTCGATCCTCCTAGCCAACCTCTGCCCCACGAAGTTGGCTCTTACATGTTTCCCGACCCCTCTGTTTGAAGGGCTTCCATTCTGGGCTCCTGACTCGGTCTGGATCTCCTTCTAGCTGCACACCCTGGACAATAGCTCGGTTTTCTTCGCTTCTTGCAGTTTCTTTGTAGGTGCCCCTTCTCTCCGCAATTCCAGCATCTAGGCGCACCCTTTTGCATGCGGGTCTCGCTCAATTTCCACACGCTCACACCTGCAATCGTCTGTCACTACCTCACGATCCCGGGCAGTTGTACGAGTCACATTTTTCGCTGCCTCAAAGTTCAGACTGTAAGCCAATGCGTCCTTAACCGTTTGCTTTTGAGCTAAACGCACGGCTTGTTCAAATTCCGGGTCCTTTAGTGCGCTGATGAATGCTTCTGTCGCTGCATCATCTCGATGTTCTGGGTCGTAGGCTGGGTAAGCCAAAAGTGCTAGTCGGACAATGTATTGGGCTAGCTGCTGTAGGGTTTCACCAGACTTCTGCACCCGATGCCTTAGCTGCGACCGATAAATCTGCTTTAGATGATCGTCTCCATAACGCATGTCGAGCGCATTCATTATAGCATTCGAGTTTGATTGCGATTCAACGGGGATCGTCTGCAAAAGCTCGGCAGCTGGTCCTCTTAGAGCAAGAATCAGCGCAGTTGCTCGGTCCTGTTCATTCCAGTGATTTGCCCTTGCGGCAGCTTCAAACTGGGTCTTGTAAATACTCCAGACCGTTTGCCCATCGAATATTGGTGCTTGCACATTTCTGGATATGCTTTGCGCTGCGGTTATAAGCGGGGCTGGTGAAGTGGTTGCTACTGCCTTCGCAGCTTCCAATTCTTTTTTCACTTTTTCCATCTCATGGTTCATTCTTTCTTCGCCCTGGCTGACCTTTTCCTCGATCTGGTAAACCTTTTCTTCGACCTGGTCAACCTTTTCCTCGACGCCTTTAATTTGCTTGTTAAGACTACTGAGCTCCGCTTTTATTTCGGTGGAATTTGAAAATCTGCCTTGATTTCGATCGCTTGTTGATCCAGCTTCACTGATTGTTCATTAAGTTTCGCTGATTGTTCATTAAGCTTCGCTGATTGTTCATTAAGCTTCACAGTTAAATTAGATGACTGTTGTCGCTGCTCTTGCTGCATCAGCATTAACATTTGCAATATCGCATTTTCTGGCTCCTTTGATTTGGGTGTTTCTTCTTCTCCACCTTCTGCGCCTTGTTCCGCATCTGAGGGCTCACCCGCATCCAGATTCACGCCTTCCGACTCGATCGCATCACGCAAGCGTGCAATCAGTATGGCTTTTGTACCTTGTGTGGCCAGGTTTCGCTGTTCCAACTCCTCCTTGAGCTCCGATATGGTCAATTGATCAATTTTTAGATGTAAGTTTCTTGGCATTTTTATTGTTTCGGCTGTTTTTCTACCAGTTTCCACGTTAATTTTCACTATTGTGCACAAAAATGTTCAAAAGTTTTCACTTCCAAAATTTTTCTTTCGCACTTCTTGACACCACTGTCGCGTGTTATTGGTTCGCGGCCAATAATTTTAATGTTCCGGGAAAGTGAAAACGCAATGTCTTTTAATTTAAGTTAAAAGAATTTATTTTATTACAAAAATGCACAATAAACAATTTAACAATTTAACACTTTCATTTATTTTAATTTTCACTATGAAAAAAATCTAACACTTGTCCATAAATTTCTTATCGCAATTGTCTTCTAAATGACTTCGCACTCAAACAATCAATCGTCTTTACTTCGCGTTCCACTATATCGCAGTTTTCTATCGCGGTTGTAATGAATCAACCCCCCCATTCATTCAGCTCGCCTTTATATAGGGTCTCTACCTATTCACCCATTTCTCGTACATTATCGAATGTTCTACCGAGAAGTACCTGGTAGATTCGAGCAAATTAATGAATGGAGTGACGTCACTTGCAGATGTTGATCATGCTTGTTGGGTTCTCGTGGGTTCGAGTAAATTCATTTGTTGACGTTGATTATGAAAACAATTGCGACAGCAGCTCGCAGAATTATTTGTACGTGTAATTATTTGTACATGTAACAGTATTATAAAGCAAGTTATATTTTCCTTATTTTCATTGAAATTCAACCTAAATTGGCTTAATTTAAAAAAACTCAGCAGGCGTTCATTAAAAATTCCCTTGATACATATGATGACTTTTCCCTTTTAGATTCTAAAAGCTATGATATTTGATATCTCAATCGACTACATTTGAATTTTAGTACGTTTGATAAGACCTAAACTTTTGAGAGACCAACGTTTCTGACCTTTCTACAAAGTTGGAGCTTTCTAGCTTCAATAGTTTCTAAAGAAACTTGCTATGATGCACGGACAAACAGATAGACGGACGGATAAATAGGACGTAAACCTAGTAAATCTTTGCAAATTTTTTTTAAAAAACCCTGAAAAATCCCAACACAAACTACGTTTCAAATCCCATACTGGGATTTTTCTGAATATTTTCAGCCTCATTGTTTATATATTCTTCTGATTTATATTCACATAAGTTTTGAGGCATTCATGGTTTTGAAAAATCCGATTGCATGTTGCCAAACAATTTGTAAAAATAATTTTATACTATGCATTTAGCAAACTTTCTATTATAATACTTTTTCTTCTGCTTGTTAAATGCTCATTTTCATGCCATAAAATGCCACAACATTATTTAATGCTGGATTGGTGCTATATTAATCCACTCAAACACTTATCGATTTTTTTTCATATGTACTGAGAAGCTTGGCTGGAATTGAACCCACATTTCACCGATCTCAAGGCAGACTCAAGCATTTGTATGCTCGTAAAATCATATCGGAAGCCAAATTAAATCTCAACACTATCCAGCGTTGCTGGAAAAACGGCCGTTTTTCATACTTTCTCCAATTTCAATATATGGGGTGTTAAACGAAAGCTATCGATGAGTAGAACTCAATAAAAGTGCATTAAGGCAGCTTCGCGATACCTGCAATGACAGTTTTTTGCGTGGTTGGGATACTTTTGATTCCGAAACCATACAGCTGTAAAATCATCGGAAACGGGAGTCGGAAGTGCCTGAATATCAAAATCGCGCTGTTATTGTACTCAGGAACATAAAAAAATTAAAGATCTTCACTACAACGATATTCTGGAGTTCCTCGGAAAACGATTGGATTAAATGGAGTGCGTTGCTGGAAAAACGGCCGTTTTTTATACCTTCTCATATTTCAATATATGCTGTGTCAAACGAAAGCTAGTGATGAGTAGAATTCAATAAAAGTGCATTCAGGCAGCTTCGCGATACCTGCAATTGCAGTTTTTTTGCGTGTTTGGGATACTTTTGATTCCGAAACCATACAGCTGTAAAATCATCGGAAACGGGAGTCGGAAGTGCCTGAATATCAAAATCGCGCTGTTATTGTACTCAGGAACATAAAAAATTAAAGATCTTCACTACAACGATATTCTGGAGTTCCTCGGAAAACGATCGGATTGCAAGGAGTGCGTTGCTGGAAAAACGGCCGTTTTTTATACTTTCTCCAATTTCAATATATGGGGTGTCAAACGAAAGCTAGTGATGAGTAGAATTCAATAAAAGTGCATTCAGGCAGCTTCGCGATACCTGCAATTGCAGTTTTTTGCGTGGTTGGGATACTTTTGATTCCGAAACCATACAGCTGTAAAACAATCGGAAACGGGAGTCGGAAGTGCCTGAATATCAAAATCGCGCAAAGAATTCAATTAACTTTAAAAAAGTTTACCCTGAATCACCTGATATTCCTACAGTTGCCTAAATAACACCAAATTATGCAGAACTATTGAGTTGTTCGATATGTCATATCGTTTTTTTTCATGTTTTTTAAAGTAATCTTATTTATATTAATAACGAACATTAATCAATGTTATGTTGACCACATTATTTCTTTCGGTAAATTGAAAAATTCCATGTTTAATGAAGCCTTTGTTTTTAGAAGCGAAGAACTGGTCCAACTCATTTTCAACAGCCTGATCGGAATCGAAAGAAGAAGAATTAGTTGATTGGTTTTGAAGGGAGCGAAACAAATGATAGTCTGATGGTGCTAAGTCCAAATTGAGCTCCATTAATTTTTGACAACCTATCAAAGAGGTGCGGCGTCTGGCGTTACCATGATGGAACGTCACGCCTTTGCGATTGGCCAGTTCAGGGTATTTTTTCGTTCAATTTCGAAAGTTGACAACAGCAGACATTCGAATCAATGGTTTGGTTTCTTGGAAGCAGCTCAAAGTAGACAATATCCTTGTAATCCCACCACGAATAAAGCATAATCTTGTTTTGGTAAATATTGGCTTAAGATGTTGATTGTTGGGGCTCTTCTTGCCTGGTCAATGATCGTTTACGGACTACGTTATTGTAAACAATCCATTTTTCATCACCCGATATGATTCTTTTTAGAAATGGATCATTTTGGTTACGATTCAGCAAAGAGTCGCATATGTTAATGCGTATGGTGAAGTGGATTTTCTTTAATTTGCGAGGCCCCAAAACATCCAGTTCGTTTACGTAACCAGGCTGTTGCAAGTGCAAGTAAACAGTTGAACTCGATATGTCGAGCTTCTGTGCTATCTCTCAAGTTGCCATATGCTGATTAGTTTCGATTAAAGCTTTGATTTTGTCGTCATCAGTACTGGTTGGACGACCAGTATGTGGTGCATCTTGCACATTAAAATTTCCAGGACGAAAGTGAGCAAACCAGCGCTGACACTTGCGTTCAGTAAGGCAGTCCTCACCAGAAAGTTCACACAATCTCTTTTGGAAGTAAAACAATAAAAGATGCTCCCTTTGATTGTCTATTTCAAGTTTATTTTCAACCAACTGATTGCTTACTAATGACGCTCAGTCATTTTAAAATAGTATATAATAATTTAAGCCACGCAATCACTATTACATGGAATGTGTACACCACGTCATCTACGAAAAAAAAAAACGACATGAATTGTCGAACAACCCAATATGTTGAAGGAAACACATAAAAACTTGTAAAATGTAGATTCAGTTAAATATTGTGTTGATCGTTTATTTGTATTTTCGTGATTTCACACATCGTAAATGGTCCTGAACGTCCAAACTTTCAAAAACTTATTTTATGCATGATTTTTGAGGTATTTGCGCTGTAATGTGTGCTTGGCCTATAGTCAATACTCCATTAAGCATACTGTGTCATACAAGAATACTTTAGCTAAAAAATCGAAAATAGCTATATTTAAAAATGTTGCATAAATATGAACTTTAACTTTTTCAATAATTCTTAACGGTTAATGTAGCTTTCCAATGATTCTTACCGGTGAAGTTTTGCGACTCATTCTGAAAGTAACATATTTTCAACTTACTGCTCATTGTTTTTCCTTTAGTTTTTTCTATAACTATGGAAACGAACGTCCATTCTTTCTCCAGTGCCTCACGTAAAATGGTGAATCAAGCATGTCTTGGAGTCGTCTGTCGCAGATATTTTAAGCATACTGAAGGGTGTTTGTTAGAGGTAGAGAGCTGAAAAATGACAACACTGTTTCCGGTGACAGCCGATGTCTAAGTTCTCGGTTATTTTGACTCATACCGCACCAACGTTTGCAAACGCTCAGAGGAAAGATTGCAATAGATCAACAATTTCATATAAAAATCAACAAGTAGTTGTCGAAACACAATTCATTATCGTCTATGGCGTGAAAGCCCAAGCCAAGCCTTGGCCTTCAGAATTAATCTCCTCCAACTATCACGGTTCTGTGACCTCGTTGGCCATTTGATCACTCCCAACAAGGATCTGCTGCCATCTTCTATCATGTCTTCGCATTGATTCCTCAGTCTTCCCACTAGAAGTCTACCTTGCGCTCTACCCTTTAATGTTCTTTTGGCTAGCCGGTTTTCTTCCATTCTTTCTACATGGCAATTCCCGTAACTATACGCAAGTGGATCGTCAAATAGATCATACAAATCATCGTTGTAACGCAGGTTCGACTCTGTTTCTTGTTTCACTGGGCTGTAGATATTTTGGAGTAGTTGCCGAAACACAATTACATCCAAAAAAGTCACCGTTTGGTGTGCTCCATAGGCCGGTGGGATAATTGGTCCATATGTCTTCAAAAACAATGATGGTCCCAAAGTTACGTACAGTCAACGGTGAGTGATGCAGAGACATGATTAGAAACTTTTTGGTGTCGCAATTGGAAGGTATTAATGTTGCTGACATATGGTTTCAGCAGGACAGCACCATATGCCGCACAGCACGCCATACAATTAATTTTCTGAAAGACACATTTAACAAACAATCAACTTTACGAAATGGCCCGATTTGAAAAAAACTACTTTCTTTGGGGATATATACAGTCCAATGTCTGCGCCAATAAACGAAATACAATTGAGTACTTGGAAGCCAACATTCTACGCGGTATTGACAAAATATAGCTAGATTCACTGCGAAGAGTGTGTGAAAATTAGATTTCCAGATTACGCCACGTACACGAAAGCCATAAATACGAAATCATTTTAAATATTAATGAAAAAATAATGCTTTCTTGAATTTCAAAAGTATTATTCTTTGTAGTCAATTATTTCGTTTATTTGATATCCGCAGGAGAATTCTCTTTTTCTTGAAAAGACGTCGAGCCTTGCTTTATTGCGTGAGCAGACACGTTTCGACTCATTTGAGCCATTTCCAGTGTGCGACACTGATTCCTCGCGTTTCGACTTTTTTGAGCCACTTTCAGAGTCTGACACTGAAAATGACTCAAAGGAGTCGAAACGCATCTGCTCTTTCAATAAAGCAAGACCCGATGGCTTTTCAAAAAAATGTTTTTATTTGATTTATTTCAGTCTAAAGTTCTCCGCCTCTAAAAGAAACATCCTATATATCAAAGACCGCATTTTTTAGAGCAAGTGTTAAAATGCTTGAATCATTAATAAAATTTCAATACCTTTATGATTAGGATTCATTTTTTTTTCCTTGTAAATACCTATAATAATTTCGGAACACTGCCATGTTTAGTTATACCAAGTCTCATATCTATTTTATTTGTGTTATTTCCCATGGCGATGAAATACTCCAATCTTACTCTGAACAAACGATTTGATAATTTTCTTCTCCACCGTTGAAAGTACTAACAGTCTTCTACTTCTTGTGAGTCCTTGAGCTGCCCTGCGGGTTGGCTTATCGAAAACTTAACTGTTTTCTATGAAATCCTGAGTTGGCGGCTGATCAATGCGATGCTGTTTCGTTGTTTATGCGGATTTAAAATCTTTTTCCCAAAGTTTTTTTGTGAAGGCCATGGTTCTACGCAAAAAGCATGTCAAAAGTTAAAAACTGATGCTATTTTTTGAAAACTTTCAAATTATTGCCACCCGTCCTTCACTTACATTAATCGATTCCACGAAGAACGCATTTTAAATAAAAATAGCTAATAGGCTTAAAAATAAACTGTCAACCTGAATTTTTCTCCCATTTATCAGATTTTACCAATACACAATCTTGCTGTCACAACAATTTTCTCAAATATGAACCAAATCGCAAACTTCATTCCCCTTTATAGAAAAAATTTCAAAGATCTTGCTAGACGCAAATCTGTGATTTCGGTTCTGACTGTTATAACTTGGATTAAAACAAAATTAGTATAGAGGTTCATTGAAGTGTATAATGAAGCTCACAATAAAAAATCCAAGGTTAGAGCGTCTGGAAAAAATGGCGGTCGCTCAAATGTCGAAAAATATGCAAAAATGTGTTATTGTAATTGTGACAAGCACTTTTACCAATGTTGATGAGAGTTGGTCGTGTGAATAAAACTAAGTATCTAGTGAATAATAAATGAAAATTTAAGGCCAGGCCTCAAATCTTAAAATGGCGGCTAGTCAAAGTTGGAAATTTCAAAGGCTTCTTAAGTCATTTGTATGAAACTTGATGCTAAAATAGGTATTGCTAAGGTCTAATAATTTAGCTATTTTGGTGATCATCTTAGTGCAGGTTCCAAAGTGGAGGCTGTTTAAATATGGATTTTTTTCGGACTTTGCTAGCCTTATAGTGGCCAAATTTCCCAACGGCTTTTTAAGAAACCTTGAATTATAGGTTGCGAAAGTAAATACTTCCATTTTACAAAAACTGATGAAAGTTTGATGATAAATAAGAGTGTTTAAAATTTAATATTTTAGCTGCCATTTTCAATGAAAATCGAATATGTTTGTCCTATCCAAAGCATAACTCAGATTTGAATGTGATTTGGCAAACTGATTGATGATACTCTAAGAGGGAAAGCTTTTAAAGTGATTCAACATCAAACACTTCAGCAAGCAAAATGTTGAATATATTTTCATGAACATGTTTTGAAATGGTTTACATTAGTAGCATTCATGCAAACAATTATTAATTTATAGCTGTATTTGACTTTCAAAGTAGTGTCTATAAAATTATTATTTACTTATTGAAACTACGGGAAATTTGACTGCTGGTGGCACCAACGTGAATTTTGTGAACTGTTTTTTTTTATTTAAGCAATTATATCACTCCTTGATTCCTCAATCCAGTACAATCTGGGGAATTTTAAATTTTGTATGAGTAATTTGGATTCTTTTGAAATGAACAAGGTACATCGACATTACGGCTACCAATTTTAGGGCTCTGTAAAACGAGTTCCCCAAAGCCCTCCTACTTTCACGTCCTGTCTGTCTAACTGTCCGCCCGACCGTCTGTCTGCGCATCACAGCTAGTTTCTTCGGAAACTATGAAAGGTACAAAGCTCAAACTTTGTTTAAATGTCAGATGTGGTAGTCTTCCAAAAGTTTTGCGTTTATCGAAAATTTTAAAATTTTTTGCGGAAGTGACTATATTTTTTTATAAACAAGTTGGGTAAACAGACCTACGCTCATGTCAGAAGGGTTTTGTATTCAATTTTCAAAATGCAGTCACCAGATTGAATAAAGTCAAGAAGCATGTCAATGACGATTTTATTGGAGAAACTATGAAATTCGAAGATCATACTATTAGTAACAAAGTTGAAAGAATTTAGACTTCTGAGGTTTTTGTTCTTGTTATACTCTTAAATATCTCCCTTGATAATTATTTCAGATCTCCATTCGCGAGGGAAGAAACAAATTTTTCATGTATTTCCCCCCTGTACCCCCACTGAAGCAAAAACTGACAGTTTAACAACTATTTTGAAAAGCTCCCATGAAAACTTTCATTTCATACTCATATCGGCTACGTTTGATGAATTTTTTTTCAGGGGCCACTCTCCTGTACTGTTATCATCGATTAATGGCCAACTTTTCGAATCCTAGAATGGTTACAAAATCCTTTTGTTAGAAGCTCTCTCCCGCCTCCTTGACTTGTTTCACTTATGAGTATTAATTGTAGGTACTCAGCGTCAGTCATTCATTAAATTGAATCAAGTGTTCAAAGCATGCACCTTAAACGTTGAAGTTGGGAAAAAATAACTCAAAATTATTCAATCTTCGCATTTAAAACAGCCACTATTTTATTTTACGATTACTGATACCACTAGCTGAGCTGATTCTCAAAGCTATTCATGACACCTATCATTCCTGAAATTTTCATGCAAATCCTAGCAAAACTGTAGTGTTTGAGTCGGTAAAAAGCGCATGTTGTTCCATAGCCATATGTTGCCATAGTAATACATGCAGCGCATATTGTTCCATAGTAATACAGGAAAATTCAAACCGCTATAACTTCGCTAAATATGATGCAATCTTTATGAAACTTGCAGGGTTAATCAACCTTATAAATAGACATATGTGTACTGAATTTCATTGAATTTAAGGGTACCGTTAAGATTTTATTCAAGAAAACATAAAATCGATAAATCATACTATTACTAACAAAGTTGAGTGAATTGCGACTTCTCACGTATTTGTTGTTGTTGTACTCATCAAGGCCTACATTCTTGATTTTTTTCAGATTTTTCGGATGGAAGGTGTCCAATCGCGAGGGGGGGGGACACAAATTTTTCGTGTATTTCCCCTCCCTGTGCGCCCCTCGAAGCAAACTTTGCCAAAGTAAGACCTGTTTTGAAAAGTTCTCATCAAGACCTTTCATTTGATACCCATATCGGCTACCTTCAATGAAATTTTTTTTTCGAGGGGTCACTCCCCTACATGGGGAGACCGCCCTTAAATACCTTATAAAATTTTTTAGTAGTTGAACTTTGAAGAGATCACCACTTTACACCTACATACAAAATTTGATACTTTTAGCTTAAGTAGTTTCCGAGAAAAACTGCTGTGACACACGGACGGACGGACGGACGGACGGACGGACAGACAGACGGACAGACGGACAGACAGGACGCGATTTTAGAAGGGTTTTGTAAAATTATTTTACAAAACCCTAAAAAAGAAGAGGTGATTGGGACTCTAAAAATCTGAAATAAAAAGCTCAGATTATATATGAAGAGGTCCAAAAGAAAGCGGAAATTATGACAAATTTGTGTCTTTACAATGAAGCCCTCCTTTGATTTAAAGCTGAAATAAATCTACACATGTGATTTATAAACTTTTAAGCCTTACACAAATTTTGATTCCAATGGTCTCAATCAAATGTAAAGAAATTTAAGACCAAATATGATTTGCACTAGTTTTATGTTCTGGTGTACATGTACATGATTATTTTGTATTTAAAACACATGCAGAGTGAAAAACCGATTTTTAACTTCAGCTAGGGAGATGCGTTCAAGTCGACATTTTATGCAGAATCGTTTTTGCGTAGCCCACTATCAAAGATTTTCATGAGCTTACCTTCACACTATATCTTGTTCTAATAGCTAGAGTTAATGTAGGCTGATAGTTGTATGAATGTTCATTCTGTTTCACTTTGAAAAGAGGCTTGTCATTTTGATTTGGCAATCAACTCTGAAAATTATTGAAAGCCCTGGGAATATGTTTTCAAAATTGTTTGAAAACCCACCTTCTTCGAAAACCATGAATAAACTTATAATTGCTTTCAATTTGCTTAAAATCCCAACTTCTAAGAAAACCATGAATAAACTATAATTACGTGCTTTGCAAAGCATCGCTTGAAAAGTTTTGCATGCATAAATAAATGGTCTCCACATAAAGTGTACTAAAAAGTCTGACATACGAGTAAATGTACTCTATTCTGAAATTCGGTGTAAGGACAAACCATCGAAATGACAGGTCTAAAAATAGTAAACTTGTTAAAATCAGGTATCCGTTGGATTTATTAGTAATTTTTTTAAAGATTTGGATAGTGATGATTTGTTCTTTGGATAAAGTTTTGCCGAGCTTCACACTAATTTTGCATTTGTGATCTAACATTTAATACCGAAACAATGACCAGACACTAGCAATTATTTTTTATCAAAACTTTAATCTCCCGTCAAACTCCTGAAAGTTTTAAATTATAGATTTAATTTTCATAATGGCATTCAAAATTTACCTTGTTACAAATTAAAAAGCAATTTCGATTCTCTTCGAAAAAGAAAACAATTTAGAAGCCATAGAATCTGAAAATAAGAATAATTTGTCTAATTCTTAATCCCTTTGGCAATACATTCGTTAGATAACTTCAAGCAATTCTACGAGTCTGATGAAACAACAAAGTTGAATGGCATCGTCTGTGAACTGATCAATTTAAAGAATAGAATGCAATTAAATCTTTAAGTTAGCAGTCATCAAAATAGTCTGTCGAAATCGACTCTTTCATATTCAGTCAAAATAAAAGAGTAGGAAAAACAATAGAATCGACGAAATCAATAAAAAATAGCGTTGTTTCAGTTTGTGCAATTTCATAGAACATACTCGTAGACACTAACATGGCACTATTGTTAGTTCGAATTCCTGTTTAAATTTTATTGACTGCGATAAAGATTTAACCATAGTTTTTTCCTCTCGTCCATGCTTGCCCGCGATTGTGGTACATGCTGAAACGGTAGTTGGATGCCCATGCCCACATATGAAACAAAGTAAATACGCTCATGCATAAATTGCTCGATATTCGCTCATTGTTTGCGCTTTGAATAGCAAAATGATGGTTGTTTGAAATCGTTTTTCATTGCTCAACAATTGCCAATGAATGCAAAATAGCAACTGGTCAACGTTGCGAGAGAATACAAATAGGTGACCAGGAACAGAATGAAGTCAACAAAAGCTGAATCAGCCATTTGACAAATTGTCATACGCCACCGTTTGAAGGCAACAAATCCGCCCACGGCTAACTCACTCTTGTTAGCATCGCTCAAGGCAGTGGGTCATTACACGAATTAAATGGAAAGTAGACGATATTATCTTAACTGTGCTCCTGTAAAGTAGCAATGCCGTCTTTTGTGCATCTGCTTCGGTTTCTTAATCGATCATTTAATTAGCCATTCGCGATAAGTCTAAAACGCAACTTGGATGTGTATAGATATCGCCGATATATTGGAAGAATGCTCTCAGACCAGTTTGCATTGATTGCGTGACGGTTGAGGAAATTTAATCATGAATGGGTTACCAAAGTTTACAGTAGAAGGGGAAGTAGCAATTTGTATTGCGTGATGTTTAATTGATGTAGATGCTTATCGGTGAAGTTTCAAAAGATGCGTTGGGTTAGCTTCCCATGGGAAGGCATTTATCTTTTCTTATTGCCGCCCTATACGACAAATAGTCGACCTCGACTTTTGTTTCGTGGACCGATGTCTTATCCTGTGCAAACCGGCTTTAGGAGCCCAGAGAACTACGGCAACTCTGCAGTTTCTTGGAAATAACCATGTTTCCAGCAAATTTCAAAACTACAAGAGTTAGCGATCTTCGCTATTTGAGTAGAGCGACGCGTATTTGAGATGGTGTCTTCTTGACTTCAATCAACCAAACTAATTAAAGGTGATCACATCATTTGAAGATTTTTCGAGCTTGAATGCAACTTATTCGTCAAGCGGATGGTAGAGATTTCATCAGTTTATTCGTTTGGTTCAAAGTGGTAATTATGAACAGCTTGGACTTAGATATCGCAGTAATCATAAATCGAAGAAAGTATCTGCATATAAATTATTCTAGGACTCCTCCGTCTGTTTTAGATGGTATTACATTGAGTAAAGATTTTTTGTCGCCAAAATTATGGTTAAAAGGATACGAATTAATAAACAAGTTGGGTAAACAGACCTACGCTCATGTCAGAAGGGTTTTGTATTCAATTTTCAAAATGCAGTCACCAGATTGAATAAAGTCAAGAAGCATGTCAATGACGATTTTATTGGAGAAACTATGAAATTCGAAGATCATACTATTAGTAACAAAGTTGAAAGAATTTAGACTTCTGAGGTTTTTGTTCTTGTTATACTCTTAAATATCTCCCTTGATAATTATTTCAGATCTCCATTCGCGAGGGAAGAAACAAATTTTTCATGTATTTCCCCCCTGTACCCCCACTGAAGCAAAAACTGACAGTTTAACAACTATTTTGAAAAGCTCCCATGAAAACTTTCATTTCATACTCATATCGGCTACGTTTGATGAATTTTTTTTCAGGGGCCACTCTCCTGTACTGTTATCATCGATTAATGGCCAACTTTTCGAATCCTAGAATGGTTACAAAATCCTTTTGTTAGAAGCTCTCTCCCGCCTCCTTGACTTGTTTCACTTATGAGTATTAATTGTAGGTACTCAGCGTCAGTCATTCATTAAATTGAATCAAGTGTTCAAAGCATGCACCTTAAACGTTGAAGTTGGGAAAAAATAACTCAAAATTATTCAATCTTCGCATTTAAAACAGCCACTATTTTATTTTACGATTACTGATACCACTAGCTGAGCTGATTCTCAAAGCTATTCATGACACCTATCATTCCTGAAATTTTCATGCAAATCCTAGCAAAACTGTAGTGTTTGAGTCGGTAAAAAGCGCATGTTGTTCCATAGCCATATGTTGCCATAGTAATACATGCAGCGCATATTGTTCCATAGTAATACAGGAAAATTCAAACCGCTATAACTTCGCTAAATATGATGCAATCTTTATGAAACTTGCAGGGTTAATCAACCTTATAAATAGACATATGTGTACTGAATTTCATTGAATTTAAGGGTACCGTTAAGATTTTATTCAAGAAAACATAAAATCGATAAATCATACTATTACTAACAAAGTTGAGTGAATTGCGACTTCTCACGTATTTGTTGTTGTTGTACTCATCAAGGCCTACATTCTTGATTTTTTTCAGATTTTTCGGATGGAAGGTGTCCAATCGCGAGGGGGGGGGACACAAATTTTTCGTGTATTTCCCCTCCCTGTGCGCCCCTCGAAGCAAACTTTGCCAAAGTAAGACCTGTTTTGAAAAGTTCTCATCAAGACCTTTCATTTGATACCCATATCGGCTACCTTCAATGAAATTTTTTTTTCGAGGGGTCACTCCCCTACATGGGGAGACCGCCCTTAAATACCTTATAAAATTTTTTAGTAGTTGAACTTTGAAGAGATCACCACTTTACACCTACATACAAAATTTGATACTTTTAGCTTAAGTAGTTTCCGAGAAAAACTGCTGTGACACACGGACGGACGGACGGACGGACGGACGGACGGACGGACGGACGGACGGACGGACAGACAGACGGACAGACGGACAGACAGGACGCGATTTTAGAAGGGTTTTGTAAAATTATTTTACAAAACCCTAAAAACAATGAATCAAATTTTATCATATATCTTACTTGAAAAGATACAAGGCAAGATACGAGAAATGTTGGTTCTTTCATCACTCGTAACTGAGCAACATTACTCAAAATGTGAAAAGAATCATGGTTGTGAAAGCAAGGGCAACAGATATCCTCGAAATGAAAATTCAACTAACTATACAACTAACTTTACTTACTCTACTTACTTACAAGTAAAATAAGAGTTGTTTTAGAAGTATAAGTGTATAAGTGCTCTCAAACTTAATATAATCTTACTCTAGAGAAAAAGAATGGAAGATGTTGCAGCCATTTGAAATTCCAAAGACTGTAATAAATAGCTAACTGAAATGATATGACAAAGGGTTCCCTTCTATTGTATATATAGTCAGCCCGGGCTGATATAGAAGTAAAAAACAATTGGCAACTGCTATTTTATTAGCGAAATGTCTTGAGGATGGTAGTAGTGAAGTATTGTCAAATTTGTGACCTCTATAATTGGTAGAACCTCCTTAATCCTCCGCACAGCTCTAGAACATCGGAGCCTATAGATGTCTGCGGAGAGCTCCCATTGGCCCCACCAACTCTGGATGAAGTTCGTTCCATAATCAAAGCCCAAAAGAATACTAAAGCGCCGGGCATCGATGAGATTCCAGTGGAGCTCATCAAATATTGTGGCAGTAGTGTTCATCAAGCTATTCACAAAGTCATTCAGCACTTTGGCAACAAGAACATATGCCGTAAGTGTGGAGCCAATCAATTATATTCCTTATCCACGAAAAAAGTGACAAGCTACAGTGCGAAAATTATAGAGGCATATCACTACTTTGTACGGAGTACAAAATATTTTCTAAAATCTTAGAAAATCAAATCGGAGCATATGCCAACAGTATTATTGGGGAGTCCCAGGGTGGTTTTAGAGCAGGTACATCGACAATAGACCACTTATTCACAGTCAATCAGGCACTTTAGAAATGCTGGGAGTTCAACATAGACGTACGCCAAATTTTCGTCGACTTTAAGCAAGCGTACGACAGTATTGATCGTAACGTACTATACCAAATAATGCTTTGCTTTGCCATCTCAGCCAAATTAGTCCATCTTACCAATGTGACAATGACGTCAACGACCTTCAAAGTCCGCATCAAAAACTAACTCACCGATGCCTTTGACATAAATATTGGACTAAAGCTGGGAGATCTGCTGGCCCCATTGCTATTCAATTTGGCTCTGGAGTACGTCATAAGAAAGCTACCTGTCGATACACGAGGTACATTACGATACAAATCAAGCCAAGTAGTAGCCTATGCGGACGACATCAACATTTTGTCACGGTCATTAAAAACTCGACAGCGAAGCAAAACTAGTTGTAAAGTAAATATAAAATTTGAAGGAGCACCCAATATTTTACCAAGCTATTACGGACCAAAATGGGCAGAAAAACAACTTTTGCCATCGCTTGTTGAAGCATTTGAAACCCACAGTGAATTAAATGTCCAGGAAATATGAGACAAACAAGTTGAGTAACAGACGTACGCTCATGTCAGAAGGGTTTTGTACTCAACCTCTCACAAATGCAGTCACCAGCAACGAATAAGGTCAAGAAATATGTCAAATAGATGTGCGTGTTTAAAAGATAATCCATTGTTTTTCTATTTTCAGTGGTCGCCATTTAGTTGCAAAGCAACAAAAATCACTCAAATCATGAATTCCCAAAAATTTTAATGTTATTGCCTTTTTTTGAAAATTTCAAGAAGATTAAATCAAAAACGTAGTGACTGGTTCGATGGAAAGTCCATAAAATATCAAGATCATGTGTTATTGATGTTGTAATTGGAGAAATTTTAAATGGCTATAACTTCCATGTATATATCATTCAATTTTCATCTAACTTACAAAATTTAAGGACCTTTTGTAGGGCCACTTAAATCTTGAATTTCGTTCAGTTTAAGCATACCTATACGATTTTATTGAGGAAAATGTGAAATTCGAATATCATACTATTATTAACAAAGTTGAGCGAATTTTGACTTCTAAGGTATTTGTTGTTATTATACTTATAAACACCTACCTCTATAATTTTTTTCAGATTATTCGGATCACAGGTGCCCAACCGCGGGGGGGACACCGATTTTTCTTGTATTCCCCCTCCCTGTGCGGCGCTCGAAGCAAAAAGTGTCAAATCAAGACCTGTTTTGAAAAGCCCTTATCCAGACCTTGCATTTGATACCCATATCGGCTACGTTTGATGAATTTTCTTTCAGGGGCCACTCCCCTATATCGGGAGACCCCCCTTAAATACCTTAATAAATTTTTTTTTGGTTGAACTTTGAAGAGAGCACCACTTTACTCCTGCAGACAAAATTTCATGTTGCTAGCTTAGGTAGTTTGCGAGAAAAAGTTCTGTGACACGGACGGGCGGACGAAGGGACGGACAGACAGGATACGATTTTAGTAGGGTTTTGTAAAATTATTTTACAAAACCATAAAAAAGGGCAAAATCCATAACCAGACTTGCTGATGATAGTGCTTGTCGACCACTAACTTTGATTAGTAAATGATAATTTCGCGGCAGTTCGGGACCCAGCAGATACAAACAAAAACTTAATGAACCGCAAAATACCGACTAGTTTTTATTTTTTTAATTGCATTTGTACCGTTGCATCTAATTGACGAAGTTTCATGCAATAGAGTCGTCTTTATTAATTGGATCTGATCATGACAATATGGAACAAAAACTTGCAGATTTGATACCTAGTCAAGTGCTAATCGATAGTGGCACTTGCAAAATAGCACACCAAATGGTATCCACAATGAAGTTTTTGTAAAATTCTAAGTGGCACAAATTCTACACAAACATACTATACGAGTATTTGTGGTGCCATTCATAAGCTCATTGATCAAGAGTTGGTATATACGAGTAATTTACCTTCATTTCACATTCCTTATAGGCTGCCACTAAAAATATGGTAAGCTATAGGAGAAGATCCTAAAAAGTGTTTTGAGGAAAATGAAAAAAGGATATAACATGCTTTCGAAGCGAAAATGGGTTTGTTAGCCTACCGCAAATTTCTCGGCAATCCAAAATTAAGGCCTGAAATACATGGGCTCAATATAACGTTAATAGCTGATTTGGGCGCAATTCCGAAAGGAATTTCCAGTGTTAAGTCAATTAATATTCCAAAATACACTGAGTTAAGTGGTAAAACTAAAGATCTTTATCCAAGGCATTATTCTTATATGCCGATATCTTTGTATATATTGCTTTACACGGGCCTGATATTATTTTCTTTTGCTCCAATCGGGCAGTTATCAGAAGAACCTTTGGAAGGGCGACATAAGATACTTGAGAGAACACCATACAAGGAAAACCTCTCGTATTGATACCAATACTCGTATGCATCTTATGAAAATGCTTCTCTTTTCATCAGATCCTTATATGTCTACTATAATATCTACTATGACGTTATTTTTACGGATTTTTCTAAAGCCTTTGGTTCAGTGGATCACTCTCTCCTGTTTGAGAAACTTTTAGGGTTCAATGTCCCTAATTGTCTCTATTCCTGGCTTCTCTCTTATGTCCTGAATAGTCAATGTGTAGTCACTTTAAACTCTTGCTACTCTTCTTCATTTCACCCGAGCTCGGGAGTTCCGCAAGGTTCAATACTTGGCCCCATACTATTTTTACTTTTTATCAATGATCTACCTTCTGTTATCACATCCCCCTGTCTCCTTCATGCTGATGACTTCAAGATTTTTCGAGTTATTGATTCCCTTTTAGATGTGGATATCCTTCAAACCGATCTTAAGCGTCTTAGTGACTGGTGTGAATCAAACCATCTCCCCATAAATGTTTCCAAATGCCATCAGATGACATTCTCCTATAAAAAAAATGTCCTCTTCTCTCAACGTATAGGCTTGTTGGTATCCCTTTGAGCAATGTAACCTCCTTCAAGGATCTTGGTGTGCTTTTCGATTGTACACTGAAGTTTGATCTCCACATTGCTCTAATTATTAAGAAAGCCTCTCGCTTAACTGGATTTATTTTACGATCCGCTTCGTCATTTCAACATATCAGATCCTGTATGTGTCTTTACTTCTCACTGGTACGTAGCCATTTGGAGTACTGCTCCCAAATTTGGAGTCCGTACCACAGGAAGCTCATCGATGCTGTTGAGTCAGTTCAACGCAGATTCACACAGTCTCTATTTTTCAAATTCAACCTTCCTTACTCCCCTTATGAAGACCGATTTCATACTTTGAACCTTCCTACCCTTGAGTCCAGACGATCTTTCCTTGACGAATGTCTTTTGTTCAAGCTTCATTATTGCCTTTTACTTCAAAATTTATGCAGGCAAATAAATACATTCGACGCGGCTCGCCCTAATAGATCCTCGCTTCAATTTCAGGTTCCGTATGCACGTACTAACACCTTCTTCCTCTCTTCTTTGCTACGCTTACCTCGTTTGCACAACCAGCAAAGGCTTGGTGCTCTACCACAATCTCTTGGCGTCTTCAAAACTTCTTTAAAAAATCAAATTTATAAATATTCCTATTAATTTTAATTTTTAATATCGTATTGTGATCTTTTTTCTTTAATTTCTGCCATATTTTGGATTCATATATTGGTATTTAAATTTTCTATTAATTGACTTGTAATTGGACTACTAGTCTGTAAGTTAATTTCTGAAATAAATAAATAAATAAATAAGAAATGTTAGCTCTGAACAACATAAAAAAATTGATGAACATTTTTTAAATTACTTAATTTGAAGAGAAAATGATAGTTTTGACATACAATAAAGTGATTTTGATGGGGGATAAGTTTTTTGTTCGTAATTTTTTGGAAGTTTAGCTTTCTTTACGGAGGGTCTAACGAAAAGCGCACTGAACGAAAAAGCGAACGGAAGTGCCATCAAGGACATCTATACTCTAACCTTCTAACCTGGTTGGTGTATACACTCAGTTTACGGTAGACTACAATACTCTAGCCCTCTTACTTGGTTGGTGTCTACACTCAGCTGGATATTCATTGGATATTAATTCATTGAGAAGCTTTTTATGCCATTTGCACATTGAGTTCTAATCTGGTTGGTATCTATACTCAGCTTACGGTAATCTATAAGAAAATTGAATATTCATTCATTGAGAAGCTTTGTATGTCATTTGTACATTAAATATAAGATAGTGCTAAATGCTTTGTCAAATTTAGATCAATAACTTGAGCATTACTAAGGAAACGGGTTAGAAAATACAGTCGGATCTCATTTGCGGATAGAATTACATGAATATTTATTATAGTAGTTTGTTTAAAAAATTTGCGTGGGCATCAAAACGATGGTGTTTGTTTGCAAATTATCCAGATTCCGCATTTTTGTGTTGTTGAATAGTTTAATTATACATAATCAAATATTAAAAAGGGGTTTAAATGGACCCATCATAATCAGGGAGTTTAAAAAAAAACCAATCTTACAAATATTTAGTAATTTCATCAATTGTCATCTTCAGTGTCCCTGAAGATAGCTCAAAGGAGAAAAAAGAGAATTGGCCTGCGGATATCAAAGAAACAAAGTAATTTATAACCTTTAAAATCCTACTCAGTCAGTTATATTAGAATACTGAAGCTAAATAGCCACCGCATATATTTTCTTCTCATTGTTTTCTGACGGAGCTTCATATTTTTGGAACAGGGATGAGTTCCCATCGGCCATTGTTAAATGATGTATGTACAAGGTAGGCCATGTAGTGATTTCTTTTTAAATCACATGTTATTTTGACACTAACAGCAATTTCCCGCTCAAAATTATATTAGTGAGCCAGTATTAACGTTGGATTTTCATTCATTTTATTGCATTAGTTTTTTTCATTTTATTGCATTTTTTGCTCATTTTATTGAATTTTTAAAAAGAAACTTGTATTTGGCAAACTCTATATATGTGAATGAAACTATGCTCGTCATTTATTATTGTCGTGCATGCATGTATGTTAAGTAAAAAAACTGTTCAAATGGAGGCATCCTCCATATATCTGTGCTAAATTTATTTATTTCCATGGAGTATGGAACCTTATATTTTGAGTCTTATATTTAGTGATCGCTAGTGGGCTGGCTTCGTTTGATGTCATGCGTTCGAGGCTCTGAATCAAGATAGTCACACTGAAGTTCAGGAGATTTTTAATTGCGTTTTCAAAAGTGTGATATAATATCCATTCTTCAACAAAAACCAACGTAAAATCTACTCAGAAACATGATTCATCAATAGAATAAGGGTATAGGTCTCCAAAGTTTGAATGACAAACATAAAAATGTCAATATTTGGCAAAGAAGTTAAAAAATATTTTAGCTTGATAATAGTCGTATATATAAAAGTGATACTCCTCAAAAGGGGATACTGAAAAGACGCTATTTAAACATTTTCTCAGAAATTTGTCAAAAACTAACATAAAATGTGTTTAGAACAATGATGCCAGTCTCCTAAGTGAAAAACAACTTGTTGCACATTCGTTGGCCCGTTGGAGACCAGCATTTTGTTCCACTCTCTACCTTGAAACCGTGACAAAATGTTAATGTCTTGGCTCGACTTACATCAATACCTTTCCCTTTTATTGAGAGGTAGCTTCCCTATAATATATCCCAAAGCCAATGTGCATAAAAATAGAACCCGCCCATCTCCTTGTTTTAGTTCCATATTTGTGGATTGGTTATTGAAGCGGACTTAGAAGATTGCCAGCGCCATTGTCATTTTGGTAAGACGGACTAATTTGGCTAGGATACTGAAGCAAAGCATTATTTAAAACAGTACGTTACGATCAATACTGTCCTATGCCTGCTGAAAATCAACGAAAATTTGGTGTAGGTCTATGTTCTACTCCCAGCGTTTTTCAAGTACCTGCTTGACAGTAAACAATTGGTCGTCGTCGATCTATCTGATCTAAGGCTACCTTGATACTCCTAAATAACACAGTTGGCGTAGGATCTGATTTTATTTTCAAAGATCTTTGAAAATATTTTGTACGCTGTACAAAGTAGTGATATGTCTCTACAGTTTTTGCACTGAAGCTTGTCACCTTCTTTTTGTGTATATGGAATAGAATTGATTGACTCCACTCGTTCGGCATATGTTCGTGTTGCCAAATGTACTGAATGGCTTCCCAAACACAGCTGCCACCATATTTACTAGCTCCACTGGAATCTCATCGATGCCTGCCGCTTTATAATTTTTTTTTTTGGGTTTTGATGGAAGAACAAACTCCATCCAGAGTCAGTGAGGCCAATGAAAGCTCTCCGGGAATATCTATAGGCTTCGATGTTTTGGAGCTGTACGGGGTATTAAGGAGGTTCTGGAAATATGGCGCCCATCCATCACCAGCGATGAAATTGCCGATGTCATTACGACAAAGCGTGGTCTTGGGCTGATAATCTCGTTTCAAGCTTTTTACTACTTTGTATGTCTGTCTTGTGTTGTTGCTCGCTAGACTTACATCGATAATTCTCAATTGGTCGTCAAAGTATTTTCTTTTATTAATTCTACTTATTTTATTCGTGACTCTTCTGAAATGTTCATAATGTTCTCTCCTCGTTCTGATTATTCTACCCAAATATTATTTATACGCTTGATCCTTACTATCGAACGCATTCTGGCACTCATCATCGAACCAATCATTTCTCTTGCGCCAGGTTTGATAAAGAAATTTTGTTTAAGGAAGCGTACAAAACTGCCAGGTTTGATGTTTGATCGTCTGTTCTGCCACGGTCTTAATTGCCGAGTTTACTTATACCCAGATTTCGCTTGTTTTCAGCTATGTGTCCGATACGTTAGTCGAATACGCCTTTGACAAACAACATCGATAGGTTAGTTTGATCAAGTAATAATCCTAGTTACAATTGGTTCCTCAGTATGTACAGACGTCAAGTACACTCGAGGCCCAATGTTATTGGATCATAACATGGTCGATCTGGTTTTGTGTGTTTCCATCCGGTGATATCCAGGTCAATTTACGTGGGCGTCAATGTGGGAAGCTAGTCGAATGAATGACTAGATATCTGCTACATACAGAGTCAATCAAGCACTAGCCGTTGTCAGTTGTTTCATCGAGGAGGCTATATCCTCCAGTCGTTCCCCAATGAGATAGCTCATTACCAACCTTAGCGTTCAAATCACCCAAAATTATTTTTATGTCGTTTGTAGGCAATGAGTCGACCAGTCTTTTCAGGTGATTGTAGAACATTTCCTTCGTTTTTTCGTCCTTTTTTCAGTCGTAGCGTGTACGTTTAATTTGTGAAATATTTCGTGAAATATTTCGTTTTTATACGGATCTCACACGACTGTTCATTGACTGCCTTAAAATCAATAAAGTGCTGTTTGAACTCCCTATCCACGATGAAGGCTACCCCAAATTCTCGCTTTCCAGCAGGCTTCCCACTTTTGAGTATTGTGTGCGATCTTATATCTTGGATATAACTTCCAATCCGTTTCGTTTCCTGGATTGTCAGTATGTTTCATTTATATTGACTGGCTTCATGTTAAAGCTCCTTAATAGCGCTAGGATTGTTCAATCATCTGACATTCCCAGATTAAATGCCATAGTCTCCTTTTCGGTTGCGAGGTGACTGCCGTAGGTCCAATACATTCCGAAGCGATGGGGATGGGGGCGCCCAACCTGCATCCTAGCGGCATGGTTATTACTTTCGATTACGTTATCAGGCGCCGAAGACTCGCCTTCTCTCTCTTTCGTCGCCACAAGGGAAAAATTATTTTTCATTTGTTTGGATTATCAACACCAATATTAGTAAAATCAAATTTATCCTTGCAATTAAATGATACAATGTCTTAAAGAAGAATCTACCATTTGTAAGTCATATTAAGTAAATTACAAAGCTTATCAATTTCAAACCACTTGCAGTTCTTTATCGGTTGTTAAATCGAAAGTCTTGTCCAAACATCAAAATGAAAGCCATTGCATTGAAAAATAAAATCAACTTATCTAATTATAAAACAATAGTATGCCAACAGTTATTGACAATAAGTTATTGACTTAGTCCAGATTTTCTCTTTGTCTTCTTAAATGAAGAAAATATTTCAATAAACTCAAAAGATTATTTTTCGACATAATATTCTAATTCTTTGTTTATTAATAAATTTTGAATGTTATACATATTGTTTTCCCCTTATAAAATTCAGTGCTTGATTTTAGGATAAACAACTGCACAAAATTTATAATTCATGGCAATGACCTATATGATGCGGAAATACTTCTCTTGAACAAAAGAATATTTATTATAAATAAATTTCATTAAAGTAGTCTTGTGTGTTAACCGTTGTCCCATTATCCTCAAAACCATTCATATGTAGAAAATTATGACAAATTCAAATGAGATTAATCAATCATAAATAACAACGAATGCCTGATACAATATATTGTAAATCTTTTTATATTAATTTTTCCCTCATTCCGGTTTTGTTAAAGTGAACTTTTGAAAATAAGTTGCCAAAAACTTGGTATATAGTAAATAAATGTGTGCACATTGGTTATGATAAACAAACAACTTATTCTGAAACAGTTGCCCGTCGGCTATGCTAAAACACATCCATCCTCTAGAGGCGAACAACACTACTTTTATTAGTTTAACACTTCAGATCAACTTTTCAATTACTAGCTTGACTAGTTTCTATGATGATTCAAAACTTACTCTATTTAATTCAATAGCAATCATAGTCTGTTAGTGTTCATTTGAGAAAAAACTGAAACGAAAGCTAATTATCACATTAATTTAATCGGATTAAAGATATGGCCAATGGGGGGTTTTCACCCATGATTTAGATGCCAGGAGACAATGTGCAAAAGTTGTTGGACATCGCCAATTAACATTCCTATAATTACAAATTGATCCATATTAGTTTGAGACTCTCTGTTACTGCTTTTTCTTATGGGTAAACTATCCGAGTATGTAGATTTAAAAAGCAGCTAGGTTGCATTTTTTGCAATTGCCTATAACTCAGTGTTGAAAGCGACAGAATTATTTTATCTGAGCATAATAATGTAATTTTCGCGATTTGGTAGCTTGCCATCTTAAAGCAAAAATGTTACTTCAAGAAAGTATCTTCGTATCTTTGCAATGTGTTTAACCTTTTTTCTAGTAGCGAGCAGACTTTTGCATGTAAACGTATTTACGAGTATCATTGTATCTCCATGTTTGTTAGAAAGTGAAATAAAAGCCCGTTTATGTATGTATGTCATTTGATAACGAAGCGGTAAAATCATAAATCTATGAACATGAGGTTACTCGTAAGTATGACATTCAAAATGAATTATGTGTAGTTGACGCCTACTGATGCTAGTTATAAGTACAAGAGTATTTGCCAACATTTGTAAGGCCAATGGTAGGCGCGGCTTGAAAATTGCACTTCCTGTTTTCTAAATCCTGAATGGCTGCATTGCAATAAATTCAGATTAGATATTCGAATAGTGATTATTAATGTTTGGATATACAAGATTGGGAGAAATGGCGATGAGAGGTCTTTGATACCACTTCTTTTCAAGGCATTGTAATTTTAGATCATTTTTCGAATTATAAGCTGATCGGTTTAATCTTTCATTTGAGTCGAAACTGATGAGTATTCGTATAATAACTTATATTATTATAACTATAAGCAGTAGCATGAAACTATAGAAATTACTGCTTATAAATATTTTTTTAAATACCTTCATTCCCTACCAATGTCTTCCCCAGTCTTTATTCGTTGGGTAATGCTTAACTTTCATCCATTTTGCGAGCTGAGCTATCCGGATAGTCTCAAATATCAATATAAGGGGGCACACAAAACTAAACGAAGCATCCCGTTAATCTTGTCTTATATAATTCGTGATTAGCTCTCAGGGATAAAAAAATATATAAATTTGACGCGGTCAAAAAAAAACTTTATAAGAATCTCGACAAAAGTGCCCTAAGATCCAATGTTTAACTTTTTTTAACTGAAGTTGGAGCCTGAATTCAGCTTTATTTAGCTATAGATAATCACCATCGAATTGTTTCAGTGGCCATTAAATTTAACAAAATGACATTATAAAAACAAAAATTATTGCATAAGAGTGGCAATGCCATTGTTGTGAGAAGAAGCTATCCCTACTGTGAAACATCGATAAGTCGAAACTTTTCATAATTCGAAGCAAAATTTCAAAGATTTTCGTCACTCGAAATTGAAAACCTCTATAGGTCAAAACAATATTTATGCACAAGGTGTTTCAGTATAAAGATTCCTTCTATAACTCGAAAAAATAAACTCTACCTCTCTATCTCGAAAAAAAAGTCAGATTTTATTACCTCTTTATGTCAAATTTCTGCAAATGTAAAGCCGCTTATACCTCGATGAAAAAATCAGACTGTTACAAAATGTTCAAAAGTTGCGTTTGTTGCAGTGTACATGAACATTTATCCATAGAACAGGCTTTCTTTGCCACAAAACAAATGGTAATTGCCTTCCTGACAAGGCCTTAACGTTCAAAAATAATAAATGCCATTGACGAAAACATAGTAAAGAAAATTTGACCATATTCTTTGCTGCAAAGTATGCCCGATACAGTAAGGCTAACACAATTGGCTATTGATAAAGCTTAAAAAATCGCAGTGCTCCTCGGGCTGTAAGCTCATAACATGTAATTATGCAAATATGTAAAGGTATCATTGAATACTTTAAGAAGATTTATGGAGTAAACCAGCAATAAACAAGTTGGGTAAACAGACCTACGCTCATGTCAGAAGGGTTTTGTATTCAATTTACAAAATGCAGTCACCAGATCGAATGAAACCAAGAAACATGTCAAAGACGATTTTATTGGAGAAAATATGATATTCGAAGATCATACTATTATTAACAAAGTTGAACGAATTTCGACTTCTGAGGTTTTCGGTATTCGGTATTGTTATACTCCCTTGATAATTATTTCAGATGTCCATTCGCGAGGGAAGAAACACATTTTTCATGTACTTCCCCCCTGTGCCCCCACTGAAGCAAAAACTGACAGTTTAAGAACTGTTTTGAAAAGCTCCCATGAAAACTTTCATTTCTTTCTCATATCGGCTACGTTTGATGAATTTTTTTTTTTCAGGGGCCACCCTCCTGTACTGTTATCATCGATTCATGGCCAATTTTGTCGAATCCTAGAGTGGTTACAAAGCCCATTTGCTAGGAGCTCTCTCCCGCCTCCTTGACTTGTTTCACTTATGAGCATTAATTGTAGGTACTCATCTCCAGTCATTCATTAAATTGAATCAAGTGTTCAAAGCATGTAATTTAAACGTTGAAGTTGGGAAAAAATAACTCAAAATTATTCAATCTTCGCATTTAAAACAGCCACAATTTTGTTTTACGATTACTGATACCACTAGCTGAACTGATTCTCAAAGATATTCATGACACCTATCCTTCCTGAAATTTTCACGCAAATCCTAGCAAAACTGTAGTGTCTGAGTCGGTAAAAAGCGTATGTTGCCATAGTAATAAATGCAGCGCGTATTGTTCCATAGTAATACAGGAAAATTCAAACCGCTATAACTTCGCTAAATATGATTGTATATTTATGAAACTTTCAGCAAAGATCAATCTTATAAATTATCATCTGTGTACTGAATTTCATTGAACTTAAGGGTACCGTTAAGATTTTATTCAAGAAAACATAAAATCAATAAATTATACTATTACTAACAAAGTTGAGTGAATTGCGACTTCTCACGTATTTGTTGTTGTTGTACTCATCAAGGCCTACATTCCTGATTTTTTCAGATTTTTCGGATCACAGGTGTCCAATCGCGAGGGGAGGGGACACAAATTTTTCGTGTATTTCCCCTCCCTGTGCGCCCCTCGAAGCAAACTTTGCCAAAGTAAGACCTGTTTTGAAAAGTCCTCATTAAGACCTTTCATTTGAAACCCATATCGGCTACCTTCAATGAAATTTTTTTTTCGGGGGGTCACTCCGCTATATGGGGAGACCCCCCTTAAATACCTTATAAAATTTTTTTGTAGTTGAACTTTGAATAGAACACCACTTTACACCTACATACAAAATTTGATGTTTCTAGCTTAAGTAGTTTCCAAGAAAAACTGCTGTGACACACGGACGGACGGACGGACGGACAGACAGACGGACAGACAGGACGCGATTTTAGTAGGGTTTTGTAAATTATTTTACAAAACCCTAAAAAGAGACCGTGTACTCCGCTCTTCATACTACGGTCAGTGCTATAGATTTACCATCTCCACATAATCCAAATAAAAGAGACTATTGTCAATTTTTTCAACCCACCACCGGTGACGCATATGTCTGGGAGACCGGGTTCGGCAAAAAAAATGAAACTTTTTGGTTAGTCGTCATCGATTTGAACCCGGATCTCTGTTTTGGCAAAGTTTAGAGTTTATTTGCTAACCCGGTGCAGAGGATCGGGATAACTGATTACAAAAGTTAATAGTGCGGCTTGTGTTACAGTCGATTTTAAAACTTAAGATTAATTTTCATATTACTTTTACTACTATTGAAGCGATTTCTAGTGATGTCAGCATATTGCATACTTTTAGTGAAATGTCATATTTCATCATGTCTGATGGAAGTCAGTAGCGCCATCAGTGAAGCGCTTCTACACGTATTTTTCGAATCTGATCAGAACTGATCACAATCATCATCAGAGAGTGAAGCAGGAAGCGATAATGAACCTACCAACACTGCGCCGCAAGAAGCTCAAAATTTGGACAATGAAGAAGACTTGAGTGATGCAGAGTCCTGTAAAAGCAACAATTCGTCTTTTTGTATAGGAAAAGATAATTGTAGAAATGGAAAAACAACCCCATCGCCAATCTACTTGGGCAAGATCATTCAATATTACAAGGCAGTTCCAGGGCTAAAGCGACTTGTATCAGGTGAAACTGATATTCTTGGAATTTGGAAGCACTTCTTAGGCGACTCTATGCTGGAGATAGTTGTCCTTTATACCAATCAATACATCGACAAATTCAAAAACACTTACATACAGATTATAATGAATAACTTTGCTTGATAGGCGTGCTATTCTTGGCACTTATACTTTATCGGCTTTTGTGACTGTCGATGAAAAGTTGAAAGCTTTTCGAAGGAAGTGCTCATTCATGCAAAATATCCCAAGTAAGCCGAATGCTTACGCCATCAAAATTCAAGCCCTTTGTGATGCAAACATGTTTTATTCATTTAACATGGAGATTTATCCCGGAAAACAGTGAAATGAGGGCCCATACAATCTCGACGATTCCGACTTGGCTGTTGTACAAAGATGATGTGAACCAATTTTCAATACTGTGCGAAATGTAACAAGGAATAATTGGCACAATAGCGTATTATTAGCTGAAACACTCCTCCAGAAAGGCTTAACAAATGTAGGAACACTTTAAGATAATAAAAAGGAAATTCCTGCTGATTTCAATGTTTTTAGCGGTCAAAATGTCAAGTCAAACATGTTTGCTTTCCGCGATAACATGGTATTGGTTTCCTACGTTCCAAAGTGAAAAAAATGTTTTGCTTACAAACACAACGCACAACGATGCAAAAGTCGATAAATTTGAGTTACAATGATTCTAAAGGCGGTGTTGACGTTGTAGATCGCTTATGTGCAAATTACAACTGCGCCCGAGCAACAAGACGCCGGCGTATGTTAGTCTTCTATGCAATGCTCAATGTAAGTATAATAAACAGTCAGGTGATACACACATAGTCGAATTTGATTTGCGTGGGTACCTGCCTTTTATAGGCCTAACCTCACGGTCACCACTAGACTTCGATTGGTTTAAGCGCCAATCATAGTCCCCAAGTTCGGTTCCAGTTTACATTGAGGGAACTCATACTGGCAAATACGAGACCCAGCTGTATCTGATGCTTTAAGGTCAACGCCAACCAAGGACCGCAACCAATCAGCTGACCATCCGTGGTACCTGAGTTTATCTCCAGGGATGAGGTTTGCAGCAATGAGTTGATCTTGTTATCGAACAATCATAAACCCAGTATATTTCGGATCAAGTGCCTGTCCTAGTATTCTTACTAAGCGATTCGGGTACCGTGGAAACGCCAGTTCCCGTCGGTTACACTGGGATCGGAGATGACAACCCAACAATAGCAGTTGCACCCCTTTGAATTACCAGATCAATCCCGCCTTGGGAGAAATTCAAAGCTCCAACGCCGTCACTTCATCGAACATTTGGGCGTGAAACTTATAGAGCCTCGTATAAGAGAACGCCAAATGGAATTAAACTTGCCACAATCAATAAGACAAAGGCTGTCTGAAATTTTGAAGATTGAGGATATGGCTGCGCAAGTAGGTCTTTCAATAAACGGATGCTGCCATGATTGTGGATGGAAGAACAGTAGGAAAACAAAATATGTGTATCACAAATGCAAACAGTTTTTATGCCTTGAGCACGTAGTGCTTTTTTGTCAAAACTGTTCAATTGAAAAGCAGTGATTTTGAAATTTATTTTGAGGGTATCGTAAAATCATTTTACAATACCCTACTAGTTTCGCGTCCTATCTGTCCGTCTGTCCATCCGTCCATCCGTCTGTCCGTCCGTCCGTCCGTGTGTCACACCACTTTTTCTCGCAAGCTACATAAGCTAGAAACATGAGATTTGGTAGGTAGGTGCGAAGGGACGCCCTCTTCAAAGTTTCACCACGAAAAGAAATTTATAAGGCCTTTAAGGGGAGTCTCCCCATATAGGGGAGTTGCCCCTGAAAAACAAGTTTTCATCGCATGTGGGCAATATGGGTATCAAATGAAAGGTCTTAATGAGAACTTTTCAAAACAGGTCTTAAAATGGCTTAAAGTGCTTTGAGGGGTGCAGGGAAAGGGGAAATGTACGAAAATTTTGTGTCGCCCGCCCCCTTCGATTGGACACCTTTGATCCGAAAAAGCTGAAAAGAATCACGAAGATGTGACTTCACGAGTACAAGGGCAACAAATATTTGGAAGTCAAAACTCGATCAACTTTGTTAGTAATATTACATTTTATAAGTTTTACGTTTTTGCCTATAAAATCAAAATGAGACCCTTAAATTTCCCGAAAACTACAATTTAAGTTTTTTGAAAGCATTTGTATGTGTTCTGAAAATTTCACAATAATCGAAGAATAAACAGCTAAGTTATAGCCGATTGAATATTTAACAATTACAACACATTAACACTTGATACTAACCTAGCCACCTTAAATATAGGGTTTTCCAATAAGAGGTGTTATTTTGATATTAAAAGAAAAATACAATTTTTCAATATAAATGATCGAATGTTTATTTCATTATAAAGAAAAAGGTATGCCGTTGATGGTAAAAAATAACATCAGGCAAATGATTACCACGACACGCTTACAGTACCATATGCTTTTCATGAAATTTTCCATAACCAAATCGCAACGTGGCTGGCCTATGTCCTCGATAGCCTCACGAATTCTATCTTTGAGTTCTTGAATCGACTCTGGACTAGTGGCGTAGACCTTTTCTTTCACGTGGTTCCAAAGGAAGAAGTCGCAAGGTGTTATATCAAAAGATCTATTCAAAATAACACCTCTTAGTGGAAAACCCTATATGTAGGTATTTTGATAAACATTTTAGAAACGGTTTGTATTATTGATGTGTCATCATGACTAATTAAACGACGGGGTCAAAACACTTGAAACAAAATGGCGGCGAATATAAAAATATAATAGCCATAATAATTCTTCGAACTCAATTTATGGAATATGTATATTGGTCAAGTTTTAATATGCAGAATATATTGTTTGATTTGCTAATTGTTTTACAATACTCTTCTGGTAGGAGCACTCTCCTGCTACTTCAACTTGTTTTCTTTGTTTTTGCTACATGAATACAGTTTTTATTTAAGTTAATGTATGTTTCTTTTACCAAAGACAAGCAAAGACTGATTTAGTTGGAATTATGTACTAGTATTCTTCTTCTTTTAGCTTAAAAAAATATTATGTAAGACTTGTAAGTTTCTAGTATTCTTAGTTGTAGTGCTTGAAAAACTATGAATCATTCAATAAATAGACAAAAGTTAATAAAATACGTTTGCATCACAATCAAAGAATGTTTATGTATATAAAAATCCGGAAATGAACAAAAGCTTTTGCATAAATATTCGGCCGAAATTTCCGGCGTACAGGACCCTTGTCGCCAATTACGTAAGATTAATTCACGTCACCAGTGACAAGCTAAGAAAATGCTAAAAAGCTTAGTAGACTTATCTTTGAATTGAGTACAAGAAGTTCATACTCAATTTTATTAAGTCAAACTAATCTATTAAAGAAAATTTTAACTAATTTTTGAATTAACATACATTAAGTTCAAATAATACTATGCGAGAAGTGAAAACTAAAATCCATATTTACCTCGATGACACTTATTTAAGTTTAGTAAATCTCTGTAGCTCTGAATAATGTTGTGTCGAAAGTAAACCTCTACAAAAGTCTCCCAAATCGAAACACCTTTATGAGCCAACACCTCTATAACTCGATAGCTTTTGCGTGTCCTTTGAAGATTAACTTATAGTGGTTCTTCAAAAATGTTGATATTTTGTACAAATATCCAATCGACCGAAATGGTTTCAGATATTCAATTTTTTCAGTATAACAATCGAGAATTATATATGCCACTTGATAGTGTGCAAAATATACACATATCCCATTAGCCTTTCAGACTTTGCCATTAATCTTTAGCAAGGTAAGGAGCCAACAATTTTTCTTTAGGCCTGAGTTAACATTAATATTGAAAAAATATGCTTCTAGTGATGAGTGGTAAAATGGACGTCATGAAAACACATTTAACAAAAAAAAAAAAAATTGATTAAATTTATCCAACTTCTCACTATGTGCATAATTCTGCACATTACGTTAAAAAAAACTGTTTGTTATTTCTCAATAATTAATGGGTATTGCAATTTATCATAATAAAAATATATTCCCATCTTCCCATCTTTATTACTGTCCGCACATGGTATATGGTCGACCCTATCATGTTGAACTGTTGGAATCGGTTTCACTTCTTCGTTCGGTCTTTTCATTTTTGTATTGTCTGCTTGAGAGAAACTATCATCCATAGGGCATCCTGGTTTTTTTGGAAACAGTTTTGTTGGCCTTAATTAACGCTTCTACAAGTCTCATGCAAAAATGAAGCAAATTCAGTTGATTTTCTCTAGCAAGTTAAATTTTAAATAGATGTTTCTGTACTCAAACCAACTATTCACTGCAGCTAATTCAAGAACATGAAAAACCTTAGAGGATTCCACGTTTGAGATCTTATATAAATTATACAAAGAGCTCTAAGAGGTCCACACCTCTTATGTTTTCATTTATAACTCAACAACTTCAGCTCGATCAACATCAACAAACATTCTTGGGTTTTGTCCCACCGCTGCGCTATATCGATTTTTAAGGGCTTTGTAACATAATTTTACAAAACCCTACTAAAATCGCATCCTGGCTGTCCGTCTGTCCATTCATCCGTGTGTTACACCACTATAAGCTATAAACATCAGATTTTGCATTTAGGTGTAAAATGGCGCCCTCTTCAAAGTTTCTTCACAAAAAAAAATTAATAAGGTATTTAAGGAGGGCTTACCCATACAGGGGAGTGGCCCCTGAAAAAAATTTCATCAAATGTAGTCAAATGGAAATCAAATAAAAGGTCTTCGACAGGGAAGGGGAAGGGGAAATGTACGCAGGGCAAGGGGAAATGTACGAAAATTTGGTGTCCGCCCCTTTGACCAGAAAAATCTGAAAAAAATCACAGAGATAGGTCTTTAGGAGCACAAGGGCAACACATTCCTCAGAAGTCAAAATTCGATCAACTTTGTTCATAATAGTACATTTTATAAATTTTACATTTTTTCCTGTAAAATCAAAATGGGAGCCTTAAATACAATATTTCAAAAGCTACAATTATAGTTTTCTGATAACAATTGTATGTGTCCTGAAAATTTCACGATAATCGAACTATAAATAGTTATCTAACATTTACAACATTAACACGTGATACTAGGGAGATGCATGTTTGCAACGGACCTAGACACTACAAATATGTAGGAATTTTGATAAAACTTTTTTAAATGGTTTGTAATATTGGTGTGTTATCATGATTAATCAAGCAACGGGTACAAAACACTTGAAAGAAAATGCCGGCGAATTTAATTGCATAATAACCAGGATATAATTTTTCGAACTCAATTTATGGGATCTGTATATAAGTACAATATGTTCTGCATATCAAACATATTGTTTTATTTACTAATTGTTTCACAAAACCCTTCTGGCAGGAGGACTCCCCTGCTACTTCAACTTGTTCTTTTTCCCACAAAATTAAACGCGAATATGACTGGCCGATTGTCCATCCTCTTCGCTATAACAACTTCATCGAAGCTAAAAATTTTTACCCTATTTTAGGGTTTTGTATTTTTTTTAAATACCCTACTAAAATCAGTACCTATCTGTCGGTTCATCTGCTCGTCAATGCGTGACAGCAAGTTTTTTTAGGAGCTATCGAAGCTAGAAACATGAAATTTTTTGACCAGCTCAGAAGTTTCTGGTCAAGAAAGTTCCATAGCCAAAAAAATTTCAAAGGAGTTCAAGGGAAGTCTTTGCATATGAAGATTTGACCACTTAAATTTTTTACGCAGAACATAGTCGAGTAGGGTATCAAGGTCTTGATAAGGTTTATAAATATTACTTGTCAAAGCTGTAATATCCGTAATAGGATAAGCAGAGGGAGAGGAAGAGCACGAAAAATGCTGTTCCCCTCGTGATTGGACACCTGAGGACCGATAAATTTGAAAAAAATCACTAAGGTAGTCCTTTGTGGGCGCAACAACGACAAATTTGCTAAACGTTGTTAGTTATAGTATGATTTATCAATTTTACATTTTCTTGAATAAAATCGTATACGTACCCTTAACAGCTTCGTGGCTATTTACAAGACTGATAAACCATGAAAATTTCAACAAGTTCGAATGTTATTAACGAAGTTATGGTGTTTTGAATATTTCTGTATAACAACTACAACAATAAATGATTATGGAACAATCTGTGCTTCCAATCAACTCAGACTTTACGGGCTCGTTAGGACTCGCATGCAAATTTCAGGAAGAATATTTAATGAATACCTTTAAAAATTCGTTCAATGGGTAACATCAGTAATCATAAAATAAAATGGCGGTCGTTTTGAACGCGAATACATATATTCAGTAAATTTGTTTAATTTTTCTCCATTTTGAACATTTAAAGGATAGGCTATTAACTCTTGATGAAAGCTGTCAATGAAAAAGAACGATTTGTTCATCTATTGATACGAGTAGAGTTTCTTCGCGTTCTAGTGCCAAACATTTTCGCTGAATAGAGGTCCATAATGTACATGCAGACGACCAACTGAACCTGTCTTTACTTTCAAATTATTCACTATATGAAGATTATTCCTCAATTGTAAACATCTATCTCTAATCATGCTGTTTCTGAATATCAAAACACCTAAAGTTTTATCCCAGAATAGCCAAACTCTAGAAAACTTGCGACTGCCAATTAATAAATGTAGTCCAAATAATATTTAGATTTGTAATGCATCCATTTGTTTGAAACGGCCGTTATTTTTTAAGTCCATAAATGTTTGCATATTTTGCTACTTACTCAAAAACCTCATTAAGTATACACTCTAGAAAGTAGTCCAATTAATTTCTCCATAGACGGAGAGTGGGTTCAGTGGATTTTTCGAAAGGCTTTGAGACTGTCTGAAAATGTTTCCTTTGAAATCTAATATTACTCATAGCTTTGTTTGTAACTTTCCATGTTGCTTCTTCAAAGTTCAAATCTTCTTTCGGCAGTGTGCTTGGACCGTCTGTATTAGCTTCACATCTAGAAAAATGGCACTGAAATGCAGAAATTGGTTCATAGTTCTCCTTTTTGTCACCGTCGTTCCACCATTTCAAATATTTTGCTAGAATCTGCTACGTTATAGAGTCACACATTTTGCTGAAATATTACAATTTTATGTACGAGTATCATTATCTATAAAGAAGTAAAATGATTTCAACATCCTCGATTATGAGGGTCTACTCTTTATTACTTTAGGGACGGATTGGGCATGATTATGTTCATAAATATTTGAATGCTATTGATGGCATACTTTATAAAATCCGACAGTTTAAGAAAATAAAGATTATTTATACATATTTGTGTATATCAAAAGCAATACTGTGGTAATATCTATAGTGCCCAATCAAGCTGTGAAAAGTTTTACAATACATACTTACTTCACCCTCGATAATTTTCACTGTAGAACTGATCTAAAATTCGATAATTTTTAATGCTTAGTCTTACCCGTAGATGGCACTAAGATGCAGGCGGTCTCAATCAAGAGAGGACATTTAGTAATTCAAGAAAAAATGGCAGCAAAGAAAATGCTATGTACATAGCTCTGCACAAAGAGTCCGAAAAGATTATTGATTAGAAATTTCACAATCTGAAACAAAAAAGGCAGTTCGTGCATCAAGGAGTCCGAAGAGAAGTAAAAAGTATGAAAAAATTGTGTCCTGAGCGGTGTTTAGTGAAGTGTAATTTTCCACTTATTTGATTTCAGAATGAATCTTCTGAAAGAGTAAATATCGTCCAGATTTGTAAAAAACGATTGGTTCTTCTTCTTGCTAAGGATCAAAACAGATGATTAATCACGCGTTTATCCCTATGATATCAAAACGAAGAACCAATCATTGCAGCGGGTGGGTTAAACTTTCATTCTAAGCTCCGAAAAGTGAAAAAATCGCACTTCATTAAAAACAGTATGACTAGTTAACAAATGAAGATATCTGCAGTCAAGAAATAATTTTCTTATCAGCAAATCACTATAAATCTAGCCACACTATCTGGGTTTTCCTGGAACTTATTCGAGGTGCGGAATTCACACAGCTCGTGTGTGTGAAGAAATGCCGAATCTTTTGACTCTGAATCTCAATAAAACATGAACGGATGTATGAACTGAAACAAAATTCACTTTATAAGGAGTAATACGATGTTCTCCATGGGCGATCTTGATTACACCGTTGAAATTCGCCTCGAAACCGTATAAAACCTCAATTTTCGCCGACACTTCCAGATTTCTTCATATACCGCCATATATTTTGGCGAGAAAAGTCAGCCTACATGTATTGTGTAATAGGATTTTCAGGTAGATGGCTTGTTGAATTGTGGATGGTTTGTATAAGGCTTTGTACTATTGCCATCATAATACATCTGCCACTCTCAATACTTTAAATGCTTATCATTTTGTTCATGGTCATTCAGGGTTGTTAAGTTTTTATGGAAATCATCTTATTTGCTTGCTCTACGTTCATTTAAATCATCCAACGTAAGTGAGCTCTTCTTGTCAATTTATTTATTACGCAAGGCTTCTACTATCCTTTCTGTACTATACCTTTCATACCACTTTATAAGGCGCCTTGCTGGGCCTGAAAGCTTATTACACTTCCAAAACGAATGTGCACATGGCTTCCATAGCCATGCTCAATTGTTTTTCTACCTCGCATTTGCCTCGTGATTAAGCTCTGCTCTGAAAGCAGATCTTTCAAAAATAGTAGATGAAATTGCAATGAGCTTCTCGGTAATATTGCGCAGCCAGAGTACATGTCAAAACAATTTTGTAGAAGTTATAGAAATCCGGCAAAGGGTATCGTCTTTTATGAGTATAAATGTTAGAATGCGGAAAGTGCATGCAAGGCTAACAAGTCATCTTTCCACAGTTTTTTTTCTGATAATGTTATAGATTTGACAAAACATGGCTTATCAATGAAATTGTGGACAATGAATATGATGGAGGAAAGTTTTGCTGTGCAGTATGCTATACGCTGATTTCCTTTTTTCTCCTCTTGCAGAGTACGTTTCTCTTTTTGCAGGATACGCTTCTCCTCTTGCTAAATACGTTGTATGTTTGTTTTTTACCTTGCCATTCCTTACTTATTTATTCAGTATACAAGTATATCTGACAAATACTCCTTATGCAAAATATGGATATTTCTTTTCTGGAATGCCTACTTGTTTGTGAGGATTTTAATCTATCAGTTTTGGAAATAAGAGATCCGCAGTTTTATCCAGCAGTAGGTTTTTCGTGGTTCTATCTACGTTAGTCTTCCAATATCCACAACTTAAAACTAAAATCCTTAATATCATTCTAAAGGCAATCCACGCAAGATTGGTCAAATTGGGCATTTCTAATACCTTCCCGTCATGTAGGTCCTTCAGTTTCTCTATGGTGATTAGAATACCATCAATAACTTCTACCCGTATCTTATTCATAAAGGTTAGTACATTACACTTCTTGGCTATGTTGGGCTTAGTGAATTATATAAAATCAATCAGCTGCTTCTGAATTGTAGGTAGTATTGTCCCATGAGTTATGTGGGGATTAGCTAAATGTGATGCGCGTTCCTCATACGAGACGGAAAGAACAAGTTAAAAAATAAATAATAACTTTATTAGTAAACAAAAATATGAACTGCAATAAACATGTCGAAAGTTACATGATTACGCGTTATATTTCATGGAGGTTACAATTCAAGTGATCGCATGATTGACAGGAGTTGTGTAATTCATTATATCCACTAAACGACTGAAGTCGCTACATCTCACCAACAAATGCGCTGTGGTCTCTCGAGTGTCGCACAGTTATGATTCGCGTCAGCGTTGCATCCAAGGAGAGACTGTTTCCCACGAAATTATTCTGCTGGTACGTGGAACTCAGTTGTAAATTTCTCTGGGTTCTCTAACGGTATGTAGACTGAATGCAAGCATATTTGGTCATTCTCAGCTATTCTGGATATAATTCTTGTAATATAAGTCGTGGTACATACCGGTACATTATTTTTTTTTATTATTAGTATTATATTGCTTTACTTCTGACATATTATGGAACGGCAAATTTTACTTACCTCGATTAAAGCGAATACTTTAATTGCAGTATCACGGAGATCTGTCACCTTTCCAATTGATTGGTAAGGCTCCTGAGTTAGTGCTACCTTGATGTTCACGTCGGCAAGATACTTAAGCTGATTGGCTTATGCCGCCTTGCTGTTCAGGTTTAGCTGGGTTACTCTTATGGAGTTGATCACTTTATATTTGGCAGTCACTTGAATGAAGCCAAAGTAAGTCGCCCGTTCATTCCCGTTAGTGATTCTACTTCGTCCTGTCATACTACTAAAACCAGGATGAATTCTTTATTGTTGAGTTTTTCTGTATGAAAAGATGCGCGATTTGAATATTATACACTGAAATTTAGAGCTTCAATAGTTAAAAGGTTTCATACAGCGTTTGTGCGGTCTTCGGTATAAATACTTTGTTAGTACATAGCCGCGGTACTTCATTTATGAGAACGGCTGGCATTCCCTGATAGAGTATTGCTCTCTTTAGTGATCGTGATTTCCGGCAGTTACGAGAGTGTTCAATGTTATCTTTCACCACCAGATGGTCCGCTATCGATTTGATCTCCTTGAGCGCTAGATATCTAGCGATTAAATCTGGAGGTATTCAAAACGATATTTGCCCAAAATCATCTGCAGCTTCGCTGCTTAATTCCTCTTCTACGCAGGAAGGCTATCACCTTTATCATCTGGTGTCCTTGGCTGTGAGATCCGGCGCTGACCCTCTGTTTCCTTTCGTCAATACTTTGCTCATTATCTTACGATTGCATCCATTTAGGTGTAGTTTTCCCACCTGTCTGTCTCTGCAATTTGTCGAACAAATCTGTCAACAGCATCAACCGTTTTCCTTATTTTTTCTAGGTCGGCTGTCACCTTTTTACGAAGTCTAGGCTTCTCATCTGATTTCTTTTGACACCTTTGTACCTTGGTTTTCAGTTTAAATACCCTTGCCCATACTTCTAACTGGCTGGTAGATGCCATCGCCGTTAATGTGATTGGTTTGTTGCAGTCGCTCGTCAAAATTTTGCCCTACTTTTACAGCATACGTTCCCGGCCCAATCCCTCTGATATTATACGGAAATATATGGCCATACACTGGTGAATCAAATCTCGCAATGTTCCATGGATCAATCTTGATTTAACATCTGATCTTAAGGTCAAAGAGACTGAACGTAAAAAGGTCTTATGATTGCGCCTCCAGAGCAACTTAATCTGACTAAGTCTCTTTGGTAATATATCCCGTTTAATAATAAGCATATAACACCAAATAAAATAGAGATACATTCAACCAGATAGTACTTTTGGAACTTGTGAAAATGGCTGTCAATTTTTAAAGCAGTTAATCAATTTGTGCATATTACACCATTGACCAAAAAATGCTAGCTTCAAGTTGCGGATGAGACTAAATGTCACTAGAAGGCATAGTGGTAATCTCAGGAATAAAATGTCTAAAAAAAATGTAATCTTTCGAGGACGATTTCTTCAACCCTTTTATTCTTAGAAAATTTGTTTATTTTATTAATTTCTTGATAGAAAGTCTATACGAAAGGGCAAGAACTAGTAGAGAATAATTAATGTCTTTGACGAAGCTTACTTCTCGGTACTTCCTATTTGAAGATTTAGGGATGCGCACAAGAGAAATAAACGTTATATTTGCAAATCACTCACGAAACGTAGACTGCTGTATAGTTGCAAGGTTTGAACTATTACAAATGTTTCCAAAAAAATCTCGGACGCAAAATTGAAGACAAGAATTCATCTCACTCTGAGATATCTACTAAGATTGAACGGTCACACCATTAATAGCAATGTAGATTCTCTTGCTGAATTATTCATTAGCAGCTTAGATGAAAATCAATAACTTCAATTTTCATGTTCCAAATTCAGGCGAATCTAATAAACCATTATTGTAATCTAACTAGCTCTTTTTAAAAATGTTAACTATCAAAATAATACAATTTTGTAGGGATAAGCATGTCCATAAAATTTCAGAACAGCAAAAATAACATTTCTTCAGGAGTGATAAATTCTCATGCCGATGTTAACACGAAGCACATTCTTTTGCTGAAATAAAAACAAAAATGCCGCCTTGGAAAAGTTCTACATTTTTAATTACAGGACAAACCACAAAAACGTACTCTATGGCTTTTCTATATCATTTTCAAATATACTCGTACCTAAGTACCATCAATTTTATCATAAGTAACAGATACTGGAATTCCAATATGTACAAGCTTCTTATGATATGTAATTATCAATTTCTTGGTTATTTCAATAAATGTTATATCAAACATGATTTAAAAAAGCAATTTATCTGAGCCATAAAGAAAAGCAGAAATCAATGTAGGTCAGACAAGGTTTTCATATCAAATGATTGGTATCCAAAGCAGTGCACAAAGGAATTTAATAATTAGACCGTTAACAAATACATAGCTCGAACTCGTACGTGGCTAATATGCGATATCGCTATCTTAGTACCTGAGAAATTGATCACGGCTTGCGCAATCGAATACCTGTCAGGTCGAACGAAACGAGGAGTATCTTCTCTTATGTGAACATCTTCAACTCATAATATTCTTCATTTATCTAGCTCCAAATCATCAGCATGAGATCAATAATCGAAACTTCATTAATATTCGTTATGAAACCCGAGAAGAGCTGAAAATACACATATGGTACATTCATTCGTTTTGTTTGTTTCCCCCCAGTACCGTTTGCATGTGGTCAAATTTATCACATCTGAGTGTAATCAGCAGAGGCACGACTCGAGATGATGTTAATTGATGTTATTTCCTTCTATTCACGTTTTAATAGTGGTTTGGGTACCTATCTTTCTTCCAAGAGATAGACATTACATCGGCTGCTTCCTAGAACTTTAAATCGTTTCGAAAAGCTCTTCGAAAGAGGAAATCCAAGCCAACTACGTACATCTGTCTAGTGGTTAAAACGAATCTGCATTCATCCGTCATTCATCACCGATGTGAATTCTGTACTTAGAATTTTAAGCAAATAACTTCGCCAAGTCTTAATTACGCGCACCGTTATTTTATCGTGAAGAAGGTAGTTTAGATTAAAGTAAATTCAAAGATAATAACATTTTCGATTGCACATCACCTTTGTAATGATTACATGATAGTGGTACGTACTGAAGAGTGCTAATACATTTATTTAGCTATTTTCTGGCAGAGGACTTACATTCTTATTATAGTTACTGTCAGAGCTACTCCAGCCCACTTCATTTTCCTTAGATGCAAAATGTACGCATTTGTACTTTTTCAATAGCAAGCTTACTTTTTCATTGGAGGTAAGATATCCTCATCTGGAAGAAGATGCTTAAAATGTAATCAGGTAGTGAAGAAAGGCATAAAATTATTTTATTAGGGTCATTATTCATATTAACTGCTTTGTAAAGTGAGAGGCTTTTAGAGCGCCAATAGATCTACAACTGAATATGGCGTGTATTGAGCAAATATCCATTTGATCTTAAAATGTTCTATGATGTTACTTTATTGGCCAGTTGAAGTGAATGGTTTCGTATGTATTATTATGCTCTACTAGTTATAAATGTTAGCTATTGTTCCTATTTTATCGTAACGAAGCAAAATTAAAATCCTGTCAGAAGGGTTTGTACTCAACGTACGCTACGCAGTCGCCAACAATAAATAAACTGAAGAAACACTTCGATGAGAAATTCGATGTTTAAAAGAAAAAACCCTGAATGAAAATAAAGTTTTCGTACCTTTTATATGGCACCCCACGACAACTATCGATAAAAAAGTGTAGATTCCCTTGCTGATATGCAACATTTCGTGATCAGAAAGAAAAATCTAAAACCAGCCTACATTTTTGCTGAGCCTAAAACAGAAAATAAAATTAATAAATAACTAAAAATGTCGTGAATGTAAGCCTAGTATGGAGACCTCATCTACCGGTAACTTTTCATGTTTCGCATTGTAACAATGCCTCCTCACACGGGCCTAAGAGCGGGAGCATGACGTCACAATGCGTACCAGGTATTTAGACCTATTGACCTGTTCTTTTAGACCAATTGAATAGCTTTTGAGAGTTCCCGCTGTGACGTCGTGCTCATTCATTACTTTCCTTCTGGGTGTGAGTAAGCAGGCATTGATTACAAGCATAAATCCAAACGGGTTTTAGAAAATGGGTAGTTGATTGAGGATTCGCTGACAAATATGCTTGAATAAGACCTCAAAATAATAAATGCTAGAAGTCGCTTGAAGTCCTTTTTAAGGTTTTGTAAAATAATTTTACAAAACCCTACTAAAAACGTGTCCTGTCTGTCCGCCCGTGTGTCACAGCAATTTTTCTCGCAAACTACTTAAGCTAGAACCATCAAAATTTCTTCAAAGTTCAACTACAAAAAAAAAATTATAAGGTATTTAAGGGGGGTCTCCGCATAGAGGGGATTGGCCCCCGAAAAAGCCGGCATGGGTATCAAATGAAAAGTCTTAATGAGAACTTTTCAAAACAAGGGGTGCACAGGAAGGAGAAATACAAGAAAAATTGTGCTCCTCCCTCGCGATTGAACTCCTGTGATTTGAAAAATCTAAAAAATAATGGAGGTAGTTGCTTCTGAGCACAATAACAACAAATACCTTGGAAGTAAAAATTCGCTCAACTATGTTAATAATAGTCTGATCTTCGAATTTAACATTTTTGCCAATAAAATCGTATAGGTACCCTTAAACTCAACAAAATTCGATGTTGAAGTAGTCTTATAAAAGGTCCTAATATTCTGCAATTGATGAAAATCGAGTGATATACATGGAAGTTATAGCCATTGGAAATTTCTCGAATTACTACAACAATAACTCATGATTTTGGTATTTCATGGACTTTCCATCGGATCAGACATTGCAGGTTTGATTTGATCTTCTTAAAACTTTCAAATAAGTTTAAGGGTACCGATGCGATTTTATTGGGGAAAATATGAAATTAGAAGATCATACTATTATTAAAAAAGTTGAGCGGATTTTGACTTATAAGGTATTTGTTGTTGTTGTACTCATAAACACCTACCACCATATTTTTTTCAGATTTTTCGGATCACGGGTGTCCAATCGCGACGGGGGGGACACAAATTTTTCGCGTATCTCCCCTCCCTGCCTGTCCCTCGAAGCAGAAAGGATCAAATTAAGACCTGTTTTGAAAAGTTCTCATCAAGACCTTTCATTTGATACCCATATCGGCTACCTTTGATGAAAATTTTTTGTTCGGGTGTCACTCCCTATATGGAGAGACCCCCCTTAAATAAGTAATAAATTTTTTTGTAGTTGGATTTTGAAGAGAGCACCACTTTACATCTACATACAAAATTTGATGTTTCTAGCTTAAGTAGTTTGCGAGAAAAAGTGCTGTGACACACGGACGGACGGACGGACAGACGGACAGACAGCTCGCGAACTAGTAGGGTTTTGTAAAATTATTTTACAAAACCCTAAAAAGAGACTGTGTACTCCGCTCTTCATACTACAGTCAGTGCTATAGATTTAACATCTCCACATAATTCAAAACAAAAGAGACTATTGTCAATTTTTTCAATCCACCACCGGTGACGTATATGTCTGAGAGACCGGGTTCGGCAAAAAAATGAAATAATTTCATTAGTCGTTTTGAAAAGTTCTCTTCAAGACCTTTCATTTGATACCCGTATCGGCTACCTTTGATGAGATATTTTTTTTCGGGAGCCACTCCCTATATGGGGAGACCCCCCTTAAATACCTTATAAATTTTTTTGTAGTTGAACTTTGAAGAGAGCACCACTTTACACCAGCATACAAAATTTGATGTTTCTACCTTAAGTAGTTTGTGCTGTGACACACGGACGGACGGGTGGACAGACGGACAGACAGGTCGCGAAACTAATTCGCGCAATAATTTTACAAAACCCCTAAAAAAGAGTATGCATTGACCGATCCATAGTTACTTATCATTAGTCAACGTAGGTAAGTTATTTCGTAGACACGAAAATTTTGCAGTTCAGAATAGGTTACTGTGAAAAAAAATTCAAATGAAGAGCCAATCATGAACTAACTATTAAGAGATTTCTCACGCTCAAGCATTATAAATTTAAGCGGAAGAATAAAGTTTCCGCATTATTTATATTTTCTGGCCATAACAAGCTAAAAATATTCAATATTCAATCCATTTATACCAAATATATCACTCCAGGCCAATACCTTAATTTTCTTACCGGCTGTTACAGAGAAAATATGAATTTTCACATAAATGGGTTACTATCTGTTGATGCAGTTTTTGAGCAAACCTAACTCGTGTCTATCCACAGGATTCGATCTACCTAAGCTAAGGAATCGGACATTAAACAGCTTCTTCAACGCACTTATATAGCATATAGAGCGCGTCTGGTTCATATATCTTTACAAAAACTCTGCTTGTTCTAATCAGATTGTCAAAAAGGTATGATATTTTTTTTTTTGGAAAGCCACAGGCCTTGCTTTGTTGAGTGAGCAGACTCACTTCAACTCCTTTTAGACATCTTCAGTGTCTAAAGGATGAATGGAAGGAAATGACTTTATATAGGTGTAGGATAAGCTAAGCAAGTAAGCTCTAGGTTAGGCCAGGTAAGAGGAATATTATGTATTCGTCTTTTGGTTTTTTTGGATAAGCGTTTGTTCTGTTGTTTCCGTTTTTATTGGAAGGTGTAGTCTAGTACTGAGAAAATTGCGTCGGAATTTCCAATAAGTTGTTCTTCGATAATATTACCGTCTGTCTTTCTGTGTTTATATATTTCGAGTATTTCTAGGATGTCAAGTCCCGGCCCTTCGCTTTGTTTGTGTAGCAATGTCATAGAGTTTGTCAAAGTGTCAGGCTTGTGTGCATGGTTTGCCTTGTGTAAGAAAAATTGTAAGTGCTTTTTGTATTTCACCTTTAGTTTTCCCGTGGTCTTTCCAATGTATACCATGTCGCGGTCCTTGCATATCAGTTAGTATATGCCGCTTTTTTCGTATGTTAATGTATCATTTAGTTTTGGTTCCAGTTTGTTTCCAATGTTAGTGTTGGTTTTGAATGTAGTTTGCAGTTTATATTTCTTAAGGAAGTTTGATAGTTTGTATGTCTCTTTGCCTATATATGTTATCGAAATCCACAGTTGGTCGTTCTTATGAGTTTTAGTCAGTTGGCGTTCCTGTTTTTGTTTGTACTATATACACGTTGTTTGTATCCATTAGTTTAGTTCTTTGGAGTAGTTAGTAGGAGTCACGAGGATGGAGTTGAGTCTTTGCACCAATGATGGAATGAATAAAAGAAGTTGAGAAGGAAAAATATTACAAAAAACTGCAGCAAAACAAAACTTCTAATGATTATAATATACAATAGCTGTAAAGGGCATGATTTCAAGTATTTAGGTAAAAAAAATTAATGCATAAACGTTTAAAATATCTTTCGAATCAGTACTTTATTCGTTATCATTTAAAATAAAAATAAGCAAATGAGATGTACTTACGTATTCGATCTTTAATAATCAATGAAATAATAAGCCTATATAGCTGTAGTAGGCACTATTTATATCACGGATCACTGTACAATGCACACTTAACTTTTGAATGCACATTCAGATTCGAGGGTACTTATTAGGGCTTTATAGTACGGTTTTTACAAAGACCTACAAATTTCGCGGCCCGTCTCCCGGTCCCTCCATTCATCTCTACGTTTGCCAATACGTCACAGCAAGTTTCCTGTGAAACTATAGAAGGTAGAATGCGCAAACTTTGTGAAAAAGGGCAGAGTCTCAAAGTTCACGGCTTAAAAACCATTTCGAAATTTTTTAAGTCAATTTCAGAACCTGAACCAATAAAGTCATTATGTGCATCAGGGGCTCCAGGGGGAGGCAAAATGTACCAAAATGCGTGTGTACCCCACCCCTCGCGACTAGGCACCTTTGAGCCGAAACTATTGAAAACATCACAAAGCTAGTATTTATAAGTACAACGGCAAAAATACCTCTGAATTTAAAATTTACTCAACTTTGTTAATAACAGTCTGTCTGTCTGGTCTGTGAGTTATACATTTTCTCCCAAAAAATTTAAACGGTAATTTAGAAGTCTTAACATGTTGTTATGTATTGTAGATCCTTATGCGTACAAAATTTCTTGGAAACCAGATCACAATTGAGTGATTTATTGCCATTTCATTCAATTCATACATATTTCAAATCAGCCTAGGTACACTTATTTTCTTCGGATTCCCATAAACATGTAAAGAGTTGTGTTTAATTTAAATGTGTTCAGTTGACTGAGCATGCAGAAAAATTGTTTAAGCTGAAACAATATGACGGCTGTTATGTACTTTTGAAAGAATTCCTGCATCTTTTGGATAAACTTGAACAATTTCTTATGCAAGTGTTGGATGCATAATCCATGTCATCAATTGATGTCATCAGAAAATACTTTTTTAATTCAGGTAGGAGCACTCTCCTGCTTACTCGACTTGTTTTAGTTTAAAAACTGAACGATACTGCATAGCGAGATGGCCAGTTCTGCCTTATGATTTGTGTACGCTTGCGTTCTATGGTCAATTTCGAAGCAAGGAGAAACAATATTATATCGGCGTGATGTGTGAGTGAGATTATCGGCCGGGGTTATTGCCGTGTGGCCCATTACCGGGAGACCAGTACACGCAGGAAAATCTGACTCTTTCCTCATGCGCCGGTTAATGAATGGGAAGCACAACGCCTTCAAAACTCTAAGCGTAAACATATTTTATGTACCTGCAAAAAGTCTATAAAATGCAAATATTTTCATTTGAAGCATCACGGGTTATTATGACCTAAACCGTCAAACGCAGTATTATAAAATATAATCTTTTATTTCAAGTTTGCCATATCTTAGTTCAGTATTTTATTTATTCGTTTAAAAACATCTGATAGACCACTTCCGAAGAAGATGAAAAATTGTAAGCCTCTTCTAATCTTTTGAAGCAATATGAAAAAAAAACTATAGCTTTAACAATGAAAGAGTTTTTTGTTTATATTTGGGTCCTTAAGGCTATTTACGCTCTGAGTGTGGGGCTTCTATCCACTAAACACCTTCCCTGTTATGCACTAAATATCTTCACTGCCAACGAATGAACCTATACTGGAAACGTTTGACTTATTACTACTACACAAGGTGCCATCGCGGTGCGGGGATCCCTCTCTTAAAAGGAGGGGAGGAAGGGAGAGGGAACGTTAGAAAAGAGACCCCTCCATCCACAACAAACGTAATATCCCACCTGATTCCGTTTGCCAGCTGATTGAACCATGTTCTGATTAGATTATCTGAAGAAAGCTCCCCTAATTCCTTGTCGAGATCACCGCATAGCCTTTCGCATTCTTTGCTCGCAAAAATGTTGGCAGGTGTCATCGATCTCTCCCCCGCAGAAAACATAATGGGAAATTGTAATTTGTCAATTTTGTTCAGGTAAGGCTGAAAACATCCATACCCGCAAAAGGGATGGTTCAGATATAAGTTAGCCTCATCATGACTACGATTGAGCCATGTCTTCAGGTCAGGTGTCAACTGCACAATCCAGCTCATTCACGTTATTGTTGATTGTTGCCAATCGCTGAGTGATCGTTATCTATTTTCAAGCGCAGCTGCCTCCCTATCACCTTCGTGTCTGTTCAATTATGTTTTACGGCACTTTCTAGCAAGGAGAGAAATAAGTAGAACACTTGCAATTGCCAGCAATACCGACTTAGAAACTGTTCGATATGAAGATAATATCCTCAGCGCTTGTTGTCGCAGCACCTATGCCAGGTGTTTTCGGAACAGCTCCTTGCTGAGAGCGTCGCTGCATATTTCCGATTCATACAAAACCACAGACTGTACATCAGAAGTCGCCTTCTTGACGAGGTAGGTCCAGCTGCTTTGGTCCTTAACCTTCTGAGTGCTGACAGAGCTGCTGCAGCCTTATTCGCCATTGCCCTAATTTGTTCAGAGAAACACATCGTCGAGTCGATCAGAACTCCCAGATACTTCACAGCTACATTCGATATTGAATGAAGCGCCTTTGATTTTGGCTTGATATTCCTTGAGATTTGCGGGACTTGTCGTGATTCCCATGAGAGTGCCAGCGTGTAGAAGGAACCGGGAAGATAAGCTAATGGATCGGGTTGGTCACACAGCGTGGAACACCAAAAGACCGGCTAAGGTTCACGGCTTATCACCAAACACCAAACATCCCGCAGCCTAAAATTTCATTTGCGAATGTCGCGTAACTACTCGCACCTTGTAGAGTCGTTTAGTAATTGGGTAGCAGCATGCTCCCTAGCAGATTCAAATCACTCGCTGATCTGCCAGTACTCAACCAAATTTTTATACTTTATTTTATACTCTCATGGGAATCACGACAAGTCTTCTGCAAGTGGCAGAGGTCAAGAGGAACGGCAACAAGTCTTAACATTCTTAGTTGTATATGCTTACGGTGCTTTTTGTGCGACTAAAACGCTATTAAAATGTTGTCAATGTAAGCGTAGCAACAATCCTATCCTCGATGAATGTAGTTGATATACTGTTGAAAAGTTTGTGCAGCGTTGCAGAAGCCAAATGTCATTGCCTGTTTTCAGGATGTCCTTCGGTGCAGCTGGGATTTAATGGTACACTTTTGTCAAATCTACGGTTTTCAAGGTATTGCAAAAATGCGCAAAGTTACCGAAATGAACAATGGGATATTTCTTAGGAGTGGTGATGGAGTTTAAGCGACGATAGTCACCATATGGTCTCGATTAGCTTTTTCTTTTTTCACACCAGGTGTAATGTGCTTGCCCATGGGTTGCTCGACCTTTGACACATGCCTGCTGAAGCATGTATTGGAATTCGGCTTTTGTTTCACGAAGTTTTTCAAGAGTTAAACGTCTCGCTCTTTCAGCAACTGGTGAGCCTTTCATGAGTATATGATGACAGACACCGTGAGCCACAATTTTCTTTATATCTGCTGGAATTGTGATGTGAACAAATTCACTAAGTAGATCATGGCTTGATTTAAGTGTCGTTATACTAGAAGTTCAGGCGCTATTGCGCTTTGCGACACACGGTAAATTTGTTTTTACATCGATAATGTTCCTTCTGCAGATATCACTATGAGACAAAAATTTTCAACAAATCAACACCGATGATTGGCTGTCTAGCATCTGCTATAACGAATCATAAGAAGTTATATCCATAGGTTTTAATTATTGTGTTATTGGTAGCGTACAGGTTCCATTAAGCTCTTTGTTCCTTAGAAAAACTGAAACATCCACACTGGTATCTACAAGAAAACGCAATTTGTAGTTTTTTGTGTTGGAAACTAGAAGTCGGCAAGTATGTTGCTGTCCAAGTTGGCCACCTCTGCCACCAAAATTCCAGACAACGTTCCTAGTTTTCTGAACTCATATTCACTTTACTTTTCTAATATCATAATGGCCAGAAATTAAGAGCACGACTCCCGAAACGGTTGTGGAAAAAGCATAATCCACGATTGTTTGAACTGGAGCGTTGTTTTCTATTCTGAGATGTGATGGTGATCGATCGCGCATCCTGACTTCCAACTGATCAATGCGGTTCAATATTTAATCCAAAACTTCACTTGTACTTCCTTGTTTATGCGTCGTTGCAATGGAAGCTGGATGCTGCAGTTTAATCGTCAGGTCTGCCATCTTTGCCAGCCTATCAATATCGGGCGCGCTCAAAATCAAGTATTTTCCGGTAACCGCTCCAAAAGAAGCGATCGCAACATAACATTCAACACCAGCAAGTAATGTGAGGGTTTCTTTCCATCTAAGTTTCGACTTTCGAATAGGCATCTCATCTTCAAATCACTGCACTCAGTGAAAGCTGGTAATATTCGCTGCTTAACAGCATTGTATTTGTCTTCTAGTGGCGGATTCCTGCCCATCGAAATGAAATGCGGCAAGATTTCTAGCTCGGCATATTGGATCCATATTTAAACTTGACTTCATCCTGTATGATGCCTTATGTGGAATGTGGCTTCCACTTGCTCAAACCAAGGCCCCGGATCTAATTTATATACAAATTCGCGGATGCCGAGGGTCGGGTGCAATGGGAAGTGCGGGGTTTTTATGGGTTTTGAGCGCGGCTGTTATATTGTCTGGTTCAGCAGCCACAAAACGTTCAAGATTTAATTTCGCGTAGGAACTAAGTCAGTATTCCACTGTAAGTATTCACTACGCACTTGCATAAATTCGAAACTTCGAGTTTATTAACAAAGTTTTTAGTAACGAAAATATTGCGTATAAGTAGATAACAAGACACGTCTTCGATGGCGGTCAAAGCAAGAAAGACAACACAATGGAAAAAATTTCTAAGTAGCTCAGCTGTCATGTCGCTACAAAATTAGACCTGCTGAAGCCATCTCTGAATCAGGCCAATCATTTTTCGCCGCACCTTCGTATTTTCTCTTCCAGGAAAGCTTATTTGAGATATTCTTGATTTTGAGCCTGATGATTCATTGCAATAGAAATAGTGGTATTCTGGGCCGTCAAAAATAACTTTTTATAAAAATGAAGGAATTCTTATCAAAAAATCATGTATTTAAGAAGTGTACAGCTAATGTTAATGTGAATCAACTCCTTGAGCATATAACTAAAAGTAGACAAAAGGTACAGCACCTTTTGTTATGTGCAAAAACCTTTTTGGATGCAAATTTTGAATGCAATCGATTGGTGTGTTTTCATTTTTGGTTGCCTTGAGAAAGACGAAAACTTAATTCCGAATAATTATGTAAATTGTCGATATTGACTTGCCCATTAGAATTGGCCTTTAATGGCATAATATCTCCTGCAGTTGAGAGCGTTCTAAACTTGTGAAACTTGTTTATTACTTAATTCTCAGACCCCAAAGATACCTTTGAAGATCTAATAAAATCATAAGCAAAATAATGAAAGTACTCATTTCTAATTTCATTAATGAAAAATTGCAAATTCTACGACAAGCTTTGAGTCAACTGAGTTTGTATTTATTCAAAGTAAGCAGTACACCAGCTGTAGTGCTACCATTTGGATTTAATGTTACGTTCAAAACAGGAAAACTTTTAAAGAAACGCAAAGGATCCAAGCATGGCTTGAACCACCGAGTGATTAATAGCCGCGTCTTATATGCTTCTTCTTTTTGTAATCGATATTTCCCAATGGTAATGAAGATGAATGTTTCGTGGGAATTATTCTAAACTTGTAGATGCTTTTCAATTCATCAAATTATTTTATAGAATATTTCAAATGCCTCCACGAACTATAAAGCTTCAGATACTTAGGCGCTGTTACTAAGTTGTCTACACGCACTAAAAAGCTAAATTTGTGTATCTTCGCAAAGAGATGTTTAAATTTATCATGTAAAACTTGAAAACCATCTCAATATCCTCGCAAAACCCTGTACAGTATTTTCCATTCGTTGCATTTGTTAGCAGCTTTGAAAAAAATGCCCACTCAACTCTTCAATTTGCATATGTTACATATTCCATCCTACTTAAATATTTGAATTCCAAGTAGGTGAACACTTATGTACTATTAACAAGTTGGGTAGACAGACCTATGCTCATGTCAGAAGGGTTTTGTACTCAACTTACAAAATGCCGTAACCAGCAACGAATAAAATTAAGAAACACGTCAGGTTCGAGGATCATACTATTATTAACTAAGTTGAAAGAATTTTGAATTCTGAGGTATTTGTTAAAGTTATACCCATAAATATCTCGCTTGATAATTTTTTCAGATTTTTTTAGATCACGGGTGTCCATTCGCGAGGGAGAAAACACATTTTTCATGTATTTCCCCCCCCCCCCCTCTGTTCCCCTACTGAAGCAAAAACTGTCAATTTAAGAACTGTTTTGAAAAGCTCTCATAGAGAACTTTCATTTGATACTCATATCGGCTACCTTTCATGAAATTTTTTTCAGGGGCTACTCCTCTGTACTGTAAGGATCGATTCATGGCCTTTTTTTTCGAATCCTAGAATGGCTACAAAGCCCTTTTGCTGGGAGCTCTCTCCTGCCTCTTCGACTTGTTTCAATTGTTTGTAGTCATCCTAACGATATCTATCATTCCTGAAATTTTCATGCAAATCCTAGCAAAGCTGTAGTGTCTAAGTCAGTAAAAAGCGCATATGGCTCCATAGTCATATGTTTCCATAGTAATACAGGGCACATTGTTCCATAGTAATACGGGAAAATTCAAATCGCTATAACTTCGTTAAATACAATTCGATCTTTATGAAACTTTCAGAAAAGATCAATCTTATAAATAGCCATCTGTTTGCTAAATTTTATTGAATTTAAGGGTACCATTTAGATTTTATTCGAGAAAACATAAAATCGATAAATCATACTATTACTAACAAAGTTGAGTGAATTTCGACTTCTCATGTATTTGTTGTTGTTGTACTCATTAAGGCCTACATTCATGATTTTTTTCAGACTTTTCCGCTGGAAGGTGTCCAATCGCGAGGGGGGGGGGGTACGCGAAAAGTTCGTACATTTCCCCTTCTCCTGCCCCACTCGGTACTCATAAGGCAATTTTAAGACTTGTTTTGAAAAGATCTCATTGAGACCTTTCCAATGACACCCTACTCGACTACCAATGGTGTGGGGTCACCTCCCTGTATGAGGAGACCCCCCATAAGCCCCTTTGAAAAAATTTTCCACCCTTGAATTTTCAAGAAGTCACCACTTCTGACCTTTCCACAAAGTTTCATGGCTGTAGCCTTTATAGTTTCGGAGAAAAAGTGCTGTGACATACAGACGGACGGACAGACGGACACAGGTCGTGATTCCAATAGGGTTTTGTATTTTAGTACAAAACCCTAAAAATTAATGCATAAAAGTTTAAAATATCTTTCGAATCAGCACTTTATTCGTTATCATTTAAAATACAAATAAGCAAATGAAATGTACTTATAAATACGATATTTAATAATCAATGAAATAATGAGCCTATATAGCTGTAGTAGGCACTATTTATATCATGGATCACTGTACAATGTACACTTTACTTTTGAATGCACATGCAGATTCGAGGGTATTTATTAGGGCTTTATAGTACGGATTTTACAAAGACCTACAAATTTCGTGGCCCGTCTGCCGGTCCCTCCATTCATCTCTACGTTTGCCAATGCGTCACAGCAAGTTTCCAGAGAAACTATAGAAGGTAGAATACGCAAACTTTGTGAAAAAGGACAGAGTCTCAAAGTTCACGGCTTAAAAACCATTTCGAAATTATTTAAGTCAATTTCAGAACCTGAACCAATAAAGTCATTATGTGCATCAGGGGCTCCAGGGGGAGGCAAATGTACCAAAATGCGTGTGTACCCCACCCCTCGCGACTAGGCACCTTTGAGCCGAAACTTTTGAAAAAATCACAAAACTATAATCATACTATTACTAACAAAGTTGAGTGAATTTCGACTTCTCATGTATTTGTTGTTGTTGTACTCATTAAGGTCTACATTCATGATTTTTTTCAGATTTTTCGGATGGAAGGTGTCCAATCACGAGGTGGGAGGGGTATGCGAAAAGCTCGTACATTTCTCCTTCTCCTGCCCCCCTCGGTACTCATAAGGCAATTTTAAGACTTGTTTTGAAAAGATCTCATTGAGACCTTTCCAATGACACCCTACTCGACTACCAATGGTGTGGGGTCACCTCCCTGTATGGGGAGACCCCCCATAAGCCCCTTTGAAAAATTTTTCCACCCTTGAATTTTCAAGAAGTCACCACTTCTGACCTTTCCACAAAGTTTCATGGCTGTAGCCTCTATAGTTTCGGAGAAAAAGTGCTGTGACATACAGACGGACGGACAGACGGACACAGGTCGTGATTCCAATAGGGTTTTGTATTTTAGTACAAAACCTTAAAAATTAATGCATAAAAATTTAAAACATCTTTCGAATCAGCACTTTATTCGTTATCATTTAAAATACAAATAAGCAAATGAAATGTACTTATAAATACGATATTTAATAATCAATGAAATAATGAGCCTAGCTGTAGTAGGCACTATTTATATCACGGATCACTGTACAATGTACACTTTACTTTTGAATGCACATGCATGTTTGGGGGTATTTATTAGGGCTTTATAGTACGGATTTTACAAAGACCTACAAATTTCGTGGCCTGTCTGCCGGTCCCTCCATTCATCTCTACGTTTGCCAATACGTCACAGCAAGTTTCCAGAGAAACTATAGAAGGTAGAATGCGCAAACTTTGTGAAAAAGGGCAGAGTCTCAAAGTTCACGGCTTAAAAACCATTTCGAAATTATTTAAGTCAATTTCAAAACCTGAACCAAAAAAGTCATTATGTGCATCAGGGGCTCCAGGGGGAGGCAAAATGTACCAAAATGTGTGTGTACCCCACCCCTCGCGATTAGGCACCTTTGAGCCGAAACTTCTGAAAAAATCACGAAGCTAGTATTTATAAGTACAACAGCAAAAAATACCTCTGAATTAAAAATTTACTCAACTTTGTTAATAACAGTACGGTCTGTGAGTTTTACATTTTCTGCAAAAAAATCAAAACGGTAATTTAGAAGTCTTAACATGTTGTTATGTATTGTAGATCCTTATGCATACAAAATTTCTTGGAAACCAGATCACAATTGAGTGATTTATTGCCATTTCATTCAATTCATACATATTTCAAATCAGCCTAGGCACACTTATTTTCTTCGGATTCCCATGAACACGTAAAGAGTTGTGTTTAATTTAAATGTGTTCAGTTGACTGAGCATGCAGAAAAATTGTTTAAGCTGAAACAATATGACGGCTGTTATGTACTTTTGAAAGAATTCCTGCATCTTTTGGATAAACTTGAACAATTTCTTATGCAAGTGTTGGATGCATAATCCATGTCATCAATTGATGTCATCAGAAAATACTTTTTTAATTCAGGCAGGAGCACTCTCCTGCTTACTCGACTTGTTTTAATTTAAAAACTGAACGATACTGCATAGCGAGATGGCCAGTTCTGCCTTATGATTTGTGTACGCTTGCGTTGTACGGTCAATTTCGAAGCAAGGAGAAACAATATTAAATCGGCGTGATGTGTGAGTGAGATTACCGGCCGGGGTTATTGCCGTGTGGCACATTACCGGGAAACCAGTACACGCAGGAAAATCTGACTCTTTCCTCATGCGCCGGTTAATGAATGGGAAGCACAACGCCTTCAAAACTCTAAGCGTAAACATATTTTATGTACCTGCAAAAAGTCTATGAAATGCAAATATCTTCATTTGAAGCATCACGGGTTATTATGACCTAAACCGTCAAACGCAGTATTGTAAAAAATAATCTTTTATTTCAAGTTTGCCATATCTTAGTTCAGTATTTTATTCAGTCGGTTAAAAACATTTGATAGACCACTTCCGAAAAAGAAGAAAAATTGTAATTCACTTCTAATCTTATGAAGCAATAGCAATCTTCACGCAAAATATGAAAAAAAAAATATAGCTTTAACAATGAAAGAGTTTTCTGTTGATATTTGGGTCCTTAAGGCTATTTACGCTCTGAGTGGGGCTTCTATCCACTAAACACCTTCCCTGCTTTGCACTAAATATCTTCACTGTCAACCAACAAACCTATACTGGAAACGGTTGACTTATTACTACTACACAAGGTACCATCGCGGTGCAGGGATCCCTCTCTTAAAAGGAGGGGAGGAAGGGAAAGGGAACGTTAGAAAAGAGACCCCTCCATCCACAACAAACGTAATATCCCACCTGATTCCGTTTGCCAACTGATTGAACCATGTTCTGATTAGATTATCTGAAGAAAGCTCTCCTAATTCCTTGTCGAGATCACCGCATAGCCTTTCGCATTCTTTGCTCGCAAAAATGTTGGCAGGTGTCATCGATCTTTCCCCCGCAGAAAACAATTGGGAAATCATAATTTGTCAATTTTGTTCAGGTAAGGCTGAAAACATCCATGCCCGCAAAAGGGATGGTTCAGATAGAAGTTAGCCTCATCATGACTACAAGTGAGCCATGTCTTCAGGTCAGGAGTCAGCTGCGCAATCCAGCTCATTCACATTATTGTTGATTCTTGCCAATCGCTGAGTGATCGTTATCTATTTTCAAGCGCAGCTGCCTCCCTATCACCTTCGTGTCTGTGCAATTGTGTTTTACGGCACTTTCTAGCAAGGAGAGAAATAAGTAGAACACTTGCAATTGCCAGCAATACCGACTAAGAAACTGTTCGATATGCAGATAATATCGTCAGCGCTTGTTGTTGCAGCACCTATGCCAGGTATTTTCAGTACAGCTCTTTGCTTAGAGCGTCACCGCATATTTCCGATTCATACAAAACCACAGGCATACAAAACCACAGAAGTCGCCTTCTTGATGAGGTAGGTCCCGCTGCTTTGGTCCTTAACCTTCTGAGTGCTGACACAGCTGCTGCAGCCTTATTCGCCGTTGCCCTAATTTGCTATGAGAAACACATCGTCGAGTCGATCAGAACGCCCGGATACTTCACAGCTACAATCGATATTGAAAGAAGCGCCTTTGATTTTGGCTTGATATTCCTTGAGATTCGCGGAACTTGTCGTGATTCCCATGAGAGTGCCAGCCTGTAGAAGGAACCGGGAAGATAAGCTAATGGATTGGGTTGGTCACACAGCGTGGAACGCCAAAAGACCGGCTAAAGTTCACGGCTCAAGCCAACACCTCACTCCTCACCATTCAGTTATCACCAAACTTCCCGCAGCCTAAAATTTCATTTGCGAATGTCGCGTAACTATTCGCACCTTGTAGAGTCGTTTAATGATTGGGTAGCAGCATGCTCTCTAGCAGATTCAAATCACTCGCTGATCCGTCAGTACTCAATCAAATTTTTATATTCGGTCGTGGAGCGAGCCTTGCTCTACTTTTTTCTGAAATCTGCCAAATACGCGAACACGCGAGCTTCCATTCCACAGAAGCCCTTCCTCCTCGTTTTGTCTCGTTTGTACGTAGACTGATAGAGCCAACAAACGATATCCTCCTTGGGGAAACAAACTTGCGGAAGAGCGAGGAGAACTAACATGGGGATTTCATGAAAAGCCAACCCTCGTGTCCTCTTACGTGGTGGCTAAATTACCATCCAATGGACAAAGTCTTCTGCAAGTGGCAGATGTCAAGAGGAACGGCAACAAGTCTTAACATTCTTAGTTGTATATACTTACGGTGCTTTTTGTGCGACTAAGACGCTATTAAAATGTTGTCAATGTAGGCGTAGCAACAATCCTACCCTCGATGAATGTAGTTGATATACTGTTGAAAAGTTTGTGCAGCATTGCAGAAGCCAAATGTCATTACTTTGAAGTTATGATGCCTGTTTTCAGGATGTCCTTCGGTGCAGCTGGGATTTAATGGTACACTTTTGTCAAATCTACGGTTTGCAAGGTATTGCAAAAATGCGCAAAGTTACTGAAATGAACAATGGGATATTTGTTAGGAATGGTGATGGAGTTCAAGCGACGATAGTCACCATATGGTCTCGATTAGCTTTTTCTTTTTTCACACCAGGTGTAATGTGCTTGCCCATAGATTGCCTGACCTTTGACACATGCCTGCTGAAGCATGTATTGGAACTCGGCTTTTGTTTCACGAAGTTTTTCAGGAGTTAAACGTCTCGCTCTTTCAGCAACTGGCGAGCCTTTCATGAGTATATGATGACAGACACCGTGAGCCACAATTTTCTTTATATCTGCTGGAATTGTGATGTGAACAAATTCACAAAGTAGATCATGGCTTGATTTAAGTGTCGTTATACTAGAAGTTCAGGCGCTATTGCGCTTTGCGACACACGGTAAATTTGTTTTTACATCGATAATGTTCCTTCTGCAGATATCACTATGAGACAAAAATTTTCAACAAATCAACACCGATGATTGGCTGTCTAGCATCTGCTATAACGAATCATAAGAAGTTATATCCATAGGTTTTAATTATTGTGTTATTGGTAGCGTACAGGTTCCATTAAGCTCTTTGTTCCTTAGAAAAACTGAAACATCCACACTGGTATCTACAAGAAAACGCAATTTGTAGTTTTTTGTGTTGGAAACTAGAAGTCGGCAAGTATGTTGCTGTCCATGTTGGCCACCTCTGCCACCAAAATTCCAGACAACGTTCCTAGTTTTCTGAACTCATATTCACTTTACTTTTCTAATATCATAATGGCCAGAAATTAAGAGCACGACTCCCGAAACGGTTGTGGAAAAAGCATAATCCACGATTGTTTGAACTGGAGCGTTGTTTTCTATTCTGAGATGTGATGGTGATCGATCGCGCATCCTGACTTCCAACTGATCAATGCGGTTCAATATTTAATCCAAAACTTCACTTGTACTTCCTTGTTTATGCGTCGTTGCAATGGAAGCTGGATGCTGCAGTTTAATCGTCAGGTCTGCCATCTTTGCCAGCCTATCAATATCGGGCGCGCTCAAAATCAAGTATTTTCCGGTAACCGCTCCAAAAGAAGCGATCGCAACATAACATTCAACACCAGCAAGTAATGTGAGGGTTTCTTTCCATCTAAGTTTCGACTTTCGAATAGGCATCTCATCTTCAAATCACTGCACTCAGTGAAAGCTGGTAATATTCGCTACTTAACAGCATTGTATTTGTCTTCTAGTGGCGGATTCCTGCCCATCGAAATGAAATGCGGCAAGATTTCTAGCTCGGCATATTGGATCCATATTTAAACTTGACTTCATCCTGTATGATGCCTTATGTGGAATGTGGCTTCCACTTGCTCAAACCAAGGCCCCGGATCTAATTTATATACAAATTCGCGGATGCCGAGGGTCGGGTGCAATGGGAAGTGCGGGGTTTTTATGGGTTTTGAGCGCGGCTGTTATATTGTCTGGTTCAGCAGCCACAAAACGTTCAAGATTTAATTTCGCGTAGGAACTAAGTCAGTATTCCACTGTAAGTATTCACTACGCACTTGCATAAATTCGAAACTTCGAGTTTATTAACAAAGTTTTTAGTAACGAAAATATTGCGTATAAGTAGATAACAAGACACGTCTTCGATGGCGGTCAAAGCAAGAAAGACAACACAATGGAAAAAATTTCTAAGTAGCTCAGCTGTCATGTCGCTACAAAATTAGACCTGCTGAAGCCATCTCTGAATCAGGCCAATCATTTTTCGCCGCACCTTCGTATTTTCTCTTCCAGGAAAGCTTATTTGAGATATTCTTGATTTTGAGCCTGATGATTCATTGCAATAGAAATAGTGGTATTCTGGGCCGTCAAAAAGAACTTTTTAATAAAAAAATGAAGGAATTCTTATCAAAAAATCATGTATTTAAGAAGTGTACAGCTAATGTTAATGTGAATCAACTCCTTGAGCATATAATTAAAAGTAGACAAAAGGTACAGCACCTTTTTTTCTGTGCAAAAACCTTTTTGGATGCAAATTCTTAATACAATCGATTGGTGTGTTTTCATTTTTGGTTGCCTTGAGAGAGACGAAAACTTAATACCGAATAATTATGTAAATTGTCGATATTGACGTGCCCATTAGAATTGGCCTTTAATGGCATAATATCTCCTGCAGTTGAAAGCGTTCTAAACTTGCGAAACTTGTTTATTACTCAATTCTCAGACCCCAAAGATACCTTTGAAGATCTAATAAAATTATAAGCAAAATAATGAGAATACTCATTTCTAATTTCATTAATGAAAAATTGCAAATTCTACGACAAGCTTTGAGTCAACTGAGTTTGTATTTATTCAAAGTAAGCAGTACACCAGCTGTAGTGTTACCATTTGGATTTAATGTTACGTTCAAAACAGGATAACTTTTAAGGAAACGCAAAGGATCCAAGCATGGCTTGAACCACCGAGTGATTAATAGCCGCGTCTTATATGCTTCTTCTTTTTGTAATCGATATTTCCTAATGGTAATGAAGATGAATGTTTCGTGGGAATTATTCTGTACTTGTAGATGCTTTTCAATTCATCAAATTATTTTATAGAATATTTCAAATGCCTCCACGAACTATAAAGCTTCAGATACTTAAGCGCATACTTAGTTGTCTACACGCACTAAAAAGCAAAATTTTGGGAATCTTCGCAAAAATATGGTTAAGTTTATCATGTAAAACTTGAAAACCATCTCAATATCCTCGCAAAACACTGTACAGTATTTTTCATTCGTTGCATTTGTTAGCAGCTTTGAAAAAAATGCTCACTCAATTCTTCAGTTTGCATATGTTACATATTCCATCCTACTTAAATATTTGAATTCCAAGTAGGTGAACACTTAAGTACTATTAATAAAAAAAATGTATCGGTGTGGGTTTTTTATAGCATACCACAGCACATATAGAAATTAAAGCGATCAACTCATACGCAAAAGTGATGATTCATGCATTTTAAGAACTCGTGTTTTACCCATGTACAAGTCCAAAATGTTAACGCAAATAAATTAATATTTTAAAGGTATAAAGGAGGAAGATCGTTGATTACTCTGTCGATTACAAGATCAATAACAAGATTTAAGCAGACAACGGAGCGCAGGAGCAATTTACCAAAGAATCCAATTCAATCCCGTCTCAAGTCATTCCATAAGGGCCTAAAGACGCGATAAAGAACGTTAAGAAGGTGCTCTATAAAAACGATGTCATCCAATGAACCGGTCGTGCCGCGAACAGCAAATTTGCTTGCATGCAAACAATGGTGGCGAGTATGTTTTTTATATGGCGATCAGCAGAAATATTATCGACAGGTCTATAGCAAAGCAGCGGCCCAACGACTGGCATTGTCTGCTCAACAAAATCGAAATAATGGAGCCGGCAGTCCTCCATTATTTCCGCTGAAGCAGAATACCACCACATTCCGAAGGAGCAGTGGCAAAAAATCGCCTCGATCTGCCCGCAACAGTGGCCAGGCTGATCCTAAGACCGGCGAAGAGATCAAGAACGATGCTAAGGTCACTATCTTAGATGATCCATTTCTATTCGGAATCGATAGCCCTGCTGATGGTCATTTGAGCGGATACCAAAACCAAATTAGTGGCAGCAATGATAGCAATAATTGTGATGTAAGTGATCATAATCATATAATTGCACGTCAAAGACGAACTGGAAAGACGGCGGATAATTGCGCGGATAGAAATGAGAGAAACTCTCGAAATGCTAGGTCACTAGACGCGGATTTCGGTGATGGTAAGTTAGTCGACCAAATAATTTCTGCTTACGGGGTGCCGGACCATCGGACGGATAATGATCAAAATCATATGACCAGCAGTGGTTGGTTAAGTGATGTCGGTGACTTGCAGATCAATGAAAACGATCTGAAATTTCTAAATGTTCGACGCAATCGTAGTTCAGTGTTTTTCAAAAACCCATCGATCAACGATGCAGCAGCCGCTGAAGCTAGCTTTACTTTCAGCGAAGTGGATACCGATAACGCTGCAAAGGATAGTCATGATGTGCCACCGATCGCAAACGATGGAAATGAGTAAGTAAAATTATCTTCAAATATTTTTATTTTGAGACAACCCGCCGAAATTGATTATGTTTGAGATTTCTAGAAATACCTTAAAACCAATCGAATTTGACTATTTAAATTTTACGAGCGTTATATCTTAGAAGAAAAAAAGTTATGTCTTAATTTACAAAAAGTTGATTCCATCATTAATGTTGGAGCACTGCTAAACCAATAAAATTAGCATAGGAGTAAATTTGTTTAATAGTTTGTAAATAGCCTCAGGTTCATATGCATCCTAAATTATGATCTCTTGCAAAATAAAATTTGCAATTTTAATGAATACTATGAAATAAAAAGTTAATGCATTATCAAACAGCTTAATTTTTATATGACGACTAAAGTTCTGACCAAATGCTCAAACTGACAAAAGCAAAAAACCTTAATTTCGACTCATGGCAAATGGTTATATAGATGGTTTGCTTTCAATCTTACAATCATGATTAAAATAATTTCCTACAATAAATAGAAGAAAATTTAAAGCAGAGTACGAAAATTACTGAAGTCTAAGAAGACTCGGGACCCGTTACAAAATATTCATCAAATTACATATTAGAAGATTGGATAAGAACATATAATTATTAGAGTGTATCAAGACGTACTCATTTTTTACGGTCTGGCAGATGCTTGAATTAAGCTGGAAACTTAACATCCACCAAATTTAGATCGACTTTAAACAAGCATATGACAATATCAACAATATAAATGATTCCGGATCAACAACACTGGGCAACAAATCATCAAGTTCTGTTAGCTCATAAAATGAGCTAAACTGATCTTAAAAGAGCATTAACAAATCAGTGTTACTAATATAATTTTTTGTGAATTTAAATAATAAGATTTATAGCCTAATTAAAAATTTATTTACATTAATCCTAGTGGTATATTTGATGTATCAAAATATATTCCTCAGGGCAAAATCGCTCGTGATGTTCTGATATGTTAAAGAAACTGAGACTTTATTTCACAAATTGATGCTTGTTTATTTGAGAGTGATTTATACTAAATAAAACAAATGTGTGTGTTGTACTTTCTAGCGCTGACTAAAAGTGGAAAAAAGGCATGAACGAAATTTTTTTGCGGCGTAAATGGCAGAAAAACCGCATTAAGTCTCTCAAAATTGGTGTTAATATCCTCACTCTAGCATTTAAGAACAAAATTAAGGAGCTCCGGAATTTCCGATGGAACAACACGATATCAAATGTAGACTCCAACTCGCGGAAAGTCTGGTTTTTAAATAGAATTTTTAGGCGAAAGTATCATGCGTTACCATATTCGATAACAAATAACAACGAAGAGCATAGGTTATTACCACAATCAAGGAAAATGAGATATACTTACAGATAAATTTAATCAGTTCCATAATACCTCCAATAGGTTCTGCAACAATCTAGCAGAAATGATGGTGGCTAAAACTTTGGAACAACAACCTAAACAAACATATTTACCTCGTGGTGCATTGATAAAAACCAGGGAGTCTACTTAAAAAAGTTAAACGGTAAAGCTCCAGGTATCGATGGCCTGCTGAATATAATACTAAAAAATTTACTCAAAAAAGGAAAAGTCTTCTTATGTCACCTATTCAACGCTTGTCTTAGGCTCTCCTTCTTTCAATCCATCTGGAAACAAGCTCTAGTTATACCTATCCTGAAGCCTGGAAGAGATCCGCACTCTCCTGTCAATTACAGGCCCATTAGCTTACTACCAGGTTTAGGTAAACTCTTTGAAAGAATAGTCCTAAAAAGATTAAATGATTTAATTGCTAGCAATAATATGCTACCTGGTTACCAATTTGGCTTCAAAAACAAATATTCGACAGAGCATCAGCTTTTCCGTGTTATGAAAGGACGTCAAAGCAGTGATGTACAATAAAATGTCTGTAGGTTTGATGACGCTGGAAATAGAAAAAGCTCTGGTCTATAAATTTCAGGAATATAACACACCCCCATACTTGTTGAACCCTTTACAAACATTTTTAACTGATAGGAAGTTCCAGCTCAAAGTAGGGGAAAGCATTGCCCCAGTGAAAAGTAAAACTGCCGGTGTGTTCCACAAGGCTCCTGCCTAAGCCCATCACTATATGACATCCATACGTCTGACTTTCCTTTTTTACCAAACTGCCAAGTTGCAGCTTTCGCAGACGAAATTGGCATATACAGCATAGGCGCAGATCCAACTTCCATTATTTCCAGTCTTGAAACGGCATTCGAACTTACTTATCAATACTACCATAGATGGAAAATTAAAATTAATGTTGGAAAAACGAAGTCAATATACTTCATCAGGAAGCGTAAGCCTACTCACCTACCCAAGCGACCAATATATTTTTTAGGGTAAACTATTCCCTGGAGTGAGGATTTCAATTATCTTGGGCTTGTATTCGACAAAAAACTAACCTTCAGTAGTCATATTGAGCATATTAGCTCCAAAGCGTTTAAGGCCGTGCTCCCGCTTTACCCCCTTCTTAATCGTAATTCGCGTCTCAACACCAGAAACAAAGTCCTCATCGTCAAAATGGCAATCCAACTGATCATCCTATACGGTTCACCTACCTGGATCTAGTAACAAAGCTTCAGATCACCCAAAATAGACACCTGAAAATGGGACTTAATAAACCTCTCTTCTGAAAAACTACACAGCCTTGCTAGCGTTAGTCCACTTAGTACTTGAAAATGGGACTTAATAAACCTCTCTTCAGAAAAACTACACAGTCTTGCTAGCGTTAGTCCAATTTATAAGCTCGCTGCATCGCGCCGTGACAAATTAATCGCGAAAGCAAATGACTTGCCCAATCCGCTAATTCGTGCCCTGGCGAACTGAAAACCAGCAGTTGCTACCACCTACTCTTTGGCCGTAACCTAGCCTCATAGATTTTAGCTAGTTATAAGTAGATAGTTAAGTTATGTTAAGCTAGTAATAAGTTCAGTAGAGGTTTTGCCGAAACTTTCCTCTAGCTAATTGTAATATTCACATAGAAATACGATACTACACATAGTTTTGAGTAATGTTCGAACGATCGTGAAATGACTTTGTCAGAACACCTACTGTATTATAAGACCTCTGTGCGCATACATTCTAATAAAGAAAAATTATATATAATTGTTCATACCAACAATGAAATTCGCCTGTAAAAACGATATTCATTGATTTGATGAACAATATTTATTCAGTGTGAAAAATGACAAAAGTTTTTCTTTCCTGAATTTTATTATTCCTGAGTATTCGATACTCTGAATGATTGACTCCTATTGCCAGGAAGCTACTTAAAGCCTAGAAAGACATATGGTATGGAACGAAACCTGACGTCAGTATACCAGGTAATCATTACACACATGTTCAAATTCAAATGCGCTTTATTGATTCAATCGTTATAAATTTTATAAGAACGTACAGCAAGTTTTAGAACATTCAAATACTCAAAAACTCAATGGCCCACATGGCAAAAATTCAACGAAAAATTAGTCATAATGAACAATACAATATGCTGTTAAACGCAAATTTTTAAATATTATCGATTAATTGGAAAAAAGGAGAAAAAGCCAAACAAATCTATTACAAATTACATATAATGAAAAAAAACAACACAACAAGAGGGTATTTTGAGTTTACAACTAATATGTAATAACTTAATTCTAATCAATGTTACCAAAAACAAATCTAACTAATCCTAGCAGAACAATATTATAGTATTCATTATCTCCATGTTAAACTTATCAAATAACACTTAAAATTAACGTAGCAATAATGTGCTGCAAAGAAAAATCAGTCGGTTTTCTCTCATTCTTTCTACATGACCCGTCCATTATAATTTGCGTAAACTTACGCAGGAAGAAACAGATGGATCGTCAAATAGTTCATGCAACTCATCGTTGTAGTGCCCATTATGTTTCTTGTTTCTTTGGGCCGTCGATTTTCCGGAGCACTTTACAGGGGCACTTTGCAGGGTTAGGGTCCATGTTCCACTTCCATAGCACAGGTTTGACCAGTGTTTCGCAAATGCAGAGTTTATTTTACCTGTACACAACCCGATGTTAGAATGGGAAGCACGGAGCAAAGGCTTTATTTGCGGTGTTTATGCGGCATCCAATTTTGTCCTTTTTGGCGCCTCTTCTATTCAGGCTGCCTCCAACGTAAATAAAATTATCCACACTTTCAAGGCTCTAGTCGCCTACGGCCAGGTTTTGTCGAACTGGAGTTTTCTTCCTTTTATGAGTCACAAATTTAGTTTTCGTTTCATTAACTCGTAGGCGAATTTGGCTTGCTTCAGATTCCAGGATCAGAAGTGCTCGTTTGGCATCTAGGATTGAACGTGCCATAATATTGACGTCATCAGAATATGCTACCAATTGTGTGGACTTGAACATTAGTGTCCCCGAGGTTTCAGCCGATGTCTTCCTGATGACGTGTTCCAGCGCAATATTAAAGAGCATTGGGGCAAGTTCATCCCCTTGTTTTAAGCCTGATTCCATTCTAAAGCTGTGCGTTAGTTTACCATTTATCTTGACCTGGGACTCAGTGTTTAGCATCGTGACCTTGACCATGTGGACTAGTTTGTTGGGACGCCAAAATTAAGCATTATTTGTACAGTGCATTTCTGTCGACAGTATCGTATGCTTACTTGAAGTCTAGAAAGAGTTTGTGAACATCGATGCATTATCCCAGCACTTTCCGTGCAACCTTTATTGAGAATATTTGGTCTATTGTAGACCGTCCACCTCGAAAGCCTTCCTGATACTCTCCTATAGTACGCTCATAGTACGGCTTTAATTTCCGTTCTATGATTTTGGAAAGCACTTTATGAGACGTGCAGAGTAGAGCGATGCCTTTTAATTTAAACACCTTAATTTGTCCCCCTTTTTGTGTACAGGACATAAAATGCTTTTCCGCCAGTCCTATAGTAACTACTCCTCTGATCATATTCTGCATATTAGACGATGCAGAGGCATAATCAGCTGAGGCCCCCGCTCCGGAGCAGTTCTGCTAGTATTGCATGTATTCCATGAGCCTTATTTTTCTGAGGTCCAGTACTCCTGTCTGTACTTCATCTCTTGTTGGTGGTGAGACTGGGACCTCTTGCTCTGCTTCTGGAATGTTCACAGCTTCAGCCATTGTTGGGGACGCTGTGAATAGCTTCTGGAAATGTTGCAGCCATCCGTTTTTAATTTCGACTGGTTTACCTAAGATTGTTCCTTGCATACTTTTGCAAAGACTTATTTATGGATTGAAGCCGTCTCTCATTTGTTTTTAGAGGCATACGCCGATCTGACTTCATGTAGGGTCATGCTTTCGTTTATCTGTTGGATCTTGGTGTTGATGGTTACTCGTTTCCTTCTTCGGCACATTTTTTTTAGGTTGACATCGAAGGCTTTTAGATTGTTTTTCTTCGGCCCTAGTTGGTCGCTGGATGTATTCTTTGTGCGCCTGATTATTTTTTTTCATCACTTCCTTGCATTCTTCGTTGTACCCGTCATTCCTACTTTTCTTTGGCTGGCGCCTCAAGACCTCCTCGGCTGCTTTTGTCACCAAATTTCTTACTATCTTCCACATGGTTTTCATGTCGTCATCACTTTCTCCCACCTGCGGAGATATGTTGATGCGATTTTCCAGCGCTGACATATATGTGGGCGTTACTGAGCTATCATTTAGCTTATTTATCTGGTACATTGGAGTAACTGATGCTCCTTGCTTACAGCTCTAGAAGATGGGGATCGAAACTTGACCCTTATAAGGTAATGATCCGAATCACATTCAGCACCGCGAAAAGAGCACGTGTTGAGAATGCCAGTGGCGGCTCGTTTTTGTATGAAAACATGGTCGATCTGGTTAAATGTGCGACCTTCTGGGGATGCCCACGTTCTCTCATGGATGTTTCGATGTGGGAAGCGTGTGGAGCTTACTGAGAAGCCCATGCTAGTAGCGAAGTCTATCAGCTGTTGCCTATTGCTGCTGGTCTCTGTTTGGATGTTCTTTTATGTGCCCATCTCGGCCGTTTTTTGCATTGAAGTCACCCAGAAAAATTTTAATGTCGATTGATGGCAATGCATTAACATTGCATTCCAGGGTGCAGTAAAAATTGTCTTTGATCGCCTCTACCTTGTATTCTGTCTTCACTAGTGGAATTTTAAAAGTAATCGCTTAATAGTAATTGTCTACATGTGGCGCAGATTATTTTCTTTTGTATTGCGTAAGAAAAGATAAGTGTGTATTTTAACTATCGGTTAGGTATTTATAAAGGTTTTAGGTTTTCGTCAGGACTTCTTAGATGCAGAAAAAGTGTTCTCCAGCGAACCACGACCGCGTTTTCGTTTGGCAGTTCATCTCCTCCATCTGTCCTCCGCCGAGCTAAGCCGGAGCTCCCTCGAATTTAGAGGGAAATAACCGGGCTTGGCAAAATTGTAAGGTATCACACTGCGGTGTATTTGCTCTTTTTTTAGTCAACTTAACTTTTGCATCTTGCTATCGGGAAAATTCTCAATATGATGCAAATATACTGCAATTAACGCAGTACAATGATGGAGATCAACCGTATCCTTTCCGTAGTCCAGACCCTTCAATAGAAAGATTTGATATTTTTCGCTTTTTGGTGTAAAGATGAAGTGTGGAAACTCCGTAAAATTCAGATCATCCTTAACTGACTTGAAGTCAATCAGTGATTCTACTTTAACAGTTAATTTCTCTGCGTTTACTCTTTTATTTCAAAATTGTTTATTTTTGGCTGCCGATAGCCGCACCATATCTCTTCCGTTTTGTTAGATTACATGTATTGGCGAGACTTTTTCTGCCTTGTTGCTGGCCGTTTCTGAAGAGCCAACAGAACTCCGAGTTGATTTCTTCTCGGTGTTCTTATTTTTTAAATATTGAATAAAATTTAGATTACTATCTATCAGAATTACCTTCGACATTTTTGATAATTTCTATTGCTTTTCCCAGTTATTCCAGCGCTGCCATTAGTACCACTAGCACTTCCGGAATAATTTGTTTCACATTTTTCTTCACCTTCGTTTCCTTCCGGACTTGTTTTTACTGCCTTTCTTGACGAGCTCTTCGAGAGATTGTATCCGTAGTTCCAGTTCATCGTTTTCTTTGCGTAATTTGATCATTTCTTCATTATTTGCGATTATTTGTGATTTACGTCCACTGTCAACGAAGATTTCTTGACCACTTTTTCTTTTGTTGACGATTAACGCCAGCCGCATATTTGACGTTTTCCCAGGTTCCCCTAGTGGTCGGAAGCCGTCGGGCCCCTAAATACCAGCATTCTCAAATTTGTCTTGAGATTCTTCGCATTTCTTTATGTATCGAAGTAAAATTATGATATCCTATATAAATTTTTTGAATCGATTTGTTTGACGATATCACAAAGTTTTTCCAATGAAAATTAATTTCTGACTGATATTTTAAAAATTATTTAATTTTTAGAAACTAGTGACAAGAGTAATTAAAAAAAACATCTGTATGCTATAAATGCTCAATATAGATTCCATGACACAAATGCAAATGTAGTGTAAACCTGGTATGAACTGTCAAATGAAGTCAGATATCAAAACGAAATATCAGCAAATGATAAACTTACCTGTGGCTAGCTATATTTTTCAAATATTTGCATGCAAAATAAAATCCCCAGATGATGATAGTGTAATGAACACATTTTGTATCAGTATTGGTTTCGAGCCAATCAATATCTTCACAAAGTACTCCTTTTTTATATCTTCTGGATTCTTATCAATATTAATAGGTAGCCAATATTTTGATCAAAAAGGTAATCCTTTTCCATGAACTGCAAAACTTTTGCTGCTTAACTGATTTCAACAAAACTATTCATTCATTCAAGATGTTTCCCCATGTTAAGCGCTCAAATGTATGCATGTTTGGCTTTCTGAAAGCCATTGACACTGGGAGAAGGAAGCAACTTATTCCCGGAATATATGTTTGGAGGAATATATCATATATAAAGGGAAAAATAGCATTTTCATAGGAAAATTTGGCAAACATCTTTTCATTCATTGTTCTCCATTGGTTAATCTGCTTTTTTCATGACAGATGGACGATGGTACTATTGTTCAGATTCACTTGGATTGTTACAATACTATTGGTTAAACTTTATTTCTAATGACCTTGTGAATTTTTTAAAATTATAGGCCATAACGTATTGGAAAACAGCTGGTCCTTTTGCTGGAAACGCCAATCTGTATCAGGTCAATTAACGTGGTATCATGGCCCTGATGAAGAACAGGTTGTTCTTTCATGTAGGAGACTGGGAACATTGTTCTAAACACTTTTTCTAGACAACCACAGTCTTTGTGGGAATTCCGTTCGAATATAACTTGCATATTGGGCGTATTCACACATGCATATAAAGGGTCCTTTCTCTTCCTACGTTCGAGCTACCCCAAAGATAATGGACTGTGGCAGCTCCTAAAGAGTATCCATCGGCCTCGATGAAATTGCAGTTTCTAAGATACGAGTTTTTGGTAAATTTAAGGCTCTCCTTTTGGTTTTACAGGTAGCAACTTAAAACTCATAAAATTTACTATTATTAACAAAGTCAATCGAATTTGGGCCTCTGAGGTATTTGTTAGTCTTGTACTCAGAAAGCCCTACTTCCATGATCAAAAGTGTCCAACCGCGAGGGGATATTAAAAATTCTCATATTCATTCCCTCTCCCTCTACCCTTTAAACCAAAAAGTATCACTTTATGACCTATAGTGGAAATTTATCATCAAATCCTCTCATTTAATGCCCAAATTGGTGGCTGGGATGGCCCAGAGATGAGACTGGAGAAACCAAATGGGTTGCGCTTGAAATATAGGATGACGCTTTCAGTTGGAAGATGTATCGGAAACGCTTGGCACAGGTACACAAAAGAGGAGCGCTGAGGACTACATTTTCATATCCGACAGTCTGATTCGGTGGTGAGGGTTATTCCAGGCGTAATACCTGTGGTCCTCCTTTCTAGCGAGACGGTTACTCACGAGGAGAGACAGTGCTCACTCAACGATTGGTAGCAGCCTTCGGTGAATTGCACGAAAGGAGGGTGGCTAAATCGAAAGCATGGTTTGACTCATTTCTATCTGACTCAGCTTACTAGTACAAAATTGGTAATTCACCGTCTCCCGATTGTCGTTTTTGCCCAGGAAAGGACGACGATGCCAGCCACACAGTTTTTACTTGCCAAAACAGGGAAACGCTACAACGGGGCCTCTTAAGGAAGACGAAAGAACTCACACCAAATAGTATAATCGCGGAGATATTTAGATCGGTTGACAAATGGAACCATGGGGCACATTATGTTCGGGCAGTCCTAAAAAAAGGGGGACTCACAGCAGCCAGGAACTTTGGCGCTGGGCGATTGTTTGTCTGGCAATTCCTCCCTTCCACTTGAAAGCGCCTAACGGCGTTTCAAAATGAGACATGGCCCGAAGCAATGTGTCAAACGGTTTCAGGCTAGGTTCACAGGTTGACAAGGGAGGTGTTTAGTGGGTACTCCAATTGTTCGCGAGCATCGCCCCACACTCAGTGCGAAAATACAATGCGCCTCCCAGCCATAAAAAATATATTTTAAGAAACCCTTAAAAATCCATTACATGGTAGATCTGCTCAACAAATAGAAGATACCCCATCCGCACACTTATCCTAGTGGAACTTCCAATTTACTATTCCAATCCTGGAATAATTTTCGGAAATATTCTTAAACACACAACTGGTGGACTCGTTCCTTGTGTCATCAATTGAGTCCAAACCATATCCATCCAGAAAGAGAAAAAAAGACATCGTTAGCAGCAAGAGAGTATGGCGACAGAAGTCTTCTAATCTTTCACGCAAAACTGGAGGATTAAAATGGCTAAGCGACCAAACGTGTTCTTATAGTAAAGTAACCATGAGTTTTTTCCCCACAACTTTAATCTTGGTTGTTCAAAATATACATTGGATACTTGTGAAACACTTAATACATGCTTGCAATAATTTTAAAGATCAAGAATTGATCCTCTTTAGATTGGCTAAATTTTCTACAATTTTTGTGACTTTCATTTCTGATATCAGCGTTCTAAATAATTATCTGTTCTTCCCTTGAAATTAGTAACTAAATGAACGTCAAATATAAAATTTTACATTTTATCTTTATTCCTGAAATTATGAAATAAAAAACATTTCCAATTAATTTCATGTACATTCCAAGAATTTTCCTTTTTTCAACTTAATTAAAGCAAAATTTCTACACCACGCCGCGATATTCAGCAACAATTAAAAAGGGCTAATGTCAAGGAATACTTAACATCTTAAAACGCATCTTTTATAACGTCTTAATTACACCGCATACATTGGATACCTTTGTTCGCATACTTTTTCCTGATTACGCACAAAAAACTCACCCATTCCTTTCCTTGGCTATCTTTCATAAAATTTCTGCAGAAATTCGCTAAATAAAGTTTCAATTACTACTATCATGCTTACCTCCATGATTCTCATGGTGAGATTGTAAGCAATATCCAAGTGCAACTCATAGTGGACACTGGATCTGAACAATGAACATCCCGGAATGAAGTATCAGAGCAAAACAGGCAACATGTATCGTGTTACACGCGTGCTCGTATGCACCGGAGCTATAAAAAACGCATATAGTAACATGACAATCAAGAACAGCATCAAAGTGTCGAAAGTATGCGAATGTATGTAATGGCGAGCAAGTAGTAACAAAATGCAAACATGTTTTATTGAAAAGTGAACTTTGCGGTGATATTTGCCGGAGCCGACAGACAGTGTTGAACAGGTAGGTTGGTATGCATTACAGGATGCGGCATTAAATAGCCGCGGATCCGTTTACTTTTAGTGGACTATTTGGTTACAGTCGAAGAACCCTCGATCCGAATTGCGGAACTCCTAACTTTTAAATAGGATGATTTTACTTCTTTGGTACTCTATAAATTTTATTGGATCGAAATGCTGAGATAGCGATCAATTGACAGCGACCGTGTTTTGATGAGAATACTTCAGTTCTTTATTAAATCAGCGAAGCTCCAACTATTTTTTTGAAATTTATTACTACTTGTATATATATTTATTTTCTAAAAAGCCAATCCAATTGAATCAATTCGATTAAAAAGTAATGCCTTCTACAGCCAACCGTCAATAATTCGTTCGTATTCTCTCTGACGGCTCCTCTTTTGTTCCGAAAATTAAGACTAGTTTATCTAGATATTTCTAGAGTTTGGATCAACTTTCGAATATAACTGAACCGTTGTACTCGTAGAACTCTTTAACAGTATGCTTTCGAATTGGTAAACTTCAAATTACTATGTCCCCTTTTAATTTTTTTGTGGTAGGGAAGCGAAAGCTATTTACGTCCTGAATGTAGAGCTTCCAATCCCGCAATGCTTTTGGGCTAACACCTAAACACCTTCCGTCATTATGAGAACCTACGAGTAACCTGGCGCCGATAGACACATTAGTTCGTTCTAGGCCTCAATTTTCTACCCCTAGAGGCGCCTTCAAGTTACATGAATCCCTTCTCAAGCGGGAAGGAAGGCAGGAGAAGGGATTGCTAAAAATGAGATCCTTAAACCTTCTGACGCTTCAGTGTGCTTTTTTAACTGTCAGGATTGCCCGAGCTTTCGAGGGAGTTTGCCTCATTGTAAGAAAGGAGAAACCTACATAGAAGATAACGCTATCATTGTTTTCATTTTGGAAAGCTTGTGTTGGAAATTCCGGGATATGTAAACAGAGCGGATTACACTAGTTGTTGGCATTAATAAGCACAAACCACAAATTCTTGACCATATACTCGCAACAAAACTTGTTAGATATGAAAAAAAGAGAAATACCTCCATATTTCTAGCACCCAACAATCAACTTAACGTTTGTACGAATTAGCATAGTTGATTGAATCAAAACTAAATTCATGACTCAAACGAGGAAGAAAATTCCAGTTGGACTAAACTCGCCCGTAGGCGACTACAACCTTGAAAGTGTGTATAACATTATTCAACCTGAAGCCAACGTGAGTAGAAGAGGTGCCGAAAAGGATGAAAGTGGAGGCGGCATAAACGGCGCAAATGAAGTAGATCAAATCTGCCGGGTTATGCTGCGTTGGAACATAGCGCCATGTAACAGCTTGAATTTCGGACACACGATTGGCTACAAATGTGGACCATTGGTACGAAGGTGCACTTAGCCAGGCTAACACGATTTGTGAGTCACTCCAACACACGACATCTGTGAGGTCACGGGGGATAATCTTCGTAGCACGTTCTATGAGCTCGCTGCACAGAGCTCTAGACGCGGTATCGGAGTAGTTTTCAATGGAGCTGTACGGGATTTCGAACAAAGCAGGTTCGTCGATACTTTCTGATCAGGAGTTTCACTTCGAATATATACACAAGCTCCGTAAGCGCGTAGACTGGCATCAGCGAATCCATGGATTTGAAGGCTGGAATTTGACAAACAAACATGTCGTGGGATACTAAAGTTGTTGACCTTGGCCATATCCGAGCGAAAAGACTGCCATCTTGCTTGCATCTCGATGGGTAGGCTTTCGTCCCAATCAATATCAAGCTTCCACAACTCCTGTAGAAAGAGTTTTGCGGTAACAATCACTGGGCTGAGTAATCCTAATGGATCGAAGAATCGAGCAGTTTCCGACAACTCTATTCTTTTGGTCACAGAACTTTGTATTTATGGCGAGTGATATGTAATCAGAAATTCATCGGCAGTTGGGTTCCAGGCTAGGCCAAGAGTTTTGATGAAATCCTTGTCATCTAGTCGAGTCATTACTTCCTTGTCATTTTCATCGATTTTTTCTAGCAACGAGGGTTCATTTGATGCCCATTTTTAAGGGGGAAACCGCCTGATAGTAGAATATCGGTAACTTCATTTCTGATCTTTGCAGCTTCATCCAAGTCATCACTTCCAGTCAATAAGTTATCGACATATGCATCTCGCTTGATAATCAATGCTCCTACTGCAAACTTACTCCTAGCATCTTCTGCCGCATAACGAATAGATTCTACTGCGTGATATTGAGCAGACCCAGTGCCATAAGTAACTGTTTTTAATCGATAGAGCTTCACACGATCATGACTTGAATTACGAAAAACTATTAGTTGTAGGTCTTTATCACTGGGATGCACTATGACTTGCCGATACATTTTTTCTATGTCAGCTGATATTACATAAAGATGGAAACGAAATCGAAGTAAGATCGAAAATAGGTCATCTTGAACTGTGGGTCCTACCATTAGAATATCGTTTAAGGATACACCACTGGAGGATTTCGCAGAACCATCAAAGACTACGCGTAATTTAGTGCTGCTGCCGTCATTCTTTACAACACAATGATAGGGGAGAACATAATGAGGTTTGTGTAACACACACTGTGAATCAATGACTTCCTCCATATGTCCCAACGATAAATATTGATTCATAAAATCGTAGTAACTGACGCGTAATTCACGGCATTTCTCAAGTTTTCTTTCAAGGCTATAAAATCGTTTTAATGCGATTTCGTATGTGTCACCAAGCACTGACGCATCTTGCCTTAAGGGTAATCTCACAACGAACCGACCGTTTGCATCACGAATTGTATTGACACGAAAGTGTTCTTCACAAGCCATCTCCTCAGCTGACCTTTTGTCTATTTCACTATTACAGTTGTCTAGCTCCCAAAACTTAGCGACGATATTGTTTAAATTTTGTTCGCACGGCTCACTGTTACTGTCGGCACTAATGTTTACACTGAGTGAGTTGTATGAAGTACTCGATGGCCTCGAAACCACCCAGCCGAAAAGAGTTTTCTGCACGATAGGCCGATTAACACCTAAATCAATCTGTCCAACAGCAAGTAATTTGAAAAACAAGGCAGCACCAATCAAAATATCAACTTTCCGAGGTATGTCGAATTGGGGGTCCGCTAGTGGAGTGTTCTTAGGAATATTCCAGTCTGATGTATTGATCCTTTGCAATGGCTGCAATCCGACGAAATTTGGTACGATGAAAAACTCTAGCAATGAACTGAAATCGTTTTGTAGTGATTGCACGGTGGCAACGGTTTTCGAAATACATCGGGATGTCGTCATACAAATTCCACTAATAGCCACATCAGTTTTTTCTCGTCGTAAACGAAGTTGCTGGGCGAGTCTCTCTGTCATGAAGTGTAACTGGGAACCGCTGTCCAATATCGCTCGGCATTCGATTGAAGCTCCATCAGGTGATTTGACTCTGATAATAGCAGTACCCAAAATAACGTTGTTGGGTTGAGCATCTTCTTCCAGGCGGGACAATTGATGTCTAGATCTCGTTTGACCGATCAGCGACGAATGTTCGACGGTTGTTGGAGTTTCAATTTCAGTCGACTGATGAGATTTTTGAAAGATGCTGAATTCTTTACGTTACCGTGGAGTAGAGTATGATGGCTGCGGTCACATGTACGACACTTGCTCGATAAACAACTTTTCAATGAATGCCCCTTTCGAAGGCAATCGTAACACAAATTCAATTGCTTAGCTCTTTGGTAAATTTGGTCGGGTGGCATGCTCTTTAACCCATTGCAGTCGAATAATGTGTGTCCACTGCGTGAATTACAAAAATTGCACTTCGCTCTCGTATCACAGTTACTAGCAATAAAACTAGTCCGCTTGGATTTATTGACAATTGAAAGAGGTTTGTTGTTGGATTTTGTTTCTTCTACGAATTCTAGCGCTGAGCATCGTAGATTCAAGAAATCAGTAAACTTTTCCCAAGTTGGAAATTGAGCGCTAGATTCTATGATCGAGAACAGCTGGTTATTAATTCTTGCCATTTGAGCTGGGACTCAGCATCAAGTTTGATAGGAGAATGTGCAACAAGAATCCATCTGCGATATTTTCCTTTGTACCGAGGCTCAGCAAACAGCGTATATGCTTGTTTATAGCATCAGTCATCTGACGCAATTCTTTAGTAGACGGATGACGAATGGATTGCACTAGAAGCAAGTCATTGATATGCGAAGCGAAAATGTATGGCTTGTTGTCGAATCTCCTTTTTAAAAGCTCCTTTGCCTTAGAATAATTTCCTTCGGTAAGCTCAATCCCCTCTATCACTGAAGCAGCTGTACCGGTTAGTGCAGAACGAAGATATTGGAATTTTTCCAAAGACGATAAGTGGGTATTGGAGTCGATCAATTTCTCGAACATCCCAAGAAAACCTAACCACTCACTGTACAAACCCGAAAACTTGGTCAAATTCAGTTTCTGCAAGTGAAGTTTGGTTGATGAGGTTTCGGAGGCAGCGGTCGAATTCCAAATGGCGGATGCATCGACTGATTGCCTCGGGCGAAGCTTCTGGATAATTGATAGCAAATTAGCCTTGAGTTGGCAATAACTGTCTTCATATAAGTCCCGTTTCCCAGATGATGGCTCTTCTGCGTCTAAAACCTCGAGTTGGCACTGAACAGTTTCAAAGTTTTTGAACTGTGTCTCAAATAGACCGAGTTTGCTTCCGGCCTCGAAAACGGATATATTATCTACTTTGGCATCGAGAAAGGTTTTCATTCGAGTTTGCTGGGCCAAGATGACGCCACGATGTATACGCAATTCCGATATTGCCTTTGCACTTGTGGTGACCTTGGGGTCGAGTTTTGGATTGACCGGCCATTCTGCACAATTGAATTCACTGATAGCGCGATGAATTTTCAAGAAAAGTTCCAAAGATAATCACGCAAATCACAAGGGGAAATGAAAACTATGCGATTACTGATAATTGTCAAGCGAAAAACGATGAGCGAAAAACGATGAGCGATAAATGCTTTAGATAATTAATTCCGAGAACGAAAACTGCATTGCGACAATAATCCGGCTCGACGGACCATGTAGAAATTTCAAGCGTTTTTGAAATTTGTTTCGAGAATTTATTTAAAGTTAAATCAATAATGCAAGCGGAACAAAGGCCGAGAAAAAGGCTACAAACGAAAAGGGTAAATTGCCAATGTCCGCACTATGATAACGACAAATTTGAACAGAGGTAAGACTAATCGCAGTATTAGCATCACTCCCGATAGAAAAAAGATTTACTGTTGTCGTAAGTATGTACTGGGGTGATACCAGTACTGAGAGTAGCCTGTACATGATGCAAAATTATATGTATGTGTGTATGTGTATGAAGCTGGAACTATAATGGTATTGCTCGCCGCTGCTTTGTCATGAGAAGACTGAACAACTATCACACCACACTTTGCCTTCTAAAGTCCCGACTTGTGCACAGGCAAAATAAGCTCCACATTTACAAAACACTAGTCAAATCTTTGCTGTTATATGGAAGCGAAGCATGGACCCTGACGAGTGAAGCCAAAAAGGCAGTGGATATATTTGAACGCAAAGTGCTCCCAAAAATCTATAACCCAGTGAAACAAGGAACAAAGAAAAATGATTATTTGAACCTTAAGTGTATGAGACTCAAATATCCAGCTTGACTCAATAATAAGAAGCATGCATATCAGTGGGATAAGCACCAACACCACACTTCTCTCAATTGATAGTCGTTAGGTACATTTGTGGATATTGAAGGGGCTTTTCACAGTGCCTTCTACAAATCTTCATATGAAACGGCGGGAAGTCATTGCGTTGATGAAGTTGAAATATGGTGTTAAGTATGATGAACATAGAAAGGTTGCTGTGGTATGCCACAGAAATCTACCCTCTTTTGTTATGGCTACAAGATTTCTACTTTGGATTGAATAAAATTTTTAAAATCTGACAAAGTCTGTCTGGAAAACCCCAGTGCTGTTCCTTTGATTGGCAGCTGCAAGACAAAAGATGGAAATGGTTGTGGTTGAGTCCTTTTCAAATCAACTCGGGTATACGCCATATACTTAGTCAGGTACACAACGGTATCTCTAGTGAAGGTACTCAACATTCCCTAAGTAATTCCTTGGATGATTCAGGTTATCAGGAAAGTGAGCTTAAGAAACTCAGCTAATCATCATCAGTATATTTCTCAACTTTCCACGATTATGTGGATTAATGGGAGGTTTGAAGTCAAGAGCTTTGTCGAAGTGCTCACGACAGGTGTGCCACTGCTGGAAGATTCGCAGAGGACTGAAAGGCTAGCGGCTCAAGACGTGGTGAACTCTCACACACTCACGTCTGCTGCAGCGGTTCTGTGCTCCCCCGGGGACTCCATCACGACAAGCCTCCAGTGTACTGATGCTCGACTAAAATCGCTGCAAAGCAAAGGGAGTGTCACAAGCTTCGTTGTGAAGCTCAACGGAAGCTGAATCAGGATGAGGCATGTAACTGATTACTTGCTTTCTAGTCCGGCCAGGAAATACCTTGGCAAAATGATCAACAATAGTAAAGCTTGCTGCTGGCAAGATCTAGTGAACATTGTGAACAAGGATTCGTTGGTCCTTGGCTACAAGCTAGTTATGTGGAAACTTGGTGCCCTGCATATATGAAGCGAGCAAGATGGACGAGATAATGCGGGCACATTTTCCCGCGCATCCTGTTTCTGCGGCGGAACAACAGTCGAATGCCCACTCTTCACGCGGCTAGAACTGCAAGAGGTAGTCTTATCAATGAAATTAAAGAAAGCTCCTGGTCTAGAGATTGTTCCAGCTATGGTGTAGTAGTTCGTCTATCACTATTGTCCTAGCTTTCTGCTCAGTACAGTCAATTCTTGTCTGCGGGAATGGGTGTGCCTGATAGAGAGGAGGATAGTATTGATCAAGAAGTGAGAGGAAGTCCCAGGTCACCGTCTGCGTACTACCCTTTATGCATGCTAGACAAGATTTGGAAAGTGCAAGAGAAACTCATGAAGGGAAGACTAACTGACGCAATTAGTGTTGCTGGGACCCCATTCCCTCGACAGTACGGCATTAGAGCAGGATGCTCCAGAATTATTGCGATTGCATAGGTGTCTGACATACATTTTTTGCATGCAAAAGATGGCACGGGCTGCGCTGAAACTTCTACAAGGAAACAAGAGAGCTCTCCATGGATAGTCAAATCGGGGAGATGTTTGGACCGGGTGACAAATGGAACCATGCCACATATTATGTTCGGGCAGTCCGAAAAGATATAAAGGTCTCTCAGCAACTGGAGACGTTGGAGTTGGGGGAGCACCTTTCTAGCAACCCCCCTTCCTTCCTTCTTTCCCGCTAGAAGAGGGATTCTGCAACTTGAAGATACCTCATGGTATAG